>JAGQAX010000002.1:6291229-6796229 GCA_019142605.1 Cephalopholis sonnerati | reverse complement strand
TTTTTTACCATTTACTTGCATCTCCTTCTTTTCCTTTTTACTTCTTTTTAAGTTTGTCCTAATTTCCTCCCGTACTCTTATCCTCCTTTTCCCTCCTTCCGTCTTTATTTCACGGTCACCATTCTCCTGTTTCTGTCAGTTTTTGTGTTTAATGACCATGTGTCCTTCTTTAAGTGCTCTATAAATAAACTTGACTCCTTGCATCTTTTCTCTCTCCTCTCCTCCCTCCATCCCACTATCATCCCTCCTCCTCCTTCTTCTCCTCCTCCTCCTCCTCCGCTCTGACCTCTTGTCAGTCAGCTCTGTCCTCAGCCAGCTGGCTCGTCAGCACTAATGAAAATCCTTTACACTTTATTAACCAGGACTAATGAAGCACCCCACCACTCACAGTGTGTGTCTAAGTGTGTGTGTGCATGTAATAGTGTCTAGATCTCAGGTGAGTGTGTGAGCATGTGGATGTTTGTATTTTGTGTTTATGGACGTGTGTGTGTATGTTGGACAACAGGTTTATCTACCAAGGTCTCAGAGCAAGTGCTTTTTTTTTTTTTTTTACAGTCTAAGTGTTAGTTTAAGTGTGTGTGTTGTGACTTTGAGCGCTCTGATGCTCCGCCACCTTTTTGTATATATTATATACACAGTCAATTTTATAATTTTGGACAAATCAGAAAAGTTGAAATGAGTGTGTGCCGTCCTCAAACCACCTCTCTTATCAGAACTGAAGTAATCCAATCATGTCCAGCACCTAACTCACATAACTTTCCCTTCATGGTAAATTAGCTTGCATTTACACGCTGCTTTTATCCAAAGTGTTTTATAATTTCGCTCTCATTCACACACTCAGACAGCATTATTTTACCTCAGAGTAGTTTTAAAAAATAAGTAGCATCTACCTTAATTATTCACTCATTTAAATGCTCCGTCTGACGAGCGCGCTAAGCACCCAAATCAAACACAAATTTGATGTTGCTGACTGTGTGACCCAGGAGCACCCAGTGGGGACTTCAGCTTTGACTGAGGAACTTTAAACTTCAGTGAGGTGGGTGATGACTCTCTGCTGTTTTTGACAACAGTCCCTGACGAGATTGCGTTCATCTCAACATGTTGGAAAACTTTGAGAGGCTGAATGGACGAGTTAGTTTAATGTTATAGTTTGAGAATGAACAAGCAGATAAACTGAATGCAGAGCAGATTAAGACCCTAATCACACAGAAAGCATTTTGCAGGTTATTTATTTGAGTTATTTGACAGTAATCAGTATCTAGTTCCTAAAATGTTGAGGCAGAGGGTACTGTCTGTAGCTCTGGGTGAGGGTGAGACGCTGTCAGCAGATAAACAGAGATCTGTGTGGCTACATGAGACCCTAAAAAAGAAGGTGGATCACGAGGAGTACCACCAGTTGGTCCAGGAGCTTCGCATCTATGATGGCTGTTCCAGGCATATTTTAGGACGACTCTGGGGCAGTTTGACAACCTGCTGTCTATCATTGCGCCGTATAGCTCTGAGTATCCAGCAACTGCTACCACCAGTTTCTCCTCCATTGTTTACCAACTGTAAACTTGTTGTCGTGTCGACGACAGAAGGCCCGCGTCTCAAACCATCCGATTGGACAATGGGAAAAAAAGAGATTACATGGGGCATTTTTCTGCTTTGGGTTGAGTTTTTTTCAACTCGAGGAGTTCGGAGTGCTACTACACACTAAAAAGTGTGCAGTCTCTCCTTTGCTGTGTTATGTGTCTGTGGCTGCAGCTGCTGTGGAGTTTATTTTTTAGGCAGCTCTATGTTGTCTGCCTTGGTGATGACTTTATTCTGCTGTTGTTTCTGGAAGAAGTATCTGGACAATTAATTTGTGTAGTTTAGTATTGTTGTGACACTTCAACTTAGGACCCAAATGTAGCCAGGAAACTGTGAATGGTTAAAGGCAGTTAATTGTAGTTTGAAGATGGCGGCTGAAGGCTGAAGTGAAATGATGCTGAGGTGGGCTGGGAATGGTGAAGCAGAGGAAGCTGAGGAGCTGAAGACAGAGCAGACCAACTCTGGAGGTAGAAGACAAAGGCTGGACGTGGCTCGTTATAGTTGAAGCAGGTGTGGTGAAACTAACACAGAACAAAGTGTGAGCTGAGGTCAAAAAAGTACAAAAAGATAAAGTGTCCAAAAAAGATGGCCTCGACATCTGTGCCAGAGAGGAGACTGAACGATCGGGCAGAGTCTGGGTGTCTGAGCCGGGGTTTTATACTGCAGTGGCTTGATTGTTGATGAGCTTCAGGTGTGCAGGTTCAGCAGCTGCTGGCAGGAGGAGGGAACCAGGAGGCCACGCCCAGCAAACACACAGAGACAGGCTGATAACAAACATGAGACACTATGAAGAGGAAACAGGAAACACAAAGGAGGGTCAAAGTCGTATTGCTTTTTAGACCCGCCTGCCAGTGTCCATTATTTACTGTCAGTCATTTCTGTTCGAATTTTCTCTAATTTCTGGTTAATTCTAGTAAAGGCTGACCTTATTGATGATCAGTTGTAAGTATCGGCTGAAAAGTGTCATCTTCACAGATGGAATTTATTGTCTGTTTGGACATAATATTGGTAATGTTTTTCCACCAGTGTGACCATTAGCTTTTAACAGTCACTCCAGGATTTTGCAGGCTGTTTTTGGCATTGTCTAAGCCTCAAATTTCTCATTTCAAAGCGACTTTTCTAAAAATAAAAAAAAAGCAATGCATTTGGGTTTGTGGCTGAACTCAGACGTGTTGTCCTCATTTGTGGACACTTGTTTTGTGTCATCTAGTGGTAGTAAGAGCACAATACACTAATCCATGTAAAAACAAGATGGTGGCCATCTCTGCCCCGTTGGTTTCCAGCTGATCCCAACACAAAAGTGGACAAAACCTGATCACAGTTTATGGTTGAAACTTGTTTATTTATGATTAATAATGTTTGCAATTTTATATACCAATGAATTTGACCAATTTTGACAACAGTAACAAACTAAGACACTTGATCATAAAGTACTCATTTGAAGACATTAGGACTTTGTTATTGTCTCGTTTGAGGACACTGGGACTTCATTACTGTTGACAATATTTAGTTTTTTTATACTTATCAGGTCCTACTGATCCAGAATAACTAGGATACATTAAAAATGCATACCAAACAAAAGTTAAGGTCTGCTGCTTGCTTTTTTTTTTTTTTTATGTCATTTTTACGCAAGTACTTTTACTTTTATTTCAGTAAAAGTTCTTTAAAGTAACAGTACTTTTACTTGAGAATAAAACTCTATTACTCTTTCCACCTCTGTCAGACACACATGGCAGAGCACAATGCAAGGTGCTCACCTAAACATTGGTAGGAAAGTGGGGCTTCAGGGAATCGTCAGCTCCGTAATTAGAGGATGATACTTTCTGTTAGACACATTTTTATGCAGATTTTGGCAGACAATCTGAATAAACACATGACTGCACGACATATCACACAGTATATGCTTTTTCTATGCTTTGCCAACAATGAATGCCGATGTCTGTCTGTTGGTAGGACAGCTCAGCTCTTGGGTGCAGACTGAAATATCTCAACAACTACGAGATGGATCGCCATGACATTTTGTACAGACATTCATGGCCCACAGAAGATGAATCCTGCTGACTGTGGTGATCATCCTACTTTCCCACTCGCGCCACAATGAGGTTGACATTTTTGGCTTTTAGTAAAATGTCACGACAATTATTGGATGGATTACCATGGAATTTGGTACAGACATTTGTGCCCCCCTCAGGGTGAATTGTAATCGCTTGTAATCGTCTGACTTTTCCTTTTACACCATCGTCAGGTTAAAAAATTACAATCTGTCCTATACCTTCATTTATGCAGGACTAATGACGCTCCCCTCAGCTTCAGCTGTACTTTGTGTTTAGGTAGTAAATGTTAGCATGTTAAGGCCATGGCTGCATAAGGAGAACTGGATACAGCTTTGGAAGGAGGACCTTATTCGTTTTTATTAAAGTTGCTCAGTGGTGCATGAAGCCAAAAAAGTTTGTCCTCTCGGTATAGAATTATTTATTATTATCTTCTGCACTGTGGAGCCCATAGAGCAGACGCACTAGAGACTTTTGTTGGTCAAGTGGATAACTTCTGTTTTAGCCCTTTGCAAACTTGTATGGGGCTAACATTATTTCATTGTTTGATTCTTCTAGACTTTCTAAATGTTATCAGACTAAATGGGTCAAATCCCGGCCGTGAATTGCAACACATCTCACTCCAACTTCATCACATATCGACGTTTGGTCATGGACCTTCCACATCCAGATACGATGTGCAAGGTAGCCTGGGTGTGTTGGTTGTTGATGGTCTGGGACACCGTGTCAAGGTCTGCCTGTTTGTCTTCTTTCAAAATACACTTCGGTTTTCACAGTGAATTTAACATTTACATACAGTCTCTTTCAAAATAAACGCACTACGTCAGTACCACAACGCAATTGGCAGTGGTTGGGTTTAGGAAAAGAGAACAGGGTCTGGCTTTATAATCTCACAGGACGCGAACACTACTCTCCTGGGTAAAAGTCAGTGGTTGTTGGACCCATCCATCACCCCTTCCACCCACCCTACTTGGACTTTCACCACCTTAACTTTCATTGTTGTCCTGCCGCATTTCCACATGACGCCACCAATTGCTGTTAAACTATAACAGCAACCGGCCACGCATCATGTTGACGTTAAAGGAGAAGTCCAGTATTTTGCACTTTGAGCTCCATTCCTGGTTGTTTATGATGAAATAGAGTGGTTAAGACCAAAATCTTGACGATTGCTCCTTCTCTGACAATTTGAGAGAATTTGTCTTTCCCCTGCCTGGCTTAACAATGCTGTCTATGGCCATGTGTAAATCTGTCCTAAAACCACCTTAAACGTTGGTTTTCAAAGCCATGAAACTCACCCAGTGGTCAGTGGTGTTCCTTGATGTTCCCACATAAAAATCGTAGCAAACTGTGGTTTCCATCCGTGTTTTCACTATTCATCTGGATTGTGGAACTATTTTTTCAGCTGCCTCACACCCGTGTGTAAACTTCCGCTTGATCGTTCGTTTGACCCTGAAGCGTTATACACTCCAGCCCACTTGATGGCGATAATGCTCCTTTACACAATGTGGCCACAATGTCAAATTGGCTCTAAAGCCTGACACTGTTCCTGGGGGCAAATAGTTGATCCTGGGATAGGCCCACCTTACTCTGCATTATTCAGCTTATGATTGGCTCACCCTGGCATTCTTGCCCTAACCCTAACCAATCCCACTTCTCTTTCCTAAACCCAACCAATCCAACCAACAAAGGTAATGAGTACCTGGCAAACACTGGGACACCACAGCTAGTCATTCCTTTGCTATCCTCGGATTCGCATATTTGTTTCCTTTGCACCTGTTTAAAACACTAAACATTAACATTACAGCTGCTTAGCATTAGAAAGTTAGCATTAGTAGAATGAGGTTGGAGGTGGCTGAGAGATGAGGAGAGCAGGTTAGGAGAGTAAAGAATTTGAAAGAAAGTCAATTTAGACAGAAAGTGGATGACAAGATTATAAAATCGAATAAGAGGAGGATTTATTTGCAGCGACAAAAGCAGGTAGGAAACGAGAGGATATTCATTGTAATGCTATGGTAATGGGCTTGTCAAACAACAGTTCCCACTAAGCTAGATATTGTAAAGTGAAGTCTGTGTGTAACTATTCTGTCTCTTGCTTTTGAATTGGCAATTTCCTGGGCTCTCAGACCCTGTACTTCATTCTACTCAACAGCAGAGGAAACTAAACGACAAGCAATTACAGAGAACAAGCAATTACTTGTGCTGAGTTTTCCAGCACACAAACAGCTTTACGTGCTGTACACGGCATCGGTAATGAACGCACATTATATTCTACATGTACACCGCTGACAGGCAACACACATCCATTCATCTCACGAACACACACATACACACACCAGTTCAGAGGGGCTCTGTGGGACAATGAGGATTTGGCAGCTTGTAAAAGGTATTGTGGTAAAAACATCAACATAATACTACTGAGGCCATGTGCATGTGCATGTGTGTGTGTGTGTGTGTGTGTGTGTGTGTGTGTTGTTCGGATTGATGAGCGGCTTCAGGTCACTGTCAGAGGTCTCTCTCGCCCCTGCCTGTCACTCCTTCTCTCTGGCATGGAAATACAAACACACACACCTTCTGACAGAATCTTGGCTAAACCGTCAGCAGGCGCTGAGCCAGGTGGACGGCAACCTCTCCAGCCGCCAGACAGCCTGGATGATGTCTGTGCTACAATAACAGCAAGAGGTCTGGAAAGAGGGAGGGAGGAGGGGAAGTGAAGGAGGATGGCCAGACTGATAAACCTGCTGCACAGGGCAGTTGATTGTCTCTGGTCCAAATTGAATCAGAAAAAAAGAGTTGGGTCGATTTCCGGTTTAGTCTGTCCGGTCCGGTGTACAAGTTCAGGCTGTTCTCATGCAGTGTTCATACACATACCTAGCAAAAATAATACATCATGACTGGAATATAACACACAACATGATTTTGCCAAGTGGGACATGCTCCTGGATCAACATACTACATTGTATTCCACGACCAACATTGCAGTCAACCAATCACAGGCCTCTGACACCATGAGTGTGCTGCTCCTGTGCTATTTCCAAAATGTTTTTGTGCTTCTTCGGAGCTAAACTAGTTTTCTAAATTGAAGTTAGGACAGGTAAACAAAATCCTCAGTAACACTGAACAAAAACCTTACATGCTACTGCAGGGTTAGCGAGTTAGCCTGCTAACTAGGTTGGCTGTGCTAATGAGTAAACTTACCGATAGACTAGAATATTGTTTATTAACATTAGGAGAAGGATTATGTCATCTTGTGGTTGCGCAGACCTGCGAAGGACACATTTTCCCTCCTTTTTAATAGCCAATTCAAAACTTTTTTTTTCTTGTTTTTTGCAAGATTGCAGTGCTCGTGTTGATCCAAGACCGTCATTGCCATGTTGACCCTGAATGATTCGTTGATCCAGAACCATCGTCATCTTTATCTTGCCAAATGTGTTTCCAGGGACATCATCACCATGTTGACCCTGGATAACGGGTTTATGTTGATACAGGACCATCAGTGCTGCGTTGATGTCATCCATCCATTTTCGTAACCGCTTATCTTCTTGAGGGTCGCGGGGGGGCTGGAGCCTATCCCAGCAGACATTGGGTGAGAGGCGGGGTTCACCCTGGACAGGTCACCAGACTATCACAGGGCTGACACATAGAGACAGACAACCATTCACACTCACATTCACACCTACGGACAATTTAGAGTCACCAATTAACCTGCATGTCTTTGGACTGTGGGAGGAAGCTGGAGTACCTGGAGAGAACCCACGCTGTCACTCCACACAGAAGGGCACCAGAAACTCTCTTGCTGCTCCTTCCTGGGATTGGACCAGGAAACCCTCTTGCTGTGAGGCAACAGTGCAAACCACTACACCAACGTGTCGCCTGCGTTGATGTAAACGTAAACAAATTATCCAGAATCAGCGAGATGATGATGATGATCCTAGATAAACCTAACCAAATCTTTCCAGGATCAACATGGAGAAAAATGTGTTTGCAGCTGAAAAATGATATCCTTATATTATTGTCAGTTGGCAAGTTTACTTTAGAATAAAATATATGTAATAATATATATAGAAAAAATAAGACCATTTACTTGCCACAACTTAAATGGTGAATCTACTTGTGAACAAAGAGATGATGAGCACTAGCAAGATATTTATGTGAGGGTCTCAGAAAAAAAATGAATGCAACCTAGTCCCCTTTTATAAGATATGTAGGAACGCTGTCCTTTACTTGAGTTAAACCTCAATACCATAATATACCGGTACCCCTTTTACCACCATAATTACAGCAATGAGACATGAAAGAAGGGAATTTACAATCTGACCACTTGATAAACTCTCATCTTCCTCTCTGTTTGTCTTGTTCTGTATATTGGTTTGTCTGTTTGTATTAACATGTACAGAACATTGAAGACAGTACTTCTGTCTAGTCTCTCCTAGTTTATTGTACATGCATGCATGTTGACCTTGGAGGAGATAAACTTATCCTCTGAATGGAAAAATCTAAACAAAATCTGTTTTTGAAAAGTATTTTTTTGGTGCTTTGAGCACCACAAGCCGAGTGCCATCTAGTTCCATTTTACTGGAGAAAAAGCAGACATCTCTACAGCTGCTCTCTCCAACACTCAACAACTCACAGCAAAACAATCTTGATTGACAAATAGCACTACAGCTAACAGGAGTCAAACTGTCCCTTTAAACGTGTTCGCTTTCTTTATGTGGCTTAAAAATAAACACTCTTTTTAGATGCATTGTAGACGTCCTAGACGAGTCCTGAGATCTGCAGCCATGAGATAGCCTGCTTTGCTTGTTGGATGCCACCTCATGCCACATGGCATTGCTGTCATTCTGTCAAATGAATCAAAGAGAGGGAATAAACACAAACAAACAAGAAAACCATTCCAAGTTCTGCTGAACTGCTCCAGAGTTGGTGACACATCATTTAAGCACAGTTGCAGCAAATAATATCTGCAGTTCAAGCACAATGTAGACGTAGAAATTTGAAGGTCAGAAAATGAATAAATGTTCAGAAATAATAAAGGCAGTTTCTGTAGAAGCCTTACACAAGATGCAGGTTGGTAGATACAGCACATCTCTGTCTGCACGAGCAGGAGGAAACTACCTCAGAGCTCAACAGTCCGCCTACAGGCAACACAGTTATTTTATCCACCAAGGACCATAGAGGTGTGTGTGTGTGCGCGCTTGCACGTGTGTGTCAGCCTGGGGGCTGCAGCTATATGGGCAGAAATGGTGCTCATTATTGCTGTTTGAAGCCTGTTGACACGGGGAGGCGCGCACATTTGCTTCATGTTGGGCCGTTTCTATGATGAACATATGTACTCAGAGACGACACACAGCTCAAATTAGCACAACACAGTGAATCTGTATGTGTGCCTTTGTACAAATTACTGCGTGTGGTTTGAGCACGTGTGCCCCTGTAGTTAAATATGTATGTTTGTGTGTGCGCATGTGTGTGTGTGTTTGAGTGTGTGTAGTGACACTGGCCTACAGCAGACACTGTAAAGACTTTGGTGCGGACACAAGCAGAGCTCCAAATGGCAGAGCAGACGGGCGGCTCGACAGACTGTTCAAGGCCACGCGTGTCGACTGCGGGAGCCGTTTTGGACACAAGAACTCATGGGTGGACAGAATGAGGTGTCTGGAATCGAGACAAACCACAGGGATGGTTATGTGTGTGTGTGTGTGTGTGTGTGTGTGTGTGTGTGTGTGTGTGTGTGTGTGTGTGTGTGTGTGTGTGTGTTGACACTGGGTCAGTGAGGTAGGTAGCAGTAAAGACGAGGCAGAGCTGGTCATTCAGAGATACCTGAGAATCCAGTGCTCTCCTAAAGCTGCAGGTTCAAACCCTGAGTTTGACCTTTGACCTCTAAAGTCTCACTAAATGTAATCACCAAGGCTGCATCCTAAATTCCACATGCACGTGCTATTAAGTACGCTAAAACAGCATGTGAGATTTTTTAGTATGTCCGAAGCCTCAGTATGAAACCAAGAGTATGTAAATTGCTTACTACGACCCCAATTAAAGTAAATGCATCACGCCGTCATCAAACTCAGCACTTCCTGTATCTGTTTAAAATTAAAAGCCCCCTTTTAATTTCAGTAGAGCAAATACCTTCATTTTCTAAACAGACTTTTATTGTGAAATATTTGCAGGAACTGTGGAGGATTCAGTGACTTACATAGTTTGCATGCAGCACTTCAAATGTAGCTCCTGCCATCTGTTGGCACTTTTTACGTTACTACAATGACATTTCGGCTGAGACATGAACACCCATAGTGACTGAAATAATAGTAATAATAATACAAATAGGACAAGAATAATCATCATCACAGACCAGGGATGATTAGTCGTGGATCAACGTGTACCCACAATCGCCCAATCTGACATAGTGACTGTTGTAACACACAAAAATGCTGTGTAGTCTGAACGCAGCGTAAAGGCATTCCAGCTCATCTGCTCTGGAAAACATGGAAGCAAACTGATGTTGTATGGAAAATCTCTGAGCTTCACAAGAAGCTACAGAGGACCTACATCAGTTACCACGGTGCCATCAGCAAAGAGAAATGGTGTATAAAATAAGTCAACTGTCTTGCTTGCCTTTGCTCAATTAAAAAATGTACAACAGCTCAAAACTGTACAAACAAGTGCCAGGAGTAATACGGTGAACCAACACAACCAATAGTAGGGTTAGAAATGAGCACCAGCCACCAGCAAAATACTCGTAAAATATGCAAGTGGCAGCTAGATTTGCTTCAGTCACCACCCAAAAACACAACAGTAATCTGTTGAGTGGCTGGTAGATATTGGAATCCACTAGCCACAGTGGCAGGTGGACCAAAACCCTGCAACAGTATGAAGCTGTTGTGTGAAATCATTTTGTGCGGATGGAGATGGACATATTCGTGCTTGTAAAGACTTCTGTCAAGTACAGATCAAATGGATAGAA
Organism: Cephalopholis sonnerati; assembly: GCA_019142605.1. Classification (NCBI taxonomy): domain Eukaryota; kingdom Metazoa; phylum Chordata; class Actinopteri; order Perciformes; family Serranidae; genus Cephalopholis; species Cephalopholis sonnerati. The sequence goes on along the minus strand of JAGQAX010000002.1, from coordinate 6,785,651 downwards.
ATGGCAGCTACAATGCTTTTCCAGTACGATTCACAACACAAACACAACATAAAACACTTGGAAAAAAAAAAAAAGATTGATAAAAGGGTCATTTATGTTGCTGTGACATCAGGTGTGTTTATGTTGGATCTCATGATGACAATTCCACCGACAACTAACTCCCATTTGCTGACGAAGACCATGAGATGTGGTCAACAGCTCTGGAAAAAGCAAGCAGACGTTAAGAGTGTCAAACTACTGTTCTCTGAGCTCAGACATGAACTTTGACACCTATAACATAATTTAACTGTGTGTAATAAACATGTTCTTCATTTGTTTCCCTTTAGTCATCCTGGGACCTCATATAATAGAGCACATATGGGATAATGTGTGTGTGTGTGTGTGTGTGTGTGTGTGTGTGTGTGTGTGTGTGTGATCATCTTTGCAGGTCGGCCTGGAGGGCAGCAGACATTATGGAAGGCTAACGGCGTCCATTACAGCTGCATTAAGCCTTTTGTCACATGGGAAAGAACACAAACTGCTGTTATTGAGCTATTTATTTGATTAACATGCATAGTACTCCACCTCACCTTCTCAAACACACACAAACACACACACACACACACACACACACACACACACACACACACACACACACACACACACACACACACACACACACACAAACACACTAAAAACATCTTCTCCTGCTGCTCATTAACAGCTGAAAATAAACTAATTTCTGGGTTGTGTTCCAGAGGTAAAATGTTTCATTCACTTCCATAACCTCTTATCCTGTCAGGGTCACGGGAGGGATGGAGCCTATTCCAGCTGAAATTGGGCGAGAGGCGGGGTACACCCTGGACAGGTCATCAGACTATCACAGGGCTGACACTGCTTATTAAAAATTTCTGTTTTTAACAGCCTTTAAGGAACAACATTACATGCAAGCACCAGGCCTCGAGAGCTTGCCAGTTGGGTGGAGAGATACAAGATGAGACACTGAGGTCCAAATGGTCCAAATAGATATTTTTCAGCCAGAGATTACAGCTAAACCCCTCCCCCCTATTGTATTACGGTAGTGACATCAAATATCTCTCAATCAAAATGAAGACTTGACTTATGAATATATTTTTCTTTAATTAGTCTTATATTTAATATCAGGTACTGTTAAAACAACTTAAAGGCTAAGTTCAGTAGTGTTTTAACCTGGTCCCTGTGTTTTTATGTCTAAAAGTGTTTCAGTATTGACAAAGACCGCTGCAGACGGCGAAACAGGCTGCAAAGTAACCACTCGGGCATGTTCGCACAGTCAATTTACGTCCACTAAAAGTGCTTGTTTTTGTCACTGACAGGCTCAGATTTTAATTTTAACAGTCTGACAACATTATGGAAAGAATCCCATATGGAGGTCAACCTTTTTGTCTTCTTTTCCCTTTGTTTTTTTTAATCAGAAAAAGCCCCAAAATCACTACCAAACTCCATCTAAATAAACAGTAATTTTATTATCATATAACACTGTAATGACCAGGTTGTTTTGTTTGTAGTTTTACAGTGTAGATTTACTCCTTTACTGTCATGTGTGCTTTTATTTATTTTATTTTTCGAGTGTGTTTTTTCGCCTAATGCTGGGCAACAATTTTCACAGTCACAGACTAAAAACTTAAAGTCAGAAGGAAATTTTAGGAGTTTTACTGGAGTCACGGCGCGCTCCCGTCGTCTCGATCGTTTAGTATGAGGTGGTAATCTGAGCTGGTTTAGATCAGTCTATTCCTAGTCTTGGCCTTACGACAATATCAAACGTGCTTTCAGTCTTTGCGGTGATGTGACACAGCCAACAACCAATAGATGAGCTCTAACAAAACCGGAAACAGGAAACTTTCTCAGACAATCACTAGAGCGGCATGGACAAATGGGAAACACCGGCGAAAAGTCGAAGGTCCCGAACAACAGCGGATGGTAGAGCTGTGGGCAGAACAGCCCAGCCTGTTTGACATAAACTCTCCACTCTATCATGACAGAGTGGAGAAGGAAAAATATATTTTTTATCATAAATTTGCATGGTGGGAAAAAATGCCTAAAGAATCTAGTTGTAGTCTTGTAAATAGTGACCCTGCAAGATTCACAGTCTTCACAGCCTCACCCTGATTAGTTTCACTCACCTGTTCTTACTCCCTCAGTCAGTACCTTTCCCTCAGTTACCCAGCAACACACCTGCCCTACGTTAGCCTCATTAGTCCTTCCCTGCTCCTGAGTTTTACCCAGCCAATCAGCTCCCTGCCAGTTCTTCTGCATCACCTGCTTTTCATCTCCTTGTCAGACTAGTTTGTACTTAAGTCCTGGTTTTCAGTTCAGTCTTAAAAGGTTAATCTCTGTAGGGATCCTTTGTATAATGTTGTTAGATGGTTAAAATAACAATCTGAGCCTGTAAATGGCAAAAACATGCCATGTGCCCAGAGTGATTACATACAGCCTCTTTCACCACTGCTGTCTGCAGCGCTGTCTCTCAATACTGGACCAATTTCAAAACCTGTTGTTCCTATGAGTCACTTGTACAGGAACACGTGGGAGAACAGGGTCCAGATTGGAAAATACTGAATTTACCCTTTAAATATGGCGGATGTGAAGATGCAATAAATTTTGTCAGTATCCTTCAAAGCACACACACACACACACACACACACACACACACACACACACACACACACACGCGCGCGCACACACACACACACACACACACACACACACACACACACACACAACCTGTTTCTACGATCTCTCAGGGACTCGTCTCCCTCCCTCTTTCAGCCTTTTATAGACTGATTTAAATTAACATCTGCTGCTACTCCAAAAAAATGAACCTGGAGGATTCATTTCAATTAGAATAGAAAAAAAGAGATGGCTTAATTCATTTAGAGGGAGATGAACTCTGAAAACTAGGTTGGCCTGGCCACCTGTGAGGAAGCGGAGACTGAAAAACAACTCTATTTAATAAAAAAAGCAATTTATTGAAGCATTATGCCTTAATTCATTTACGTTTCCCTTTCAACAATGGCATGAGATAATGTTAGGCATTTCTGGGGCTGCTAAGCTCAGTTAAATCAACGCATACATTGAGAAAAAAATGTCTCGAAATAATTCAAGATATGGGCTCTCAAAAAGCCTTGAGTGAGTAGAGACAACAAGTAGACAGAAGGGTTTTTTCTCACTCTGCTGGCAGATATTTGTCTGATGAAAAACCAGACGCAGACTCAATGCAGACTGACGATACAGTTATACTGAAGGATTAAAAGACAAAAATGTCTTTCATCTCTCTCTCAGATGACACATTCTTCCTGTAGAGCTCCTTTGCACATTTTATGCTTTGATAAATTAAAAGCTGAATTCACATTTACAGTATAATATTAAACTTCCTCCTACCTACATCACAAAACTCCACTTGAGATCCTGTTCAGCATGAGAAACATAATAACAGATTGTGGCTGCTTTGCGTTTTCTCACTTTGTTTGTTCTTTGTTTCATCGAAATACACTAAGTGATTATTTGATGTACACATTGTTCTGTGAGTGCAGGTAGTCCAACTCCTCCAGGATGGCACATCCATACATGTGGTCACAAGAAGGTTCATTGTGTCTCCCAGCACAGTCTCAAGAGCATGGAGGAGATACCAGGAGACCAGCTGTTACACGAGGAGAGCTGGACAGGGCTGTAGAGAGGCATCAACCCAGCAGCAGGAAGAGTATCTGCTCCTTTGTGTGAGGAGGAACAGGAGGAGCACTGAGCCCTACAAAATGACCTCCAGCAGGCCACTGGTGTGCATGTTTCTGACCTCACTGTCAGAAACAGACTCCATGAGGGTGGCATGAGAGCCTGATGTCCTCTAGCAGGACCTGTGCTCACAGCTCAGCACCATGCAGCTCTATTGGCATTCACCAGAGAACATCACAATTGGTAGGCCCCCTGTTCTCTTAACAGATGAGAGCAGGTTCACACTGAGCACATGTGCCAGGCTTGAAAGAGTCTGGAGACGCCGTGGTGAACGTTATGCAGCCGGTGACATCATTCAGCATGACAAATATGGTGGTGGGTCAGTGATGGTCTGGGGAGGCATATCCTTGGATGACAGCACAGACCTCCATGTCAGAGCCAACAGTGCTCTGACTGCTGCTTGGTACCAGGATGAAATCCTCAGGGAGATTGTCAGACCTTACGCTGGTGCGATGGGCCCTGGGTTCCTCCTGGTGCAGGACAATTCTCGGCCTCATGAGATCAGAGTGTGAAAGGAAGTTCCTGGATGATGAAGGCATTGATTTTAGTTTCCACTGACCCTTGTTACGTCATTTTGTTGTCAACAAATCATACAATGTACATCAGTTAAGACCTTCATCTTAAATAATTCATTCATCAAGATCTGATGGTTGATTCAGTGTTCCCTTAATTTTTTTGAGCAGTGTATATATATATATACACATTGCATAACTGAAACCACAATTATCATGGCTGTTTTAACATACTGTACATTCCTTGTCCTCTAATCCGCATAGGTGGGCGTCTACAAGCTCCATAAAGCCCTCAGGAAGAGTTCAGCCCATCTTCAAAGAGTTGATGTTTTACGCAATTATTCCTCAGTACATACTATACACACGCCAGCTTAATCTGGACCCCTCGCATGTTTCCTTCTCTGGCTCGACCATTTCTAAACCCTGTAAACCCCATCACACACTCTCAGTCAGCCTCCCACTCAGTGCATTCTTCACTTATATGTAACTCTTCTCAGCTGCATGTATTGATATATTTGGTGTAACATTAATCCTTTTGGCACACCTACACTGCTCCCTTTGGGTGATTATTAAAATGTCACATCACATTGGCTCCAGCGTCCAGGACTGACGAGGCTTTGGAGGATTATGAACGGGAGCTGAAATACAACACAAGCAAACATCACGCGATAGCAGGCACCAGTTCAGATAGGTGGGTGAATATAGTATTAAGACACTGACACAGTTTTCATTGTTAGTTATGTACGGCAGCACACTGGAATCTAACTGACGCAGTGACAAGCTTAAAATGCTGAATTTCAGCTTTAACCCTTTATTCTCTATTGATGCATTTCATGTCAGAAATTCATCAAGAAATCAAATTTTAAAAAGATGCTCTTCATAACTTCAGACAGTCATTATGTTTACAGCTGTTCTTTAGAATGAGAGGTAATCTAGCTGATTGATGTCTGTGCGTAGTCACAAAGCAGACATGTGCTAGTAGCTAAATGCAGCGAGTTTTGTCTGGCTGGTGTTCAGCCTCTCCAGAAGAAAGTTGTGGCGTTGTACCTCTCTGCAAACCACAGATAAGTTACATATGTATGTGTCATGTCAATGATTATAAAGTAACAGATGTCAGACTACATGTGTATGAGTTGACACTAGGGCAAGACAGCTGTCAAGCTGCAGACAAGTTTTGGAGACCAGCAAACACCAAAACTGCTTGTTATTTTAGCTTTTAAGACATCTGCTCCATTTCCAGCTGCAATTGTGGCACTAGACCGAGTAATTAAGGTCAAAGCATGAGCTTTTTCTAACCATAATGAAGTGGTTTTTGTGCCCAAACATAATCACACATTAACTACAGCACTGTTGAAATATAAAGAAACATAAAGTTTTAACACATCCACAACATACTGTGGTTTACAGAAACACTTCAGATACACTTCAATTTTGTCACAAAGTTGTATAATTGCCTAGAGTTGGTTGGTGTTCTCACGGCAGCATTTACAAGCGGACCAGATCAAATGCCTTGTGTGAGAAAGCTGCTCTTGATTGGTCAGAATTTCCATGTGGGAAAAATCCAGGAAGTAAAGCAAACGTTGAAGAAGAGTACACTGTCAAGATAAATGTGACACTTTCTAATGTCACAATGGAGGGACAACTACGCAGGTTGATTTTAGCGCTGCTCATCGTGGACTATATTGCTGTCATTGTTCATTTGAGTCAAAGCATACAGTTTGAAAACGAGGCGCGGCTCCAACTAGAAAACAATGTTTTGATGCATTGGATGTGCTGAATGTGCATATTAAGGCAGTAGCTCAGTCTGTAGGGACTTGGATTGGTAACCGGTTAGCTGGTTAGTCATTTAGCATGGGGCTGAGTGTTGTGTAGAAAGGGCTTGAACTGCTCCATTGCCTGACATTGTGGTGACTATGTATGGAAAAGGTGACAGATAGATGTAAACAATCACAAATTAACACTGAATCTTTAACCTGTAACCTTACTGGCATTGCTTCATTTCAAAACTCAATGAACAAGCATGTTGAACGTTTCCATCAGGGTCCCTAAAACATAAAGAAAAAAAAAGAGCAGTTATTTTGAATCTCTCATATACACAGCCTCACACATGCCAAATGCTCAGACCAGATGCGATACGGCCTTGAAGCTTAGAAAAAGAATACAGGCATTTCTGTAAAAGCCTTTGAAATCTGTAACTTTTCTTTCTTTGTCTTTTATACATGCAAACAAACACACACACACACACACACACACACACACACACACACACACACACACACACACACACACACAGAGACTGTATAGAACTAGATTTTCTCTGAAATCTGCCACACAAACTTATATAACGCACATGTTTGACACAGAAACACACACAGACAAAGACAACAGATGCCTGGAAACCATACATGGCTTTGTAATATCTGAGCAGGTTTGCGGGTATTTGTGTGAAAGCTGTTACGATCTGTCCTTCTCACCCACCGCCTCTGGCAGGAACACCTGCCACACTATGTTCAGGTCCATCTGGAGGGTACACACACATACACACACTCATGAGACACACACGCTTCCCCTTCAAACACAGCCACAACAGTGACGTGAGTCTGAGTCACTCTTTTACTCTGAAGGGTTTTAGATGCTGTGCTGTTTTCAAAGTGACGGCGCAGGTGGGGGTTCTGTGTGCGGCGGTGAAAATGAGGCTGTCGGGGGATGCTGGAGGATCAAACGCAGATTTGAAACATGATTTGAAAGAGTGCAATTTTCAGATCGCAAGGGCTGTGATTTTAATTACAAGTTTCATAATTAACAGTGTCTTGAGCTGTTGGAGGTGAAAGTTTTAGTTGCAGATTATGACAACTGTCACTGGCAAATTTACTCAGCTGCACCTACTGTAAGTCTGTGAGTCAGCCAAACAAAACAGAGAGTCTAAGCTGACAGTGGCTTAAACAGCTGAGGCGCAGTGCTGTCAGCAGTATCATTAGGGGTCGTCAGTCAGATAATTAACATTGCACACTTATGAAGTTTAGTTTTACTCTGTCAGAAAAACAACACACACACACAACACGCTCATCCAAAAGCAGATTGTTATATAACCATAACTGATCAACAACGTGTTACCAGGCTGGTCTTATCTCCTGGTTGTGCTTACACATTCGAAAAATAATGCACTGTAATCCTTATATAACCCACAGAATCACGAGCCAGGAGGCTGCGATCATGTGACCTATGCACTCCTGGCTGTGCTATGTCATATGACATTAGCAAAGGAGGAAGTCAGGTGACACAGAATAAAGAGCGTCAAAGTCTGTGCAAGGTCTGGGTGGTGAATCGGTCAAATAAGCACAGGACTTTGACCCAGGAGACCGTGGTTTGTGTCCCATTGGCCCGCTCTCATTCTCAGGGTGTCAAATAATGAGACTTTGTTACATCGCTCAGCGTGTGGGATATTTATGAATAGAGGTTTGGATAGGTTGAATGGAGCGCGAGATGGATCTGCAGTTTGCCGCAGAGTCTGCAATGATGCGGACGCTGTGCCGGCCCTTCGTGGTGAAGGGAGAGTTTTTGATTTAGCGGTCCATCTACGTCCCAACCCTCACCTGTGGTCATGAGCTCTGGGTAATGACTGAAAGCATGGGTTAGCGGATACAAGCTGCCAAAATGAGTTTCCTCAGAAGGGTGTCTAGGGCTCAGCCTCAGAGATAGGGTGAGGAGCTCGAACATCCGGAGAGAGCACGGAGTAGAGCTGCTGCTCTTTCACGTTGAAAGGGTCAGTTGAGGTGGGGGCATTTGATCAGGATCCTCCTGGGAGCCTCCCGTTGGAGGTGTACTCATTAGTGTAATATATACATTAATCTGGGATAAATTTGTCTTTTTTCTGTAGACAGCTGACCAAGTTGACTTCTCTGACTGTCTGGTTTGAACAAATGACAGCCAGCAACTTTATTTCAAATGATTCTAAAACTAGTATAAACATATCTCGATTAAAACAGCCTCAACGACAGGCCTGAAGTTTCAATTTGTAGAAATTATCACTTTTCAACTTATAATTATTTATTTTCCTCTGATCGTTTAGGCCTAATCAGATGTGTGACCACGCTCGCTGTTGTCAAAACTGACAAAGACAGACCCAGGCATTCATTCTATTATATATAAATACAATTTAACTCAGCCTCTGTGTGGACTAATTGCACAGTAATAACTGTCAACAAATATGAAAGATGTTCCCTACTGCTGTGCGTGTGTGTGTTCATTAGATTTTAGACCTGGTGCCGCAGCACTCCGCAGCTCAGAAAGGAAACGTGACAAATACAAGCAGCAACAGGAGGCCTGTTGGTAATTGCGTGTTTATGTTTCATACAAAAGCACAGCGTGATGCAAATGTTGGAATGTGTGTGCCAGTGTAAATGGAACAGGCCGTGTTAAAGGGAAAGGGAAAATGACTTTTGTGTGTGTGTGTGTGTGTGTGTGAAGTCATATAAAAGCTCAACATGAAGCCAGCGTGTGTTCCCTCCCATGTGTCAAAAGGTTTCATACAGCAATAATGGACGCTGTTTGCCTTGTATTATCACTGGTACCCTTAAGGCCTACACACACACACACACACACACACAAAAACACACACAGACTTGGTGAATATAGTAGTAATATGTGGCCACCCTGCAGGTAGACTTGTTGCCTACATGGTGTTTTCCTCTTAGAACAAAGCGTCAGAGAGAGCGAGGCCCTGGGGGGTACTGTCAGGAAGTAAAGGGAAAAGAAAATGACAAAGAAAAGGAGAAATTAAATAAAAAGGAACTAGATAAAAAAGAAAAGACGGACAAAGGAATGGAATATTGGTATTACAAATATGAAAGGTAAAACTCAAATGTATTCAAATAATGGCCAAACAAATTAAGTCCCCAATAAACAGTAGGTGAAAACACTGAGAAGTGTTAAACTACCTGCACTGTGAAAAACTGTCATCTCTTCTGGTCTGATCTTCTAGATATTAACAGAAAACCTGTTTTTATTCACCAGTTCATTCCAAGCAGCAACCTCTGGGGCTGCAAAATAAAGCCAACGCAGACGTGTTCTCACTCCAACTCGTCACATATCGCCAGTTGGTCAGTGGACTTTGACGTCTACGTAAAATGTGCTGAATATCCTGGGTGTGTCTGTTGTTGATGTTCTGGTACGCAGTGTTAATTTACATCTGTTACATGTATTGTGTCTTTTCAAAATAAAAAATTCTGTTTTTACAAGAAATTTACGTTTCTCATATTTATGTTTATGTCCTTGTGCAACAAACGCACGTGGTTCAGTTTCAAAAAACAAAAAAAACATCATGGTTTGTCTCAAAGTTCATACAGGAAGTGAACACCAGGCTCCTGAGTGAAAGTCTGCTGTTCGTTGGCTCCATCCACCAACCTTCAGTTAGGCTCAGAGGTAGAGTGAGTTGTCGACTAATCAGAAGATCAGCACTTCGATTCCTGGCTCCTCCAGCCTGGGCTTGACACCAAACCCCAATGTAAGTGCGAGTGAATGGTTACCACATCACAGGTGGCACCTTAGGAAGCCTTGACCACTAGTGTGAATGGGTCAGTGTGACATGTAGAGTTAACGCCTTCTGAGGGGTCAGAAGACTTAAAAAAGTGCTATACAAGTGCAGTCTATTTATCATTTTATCATCCCTCCCACCAGCCCCATGTGGACCTTCCAGCTCCTTAGGTTATGTTGCTGTCCAGCAGCATTTCAAACTGACATCATCCAGCAGTGTGATAAACTAGTGCCACCCAGCAGCATATCAGGATGCCTTCTCGTTGGTGTCTGAAACAGAAATCGCTGACAAAGCAGCGGTATTTGACGACTTCAGGATAAGAACGGACTGATGCATTAGTGCCAAAAGCTGCACTCCTTCTAATGGCCAATAGATAAAGTATCTGTCTATCTTTTTACTGTGTAGAAACAGGAGTTTATTTTGTCAGACGCAATGGATGTTGTAGGAGCAGAATGTGAATGAAGGAATTTGTGTATGGTGTACGGTGTATTGGGTATCAGGTCACATGGGATAATTAGCGGCCATCCCTATATATGGTAGAAACCTTTCTTTGTCTGGTCAGGTGTTCCGCCCGGAAGGGTAAACAGTTTTCGACGTGAATTGTAGAGGCTAAGCCAACGCTTTAAGCCACTGAGGTGCTGCGCCAGGATGACCTAATTGACGCGCTGATTGTTACCGTGTCTGATGAATCAAAGTCTGAGTCAATCTTGCCAGTTGAACACTTCGTCCATTTATTTTCCATCAAAAACGTGTCAGTGTCCATTAAACTCGAACAGGTTTCCAAAAACACTCAAAAACACCCACACATGTAACTCCAGTAGCACCAGTTGCTTCAGCGGTCAAAAACTGTTTACCCTTCTGGGCGGAACACCTGCCCAGACAAAGGTTCCTACCATATATAGGGACGGCCGCTAATTATCCCATGCGACCTGATACCCAATACACCGTACACCATACACAAGTTCCTTCATTCACATTCTGCTCCTACAGATGTAACAAGCGTAAATTGACACGCCATCCTGGAACATCATAGTTTAATGTTAATTAAGCACTTAACGAGTTGAGAATGAGAATGTGAATTTTGTTTTAATGGTTTTAAGCTTTGTTTTTTGCTAATTAGCATTAGCTAGCAACTAGCGTAAGGGTTGGCTCCACCCTCATGTACAAAAATGATCACTTCTGGCTCCAAAAATCCAAGATGGCGACGGCCAAAATGCCAAACTCAAGGCTTCCAATAAGTGACATCATGGTGGCTATGTCCACTATTTTTTCATGCTATGCTTTGTTCCATTTGTGTGTTCTTTACCATTCTTTCAATCAGTGTTGAGCCTCTGTCAGTGAAGCTCAGTACTTCCGGCATACATGTATGTTTCATGTTAAAAGTCTTCTAGAAATGGGAAAGGTCGTGCCATTTGAGCTGGACTGCAAAACACGTGCCAGTGCTTGGTTTCAGTGACAGCAGCTTTATCAGAATAATGGCAGAACAGATCAAAAATAGACAGAAGGTAGTTGCTGATTAAAACAGGCGCCGATCAGAAAACATGGAGGCTTTGTACTGAGATATGATAAATACAGTTGTATTTCAAATACTAAAACAGGAGTGATTGGGACTAAAGATTTGTCTTTAATAGACGGCTACATTAAATTAAGGCCTTGTTCTCTACAGTGGAGGATTTAGGGTAATAGGAAGGCACAGGAGAGGACAAAGTAGAGGGAGAAATGCAATAAGAGATAAAATCCTTATCATATTCCACAGTCACACACTCTGGGCTGTATCTTATTACTATTCACACAAACATCATTATTATCATCATCAAGCAGAACTCAGAGTTTAATATGAAAGTTTCGACAGCAAAACTCATTTCAGAGCCTGATGGCACACAGATCCTAAAAGGTCGTGGTCAGATTGTGAGATACACACCTGCCAGTCACGGCAGTAAACCTGCCTGGAAGAAATACCCAAACGACGACAGCCATTATAATTTAAAACCTGCGGCTCAGATTTGTAGAGATATGTCCTGAAGTAGCGTTTTTCTGAGTGCAGTGCTGAATCAGTGCTCTTTGGTTATCAGGGCCGAGATGTGGATTTCAAAAGATTTATGCTCAGACACTTCGACTTGGAGATAAAGCCGCCATTTACTGAGGCGGACTTCCGTTACAGCATTTGGCATGTGTGGGCTGTTATTGAAGTGGATTATAAAAGTTGTGTTCCAATATGAAAAAGAACTCCAATATAATGACTGATAGCACCGTACTGAAATGCATCACAGTGCTTTGTTAAAGGCCAGTTTCTAATTTATAACACTTTTACAGGTGAGAGGATCCGAATGGAAAAAGACAGTCAGAGATTTATATCGATCCTACATAAACAAGTAGCAGTAATTCCTGCTTACAGCAGCATTCTTCATGGGCTGAGAGACCTGAAGAGAAACTGTGGTATAACTCGCTGGATATGCAAGGCCCCACAAGTCTCACCAAGTCATGAAGTCATACTCAAAACCATTTTTGATCAAGTTTTTAGGATGGTGTGTGACTGTTAAAATTCTACTCTTCAGTCCGTGATTACATGAAGATTTCTAACTCGGTTCTTGGTTTCCAAAGACAGACGGAGACAGATAACTGACTCTGAGACTTATTTCTTTTGAATTATGTTTTTGCATTGTCTGTGTTTAGATTAAGGAAGAACAGGACCATCCGATCATTGATTTGTGCAATAAAACAGACACCCTGAAACACAGCTATGTCTAGGTAAAAAACCAACTGCTTTTTGTGGCACAATCCCTTACAGAAACACAGTGATGGTTCGCTGAAAAACACCTACTTTTGGTGGTTAAAAAGCCATTGAAAGATGGAGCGATGACTCGCTAAAAACAACCAATGTTGTCGTTTGTTGGTCTTGAACAGTGGTCTGTAGCTTGGCATCTAACCGAGGTATCACCCCATCCACTATCCCCACCACCTCCTGGTGACAAAGTCAGTTCATATTCTACATCACTGTAGAGACCTTGATATGATACATATGAAACATACAAATATAACACACCCATGATTTGCAGGAACGCACAATGCCAACATTTTTATCCGGCAACATGGCTGTCAATAAAGAATCTATCAGTGTGGGAAATTTGGGAAATTTTGCATAATTTGGTCTAACTGGGGCAAACAAAAGGTTACACTTAAGAGGTCTGAGTATTGACCCTTGGGGAACTCCGCCCATCATGTTGGTCTGCTTGGATGTATACCTGCCTTTTAGACAAAATTGCTCCTGTAAGAGCTTGAACCAGTTTTGGACTGTACTCAAATGCACTTTCCAGAATATTTGTTCATGAAAAACCCAAAAGGAGCATGTTGGGCTGAGTACAGAGCCATGTCGTACCATGCAGTGGAAATACAGATAACCTAAAAAACTTAGATAAAGCAAATACAAATGCGTCTGCATAGGAGATACACATCTGTATACTGACACACACACACACACACACACACAGAAACAAAGATAAAGATTCCACCCTCTGTATCAGAGAAATGATACGTTGGAGGAGGAGGCGTGTTCATTGGTGTGTGTTTATGTTTGTCTTTCCTCATCCTTCCACCAATCCATCTACCTATCTACCCTTCATCCACTGTTCCCTGTAATGATCTGTGAAGAAGAGGAGTGTCGGGAGGAGGGGGAGAGGAAGGAAGACAGGAGGAAAGTAAGGAAGGAGGTGTTACAAAATGAGGCCTTACGAGGAAAAAAAGTTAATAAAACAACACCATGGTATTAACATATTGAACATTACGTGAACATATTACGTATTAACATCAAAGCCATTAATGTCCATGTCAGATTATTCAACTATTTTAATAGATAAAGGGGAATTAGTTTTCAATGTCTTTTTTTTAATCTATTGATTTTTACAATGTATACAAAGTGCTTTTTTAACATATGTATGTATGTGTGATTAGTGTATGTGACACAAGCATCACAAGAATAACAAAAACAATTGTTTATAGAGTCTATGAAAATACAATATGGTATAGTGACAAAATATATCCATAACTGATCAGTTCGGTCACTGCAGACTTTGGTACATGGGGCTTAGAAATGATGGTTGTTGGGAAAAGAAACAGAAAGAAGAATGAAACACAGACACACACTTGGGTCATTAACAGACAGGCATAGGTCATTACCTGCAGTGCTACAGAGCGATATGGACAGACAGGCTCGGTGAAAAGGTTGATGGATGACATTAACGCAGCACGGCTCTCATATCAAGCGTTTGTAAATGCAAATTGTCTTGATGTGATCTGTGTTCTGGCAATATATCAATAAAATGTCTGCAGTGGGATTCCCTATGGACATGTTGAACAGTTTAACACTTCAAAATTCTGCTCAGCCAATCCAGGGAAAAAATCTACCTTAAACTGGTGTTATGAATGTTAACAGTAAAAACTAATTACTATTTAATATGTCAGAACATCTCTCATAACCAAAACTGGTCACTGCTACGTTTGTACTGCCTCTGGATTACAGTGATCTGTTGTACAGGAATGCATCTGCACACTGCTTACACATGTTAGACACTGCATGTCACAGTGCTCTAAGACTTGTTACAAATTGTGAAGCCCTCACTTTTCACTGTACGTTTTATTCCAGGGCTGGCTGGCCATCTTTAGGCTTTGAGTCAGTCACTGGTATTTGTTTATTTCTAAAGCCATACTGGGTAGTCTACAAGTGCATGTCACACACTGAGCGAGCCGCCTGTTAATGACGCTGTGGGCTAATGGGCATGTAGCTACTTCCATGTTTCACATGATACGTCATGTTTGTAGTGGACCAATGAAGATGAGTTTACATATCACCTTGGGTTGGTCCTTCACCTTCTCAAAATGATCCCACACTTTGGATTTCCTGCCCGACATGTTATTAACTAGCCTGTGGAATAACCGCAGGTACCAGCCCTGGAGATCAGGGGCCGTACACATGCTGCGTCTTTAATCACCTGGACACGTGAGGTCGGGCACTGGACGCTACTCTTGAATTTTTTTTGTCCCAGCTTTTAAGAACGTGGCAGCAGGTTGCGTCTGACGTTCCTTTTCTGTATTTATCAGACCGAATATTTACAGACGAAGGGAAAGACATTTGTCGGCTGTGATTGCCCACATGATCCAGTCATATAGGATTGGATTTATTTTGACAAGGTGCAGCTCCCAATAGAGTTTAACATTTTTGTTTTTTGGGGGATTTTTTTTCTGTGACTAAGCAACCAATGAAATCTTGCTGACTAGTGACCTTCTGGTTGACAGATGTTTGGTCGACAATCAGGGGGCAGCCCCAGTTTTCAGTTTAGTTTTGGTTCTTCATTGCCTGCCTGTTTTTGGATGTTTTTATCAGCTTCATTAAAGCTCACCTTTTGTTGCCAACTGCTCTGCATTCAGGTCCTTTTCTGAACTGATTCCTGACAGTTTACTACTAACTATCTAAAGATGTTGTTGAACACATTAAAGATGATTATTATGATTGTGACAAAATATCTAAATATTGCTGTGGTAAAGACCTCCTCTGAGTTTAAAGTGATTTCCCAGTAAATGTTGGTTCTACACAGCTTCATTCATCCAACAAAAACCCCATGAAGAAGCAGCTTTTCTTCCTCCCATTTCCCAGGATTTTTGTTTGTTCACAGTACAAGCTAACTCTTTGGTTAACACAAAACAAGGAGGTCTATTCGAGTCATTAGCCATGTGTCTAACTATCAGACAGCTTGGCTGAACGCGCCCTGTGTATAATTTGCAGTTCTGTCCGTCTCTATTTCCTGCCAGCACAGGCCGAGTGTCACGGCTGTTAAACAGCTGACAAATAACAGGCCTGTGGAATCAGTTTAGACAGCAGGAAAAATAAAGAGCGTTGGTGGAAGTGATTACTGCCGAGTTTCCAAGATGGAATGGATTTATGGTTTTATTTTTTATGTGCATGTTTGTTTGTGTGTGCATGTTTGTGTGTGTGTGCTGTGTGTGTGTGTGTGTGTGTGTGTGTGTGTGTGTGTGTGTGTGTGTGTGTGTGTGTGTGTGTGTGTGTGTGTGTGTGTGTGTGTGTGTGTGTGTGTGTGTGTGTGTGTGTGTGTGTGTGTGTGTGTGTGTGTGTTCCTCTCAGTATCTTACCAGTTTTCAGTTGTGGTGTCTTCACTCCCCTCTCTCTGTTTCTCCCACTTACAACCGTTCTTTTAACTGGCAAGAGTCCACCAGAACTGAGCAGTAGATTGTGAGACTGAGACCTCACACAACAAACTCAGTGTAATGTGGAGGGGATCCCCTCAGCTCCAAGGAGCATTTTAGCATCAGTCTCAGTGCTCTCAATAACCTAATTTCCTGCAGCACCAGGCAAAGTTCTTCTTCCACCAAAATTAGCAAGTATATGCAGGTTTTTAAAACTCGGATAACCTGCTAAAATAGGCATTAGGCTCCTTTCCCATTGCCAGTAGACCAGAGCTGTGTACAAGGCTCTGCAGTAGACAGGTGTGTCATGTCAGCCCAATATTATTCCCAGTGGTATCGATGCCCCCCTTTAGCATGTTTATGAGACACACTGGGTTTTCAGTTAACTCCAGTGTAAACCCATCTGCTGCATTCTTGACACTGAAAACAACTGATGGTCTGAATAGTGTCCATGGGAGGGGAGATGGATGGGTTAAACAAACCCAGACTTTTATTGAGGAGACCACAGTGTGTGTTTTGTGTGAAACCAAAAGTCATTATGCAATTTATATACAGTCATTGCACACGGACATTATTCTTGTTATGTTAACAAGCTTTTTTTTCCTAAACCTGACCAAGTAGTTTTGTTACCTGAACCAAACAACAACCGTTCCACTATAGAGTTCTCAATGGGTCAAAACCTGAACCTACAACCTGAACCAAACTGATCCATGTGAGTTGAAGCCCGAACCTGGTCCGTCCGAGATCATCACATAAAAGCCCGAGCCTGCCTAAGCCCGATCCTCCTGAAGAAGCAATAGTCTGGCTGCTCCCTCTCCTTCTCTCCCAACTTGCACTTTTTTCTTTTTCTTAAAAAGGAATTTTATGTTTTTTTTCCCACTGCCCGAGCCCAACTTTACCTGGCAAATCAGTGCACATTTTCGGACTGAACCCAGTCCAACCTTTCGGGCTTTTTGGGACCCATCTGGCTCAGGTTGAGACTGAGAGCTCTACTTAACAACATTAAACACATGTTACAATGTGTTCAGTGTGTCAGGTAGATAAACAAAAGGGCGGCCTGTGAGTTGCCATGAGACATCGAGGGGCGTGACAATTTGTTGCAATATGGCAAACTGGGAACAAGACCATGTTGATTAAATTCGATGTCACAGATGCACTTGAAAATGGGGTTAGTAAACAGTAGAAATCAGCATGGAGGCCAGTGAAATTGTTACGTTGGTTACTCCTCTTAGAGCTCTACTTATTTTCACTTTTCAAATTCGGTGCCAACTGATTTGGAGCAATATCTGGAGCACTTCATGAATGGAGATGGATGGAATTTGTGCTGGAACTTTATTGCAATGCGCCGAAAAAGTGGATCAAAGCTGAAGCTGCTGAATACCAGTGACAACTGCAGATACATTAGTGCTGGTAATGAATGCTGATTGTAACCTTACCTATTAAAGCCGAATACCAGACGTCAATAAGCACAGCAGCAGCAGGTAAAGAAACAGATATCTCCCCTAAGGAGTTGGTGGCAACCAAAGCAGAGGTAGAGAAAGAAGAAATGTAACTCATATAGTCAGGTGCACACAAACATGAATCCATGTTAATGCTGATGTTGTTCTGTGTCTGCTGGACACACACATAGGCAACTTTTTGGCAACATGTTCACCATAAAATGTTTTATCACTGTTGTGTTTACAATTTATTCAGCTGCTCACAATACTATACTGCCTTAACATCTACAAGTTGTAATGTACTACATGTGCACAGCATGCCCCTTTCACAGTGACAACAGTGGTCTATGCCTCCTGTCAATAATCTTAGCACTAACACACCTGTGTTGATCAAATCAAACTTTTAGCATGGCCTGATTACATCATACACACACAAGAATGTCTTTTACAAGAAGCTAGGAGACAAGTTCCTCAGTGCATCTGTATCTTGTGAAAATGGATAATAGGATGTAAAAATGGAGAGAACTACAGGAAATGGTTTAGTGGCTCTGGATGAATGCATCACTGATTCCTTCAGCTTGTCACTTTTCACTCCTTCCTCTTTAAGTCTTTTCTACAACCTCCTCCCCACATTTTCTCTATGTTCTCTCCACCTTTAGCTTTGATTTCCACTCCATCTCCCCTTTTCCATTTTCCTCTCTTCCCTCCTCTTTGTCTTGTCTTCCTCCCCACCTCCATCCTGTTCGCTCCATTTCCTCTCCTCCATCTTCTTCCTATTTCAGCACCTTCCTCCCTCCCCTCTCCTTTTTTTCCCTCTCCACAATCCCAGTCCTGTGAAATGAATGAGTAACCTGGTTCCAATTCTCATCCTCGGGCTCCTCTCTGGGATGGCATTTAAACGGCAGGGTGGGAATGCACACACACACTTACACCTGCTGAGTATGCAGACAGCAACTTTTGATTTTGCACAGCGACGACATACAGTATCACACACAGGGAGGCACGGCGAATGCCCTTTAGCACATTTTTCTGTGCAGTCCGACTGTGAAAGGAAACAGTGAGGAGAAAGGAGTCCAACAGATCACTGTCCCTGCAGAGGAGGAGGACCGGAGACAAAAGAGACAGAAATTAAAACTAATGGAGAATAAAAAAGAAAACAATGAGTGTGGGATTTTTTGCGGGGCAGGGGGGACGGACAACATGCAATGAAGGGCCATGGTTTAGAAACTAAACTGTGCCACTGCCAAGGACTCAGCCTATATGGGGCAAACGCTCAGGCAACATGAGGCAATGCAGCAGGCGACTTTCGTCAACACCAGTTCTCTAAAGTTGGTTTGGTGTGTCTGAGCCTTAATATTTAATTCCAGTGTCATATATTGTAAATTAAATAAGTTTTTCACTTTAACAGACATTTATGTTTTCTCTTTCTTTTCCAGTACAGCAACCTCATGCTGTGCTGCAATCGAGTCATATCAATTTATTTCAATTTTTCATTGCAAATTTTTAATTTTTACGTGTATCATCAATCCCTGACAGGCAATCACTATCAAGACCACAATCTGCTAAATATACAGTCCTCAGACAGAAGCTCTGCTGCAGTCAAACAAACCCCATTTGTCTTCTAAAGGGCTCTTGAAGAGATATATAAAGAGAAAAAAAGAACAAGAGGACAAGACAAGAAAAATTGAGAACATCCCTCCATGGCATCTTTCTTTTGCCAGCCCACAGTGAAGACAAATGGAGAAAGAGAGAAAGAGAGACGAATCATTCTCCCCATGGGAACCTGCAGCGAAGCCTATTGGACAGAGAATATTCCTCACAGTGTTTTTGCCGCACAAACACACAGTGAGAGGGATTGAAAAGCAGGAGGAGGGGAGCCATGCTAGGAGGAACTCATTCCTCGTCCTCTCATCATCTTGGCAGAGCCGTTAAAAAGGCCGTCCTGTTGCCGAAAGGTCACATAAGTTAAATCCTTCAAATAGTCTTCAGTGTGCGTGCATATCAGCAAAATGTTGTGCTGTATAAGTGCAGCAAATCTCTGATCTTTGAATGTTTCAAATCAGCAAAGTGATTTTTGATTTCCACATCTTGACCAAGCAGCAACTGCTGGGGCTGAAAAATGAAGCCAATGCAGAAGTGCAAAAAGCTGCAGTTCCTCTAACGGCCACTTGAGGCTGTCTCCTTAGACCCCCTCTTCCAACCACTCAAAGCACTTCTATACTACATGTCGCATTCACCCATTCACACACACATTTACACACTGGTGGCCGAGGCTACCATACAAGGTGCCACCTGCTACTCAGCAACAATTCAAACAGACTCACACAGCGATGGAACAACCATTGGGAGCAATTTGGGGTTCAGTATCTTGCCCAAGGATGCTTCAACATGCGAACTGGATCGAACAGCCAATCTTCACCAATTTTGAAGAGCCTATGGTCTTGATTCAAGGCTCGTGTGTGTTGCACTTAAAGTGTTTAACCTTATTGCTTCTAAACAGCAGCAAAATGTGCCACATTTATTTATTTATTCCATTCTGGGTAAACTGCATTCTATTAAGTTTGTTTTGTGAGGATTTGTTTTTAACACGGAAGTTGGATATATCCTTCATTAAATATTCAGAGCCCAGACGACCGGCGCCGTTTAAGTGCAGAGCTTTTTAGGCAAAATTTACATACACTAAAGAGGAAGACAACTGAGAGGGATTACAGAGGGAGGGAAGAAGAGAGCGGAGGGGATGGATATAAAATATATTGGTCAAGAGGAAGAAGAAAGGAAGGATAATAGTACATGAGAGAAGGTATGGAGTGATAGAGGAAGTATGCAGGGAGTGAAGTAGTTTGAAGTATTAAAATTAAACACAGCAAAAACTCTTTTAGTAATATTTTCTCCATCACAATGACGTGAATGATGTCAGAGGAGTCAGATGGAGCAAGAGACGGGCAAGAAGCTGTAAGAAACAAATAGAAAAGACCAGAATGAGAAGAGTATGAGAGAAAAGTGAGAAAAAGAGGGATAAATAGATGGAGAGTAGAAGAGAGAGCGGGAGAGCAGCTTGTCGTTAAGCTCCACATTGATTTGACAGTTCTATTATGAAGAAGGATGAGTGGTAGAAAAGTGGAGTTTGAGCAGATCGCTCTTTTCTCTCCTCTTCTCCAGTTGTCTCCCGCACTTTTCTCTCCTTCTTCTTTGTTCTCTCACTCGATTTCCCCCAGTCCTTCCCTCCACTTAGCTCTCTTTTTCTCTCTCCGTCTCCATTGCTACCATGTGTCTGCCACCTAAATGAAAAAGGAGAGCTCTAATCTTTCACCCCTTCTGGATGATTACCATTTTATCTTTCAATTACCAATAATCCCCTCCCTCGCCTCCCTCTTTCTATTTCTTTTTTTTATCTCACCCTTCTCCATTTTCCCTCCTTACTCTCTCCATCTTTCTCGTATTTGGTCTGTCCAGTTCTGATCCACATGTCATTAAAGAGGAATAAAAAAACGCATGTTAGTGTTTTTGCAGAGATTTTGTAGATCGCAATGAAGTGAAAACACGTCTGATTTGTGCTATTAATGCCTTTAGAGGAACAGAGCAATGGTGACAAATATTTAAAGAGCCGTAAAGACGCCTAGTTGTCCCCAAAATTCATTTGAGAAGTGAGTTTTTTTAAGCTGTCTAGAACACCTATAACTGATGTTTTGTGTACAGGAAGTTTGAGTTTGAAATGACGGCACAATGCATGAACGTTTATCAAGGGAGGGAATAATAAATAAAGACTCGTTTATTATGTGGTCTGTTTCAGATGAAGTGAGTTGTGGTTAGTAAAAGTCCCGCCACCATTTGTTATTTTTTCATAATGGAGGATATGAAGTAATAAAATTAAAATTCTTTGCTAGGATGCTATGGATGTGATCTTCTGCCATTTCCAGAACTTCTGCTTATCTTCATACTTGGTGTTCTACAACGATTTGTTCTGCCAACGACATCTACTTCCCCATCACAGTATTTCTCCATCACAATGTTTCACCAGGTCACTCTGCTCTAAGACTTCTCCCCAGAGCGAGAACATTCAGGGTTGCTCAGTTTTAGTAAACATGTTTTGTCTAACTTGACCTAAAGGGTGAAGTATTTCTTGGCCTTTTCGCCACCACAGGTGTTGTTGACATACAGTTGTCCGCGGCAGCAGATCGCCCTGTGTTTCTATTGGTCAAAATGACGGCTGTGACAGGAGAAGTTGAGAACGACAAAAAGAAAATCAAACATGCTCGACTTAGTCAGGACATTGTGAGGCATCCCAGACATGGCGTCGATTATTACTATGACACACTACACAAGATAAAACAATGGATTATCACATATGACACTCGTTTTCGTTCATGATCAGAGCCGACACTGTATGATGCTGTGTCAGACTATAATCTGGTTGGTATTGTGCAGTGTGTACCCGGCATAAATGACAATATTTCAATATGAAGCAAAGCTATTTTCCAAGTGCTGGGACCAACATTTAACGCTGACTCTGCCTCACAACAGTGACAAACTAAAGATGCTGTTGGGGAGTTGCATTTTACAGAGTTAGCAAACCAATATGGTCTCACTCCCAAGTTGTCTAAATCCGACGCTTTGTCAGTGACCTCTGGCTTCAGATACCAGAAAAAAAGCAGTCCTTTCACGTCAGCATGATACAGGCTGGTGAAATTATTATTGTTGTTTAACAGCGAAAAGCCAAAGTTAAGGGCGTGGAAGTCCAAGTAGGGTGGGTGGGATGGGTGGTGGATGGGTCCAACAACCAGGAGGCCGGTGTTCACTTCCTACATGATTATAGAGCCAAACCCATTTATTTTTTCATAAACCCAACCACCTGCGTGTGCCGGCAAAACCTGGTAGTTAAGAAAATGATTGAAATATTTCTTTTGCCACTGCTAAACTAATTTGAAACCCCACGTTTAGACGTCTTAGACCTGCAAGTCAAAGTCAGTATGGGGTCTGGATGAATGGTTAGAATAATAAATTGATCAGTTGGTCAACCCCAACCGTTGCTCTTGAGTTTCCTCCAACAAAAAATCTTTTGCCAGACTCCCACAGGTCTGAAAGTTTCCACTTAACACATCCTGCTCATTTTTTCTCATCTCTAAAGACCAAATTATCTCATCTCTTTGCCCCCTCTCTGTATCTCTTAACCCTCCTAAATCTCCACTCTCTGTGTTCTGTCTCAGTAACTCTAAAGCTACCTCCTTTTTTTGGGAATTTTTCTTTCTCTGAGTCAAAATCATGCCTCCCTTTTGATGTGTCTCACTGTTCTCAGTTTTTGTAACCACCTCACACTTTACTCCTGGATTTCAGAATGTAGATTGCTACTTAAAGAAACTGCAAATAACCAAACACTTTTATTACCTGACTCCTTATTCACACAGAGCGCAGCTTGATTTATGGGTCGACCTGTTCTTCACAGAGCCCCGATTACATAGAATTCTAAAACATCAACATTATAAAAAAGCAAATTATGTTGTTTTTTTCCTCATGGCTTTGGTACTGCTGTTGGAAGTAAAACAACCAAACACTTCAATAAAAATGACTTCAGAGCGCACCATCAACCCCAGTGATGCTTGCAACCGGTCTCCAAGCATCACACTAGGGATGTTTATTCCTGCAGTTTTTCAAATTAAACTTCACATAACCGGGAATCAAATCAAAGTGGCACAGGTGCAGCATTGCTCACCAAACCAGTGGACAGCACATTTCTTTCTTCCGTCAACTTCTCCCAACTATTCATGCTCAGCCACTGTAAGTGGTTCAGTGCATTTCAGTGTCAGATGAACAGTGACAGTTTCAGCATTTGGCAGATGTTCTTACCCAGCGCAGCCCGCAACTTCTGCTCAGTGTCTGTGATAAAGACTACAGATCGAGTGAAAACAGACATTTCATCAAGTCATGCCACTGATTTGCATACCGTAAGTGCAAGAGGTGCAAACCTGAATGACAACAGCCCAGACGTTGGAGGAAAATGTTGGCCTTGTACCTCTTTGCAAACCACAAATATGTTACATTTACATGTTTCGTATCAGTGTTTCTAAAGTGATGTAAAATATGAGCTGACTTTGTCATTGGGAAGTGGAGAGGATGGTGGATGGTGTGTCATCTAGGCAAGATGCCTGCCAAGCTAAAGACCAATGCAGATCACTGTTTGAGACCAAAACAACAAAACCGACTGTCATTTAGACTCATCACTTCGTTTTCCAGCAGCTTTTTAGGCACAAAGTGTGGGGGTTTTGTAGCAACTTGTCTGTGTTTTCAGCAGCTTTTTAGGCACTAAACATGGATGTTTTGTAGCAACTTGTTACTGCGTTTCCAGTGGCTTTTTAGGCACCAAATGTGAGTGTTTTGTTGCAACCCATCACTGAGTTTTCAGCAGAGTTTTAGGCACCAAATGTGGGTGTTTTGTAGCAACTTGTCACTGTGTTTCCAGTGGCTTTTTAGGCACCAAATGTGAGTGTTTTGTAGCAACAAATGTGGGTGTTTTGTAGCAACCCATCACTGTGTTTCCAGCATAGTTTTAGGCACCAAATGTGGGTGTTTTGTAGCCACTCGTCACTGTGTTTCCAGTGGATTTTTAGGCACCAAACATGGGTGTTTTGTAGCAATCCTTCACTGTGTTTCCAGCAGCTTTTAAGCACCAAACAGGGGTGTTTTGTAGCAACCAGTTACTGTGTTTCCAGTGGCTCTTTAGGCACCAAACGTGAGTGTTTTGTAGCAATCCTTCACTGTGTTTCTAGCGGGTTTATAGGTACCAGAAGTGGGCATTCTGTAGTGACTCATCAATGTGTTGTCAGTGACTTTTTAGGCAACAAAACTGGGTATTTTAAGCCAAAACATGATCTTTTCCTAACCATAACCAGATGTTTGTTTGTTTGTTTGTTCCTAAACCTAATCACACATTAATCACAGGCTTCTTGACACATAAAGTGTCAACAAGGCTGTGGTTGACGTACGTTTCAACGTATCTGCTACAAAAGTGCACAATGCCAATTTTTTTTCTGCTAATTGGGTTGATGATAATTTAGGCAAAACATTGTATAGAGGAAGTCCATTGTTTTCAATACAACACACCTGTAGCTTCCTCACATAAACAGCAAACATATCCTTGATTTTTTATTTTTGATTTATTTAGCCTGAGAATACCTCAACACAGAAATGATGTTGTCATTGGCTCATTTTTTCTGTTTATGCACAGCACAAGTAAAGATTGTGATTTGATCGAGGGTGCAGCAGCTGGGGATTTACCTGTACTGTTCAAACACTGAGTTTTGTCAAAGTGTCAAACTGTAAACCATCTCTGCTTTAAACAGCACGTCTGTTCAAATATCTTGAACCCGTCAAATGCTTGACATTGACGCGTGCTTTCAACAGGACCTGCCAAAAATGCCTATCCTATTTTTTTTCCTGACAACATCTGATGATCTGCCTCAAAAGCGTACCTCTGGAGCAGAGCAGGAGTCTGAGAAGGGAGACTTTTCAGGAAGAGGAACACGACTACCACCACAGCATGAGCGGCTTGATGCTCCCAATATAACGTGAGGCTTTGGGGGCACGTCACAGCAGCGTTTCTAAAAGTAACACTGCAAACCCAAATCAATTCATTTCAGTAGAATCTTGATCCTTGTTTACCAACCCCTGTCGAACTACAGAAAAAAAAAGGAAGAGGGGATCGCAGTTTTCATTTCAGTGTTTCTTTTTGATCTTTTGGTGCAGACAGGAAGAGTGGATAGAAAACCCTTTTACATGAAAACGTCTTTCAAGCTGTCAGTATTAGTGTGGACATGGCTTGAATTTATGTGTCACTTCCTAGTTGAAAATGCATTATCACCCATCAAAAGACTTTCCAAGAGTGGGATTTTTTTCCAGAGATTCTCAGTTTTCTCACCCTAAGGATAGCTGTGTGTGTTAGGCCTGTCTTCTTATCTTTTTACGTTAGTCTTCATCCTCATCCCTCTCTCTTTTCTACTTCTTTTTTCCTTTTTTTCCCCCATGTTCTCTATTCCCTTATCTCATCCTCCTTCTTATTTTGTCTCGTCTTTCTGCCAATTCCATCCTCTCTCGTCCCCCTATTTATCCCCTCCCTGTCCCTTGCCCCTTCCTTCTCACTCTCCTCTCTCTGTCTTCCTTTTTTCAGTCCCTCCTCCCTCCCTCCATCTCTCTCTAAAGGCCTCTGCGCTCTCCAGTTGATGTATTTTACCTCCAGGTGTCAGTCTGGTTCATAGATTAAACTGACTTACAGGTTGGCTTTTCTCTCTCAGTCTACTTCACAACACTCATGCACACACACACACCCACACACCTACACACACACACACACACACACACACACACACACACACACACTAACTCCACCCCACCAGCTCCAGCCTCCTCCATGTTTCCAACTCCGGCCGACCTATGCTTCACCTCACTTCAAAGGCGAGACGAGCTGCAATTACCTACCAAAGTATCTCGTCTCATCCAGACTTAGAGCCTGGCTGAACGGAATCCCTGGTGTGTGTGTGTGTGTGTGTGTGTGTGTGTGTGTGTGTGTGTGTGTGTGTGTGTGTGTGTGAGTGAGACAGCACAGACAGAGTGGGTGTGTATATATGTTGTGTTCCTGTACTTCTATGGGGATCAAATATACTCACAAGAACAGGAAGCTGAAGGTAAATCTTTCAGATTAAAGACAATTTTGCTGCCTTAAGCTAAAACCTGTAACTGTCTGCACGCTGTTTTCCCATCAGTCGGAGCTGGTTGAAATGATGTCCGGACTTTGAGATTGTGGAGCTGTTAATGAGAGTTGTGTGGGAGTATATCCGCATGTAAAGATGAGACGAGATGCAACCCAATCGCCACTGTTACGGCAAGCTGTATTTTTAACTGTTTATCTTCATTGTGTGTGACAGCAGTGACGTTTTAGGGGGTGTAAACTCTCGTTTCTTGTGAGGATCTTTGTGTCCCTCCAGGTGCAGATGCCCAGCGCCAATTGGGTGACCCTCCGTGACATTGCTGCTGCGGATTGGCTGACCTGGGGGCTTGGCCTACTTAATGTCTGGATCGTTCGTGATGATGCTGAGGGTCGACCCTGCCAGCAGGTTGCTTTAACATTTAACAGTCGTTATAACATTGTGTTTCTGTTGTGTGATTGTACTCAATACAGTGAACTTTTTCATTCTTGTTATCTGTCGCTTAATGCTGGATGGGCTGTTTTTTAGTGTGTTGTTTAGGTTCCAGTGTGTGTGTTAGCTTCATGCTAGCAAATTATAAATAGCACAGGAATAGGAGTCAGGTCGAGCACTGTATTTTCGTTTCCTTTTTTGCTTGTAGGGCCTGGGCAGCACTCTGGGGAAACACAGGTGGGTTTTGTTTGTTATTTTGGTCGTGGTTCACCCTGAAGTCCTTGCTTCAATAGTGTGCTTCAGTTTCTTGTATCACCTACATTTAGCAGAAAACCATTTTCTGTAATCAACTTTTTATTGTATTTACAATAAAGTGCTCGCTGTTGTTCACTCATATATGATCCCCGTTTCACTTTTTATGTTACGCTCACACATCACTAGACTGGGGTGTAACAGCAAGAATAAATCTCAGCATTGTGTGCTTCTACTAGGGATGCACCGATCCAATATCTGGATCGAATATCGGCCCCTATATCATCAAAATAGATGGGTTTCGGAAAATGCAATCAATACCTGACCCAATCCTTTCCCTTTAAATCTATTGAGATGCGAGCTACGTCATACGTCAGCAGCAGCACGTGTGCCGTATGCTGCGAGAGTTGATCAGCCACCTAGGCAAGCGCATACAACATGGAGCGAGGGAGAGAATTGGATGTGTGGAGGTATTTCACACTGAACACTCCAAGTTATACATCTTTTTCAGTCAACCATGGCATCGGATCGGTATCAGGTATCGGCCGATACTTAAAGCCACAGCATCGGGATCGGTATTGAAACTGAAAAAGCTGGATCGGTGCATCTCTAGCTTCTACAAGACAAGAGAAAGATACAAAAAGCTAAAAAAAAAAGACTGAACATTCAGATAGTGTAACATTAGCTAGCTTATCTTCATCCAGATGATTGCGTCATTAATATTTGGCTCATAGAGCTGAAGGTCCTGAACCCACCTGTTTGTAAATTGGACATTGGCCTCCAAATATTTGACAATTTTAAATTCGATGGTGGGTTCAAATCCCAGGGTGAGGGAGCCCTTCTGTGTGGAGTTTGCAAGTTCTCCCAGTGTCAGTGTGGGTTTTCTCCAGGTGCTCCAGCTTCCTCCCGCAGTCCAAAGACATGCAGGTTAACTGGTGACTCTAAATTGTCCGTAGGTGTGAATGTGAGTGTGAATGGTTGTCTGTCTCTATGTGTCAGCCCTGTGATAGTCTGGTGACCTGTCCAGGGTGAACCCTGCCTCTCACCCAATGTCAGCTGGGATAGGCTCCAGCCCCCTTGTGACCTCTAACAGGATAAGCTGTTACAGAAAGTGAATTAAATTGCTAACAGGTGTAGGCACTTATGGCAAACAGCAGATAGACATCAAGGACTCTGACGTTAATGAGTGGCAAGCCATCAATGTCTGTTAGAATCAATATCATTACCTAACTTTAGTTTTGCTCCTCTGCCTCTGTTGAGAGCTTCTTTTACATTTGTTTACATAACTGTACATTTCTGATGATGAATGATTGACAAATACGCATTTTCATCTTCCAAGATGGAGGCACCACCCCAGAATGTTCTGCGATTACGATCCCTGTAGCATTTGAATAGTAAGTCAAAATAAAACCACAAAACGTATTTGGAAGGCTCCAGATTTTGATATCTTTAAAAGCAAAGTGGCACTGAAAACAGCACAGAATCTCAGTCTCAAGTCTTAACTAGCAGTTTGTATCCATGTAGTTCACAGGTGTTCTGCTGTCCTCCAGGTCTTTTGTATCATCTAATCAGATCACCCAATTACTGAGGACAGGCAGCTGAAACAGTCTCCAGGTTCTACAGAGACTATTTATTGAGTTTATTGAGACCCAGCACCGAGCTGCTTTTTGCCTCCATCATCTTGTTCAGTTTTTAAATTAAGTTTTATTGGTCCCTCACCACCTGTCGAAATAATTAATGAGAGTTACATAAATCAGGGCACAAGGGGAGGTTGACTTAGAAGAAATTAGTGCTGCTGTTTCCTCATTCTTCAGAGTCTGATACCTTTGTCTGCAACATTTAAAGCATTATTTTAGCAGCAAAACACTTACTGCTGTGTGAACATTTAGTAGAGTCATGGTGTCTTGAGCAGAGAATGAAGTCATGCTACCTCTGTGTGTGTTAGAGTTCAAGTTTCTTTGTGGTTTGTTGTGGTAAAGCAACCCAGTCTCACTCCGCCGTCGAATACTGACGCTTGGTCAGTGGCGTCTGGTGTCAGACACAGATGAAAAAAGCTGTCGTTTCACATCAGCATGATACATAGCTGGTCACTGCTATAGTTTAACACTGACCTGCAGCATTAGGTGAAATGCAGGTGGGACAACAACAAATGTTTAAGTCAGCAGAAGTCCAAGTGGGGACGCACAGGAGGAGAGGTGGATGGGTCCAACAACCACCGACTTTCACCCAGGAGGCTGTGCCAAACCCTGTTCTTTGCCCCCAAAGCCAAAAATGTCAGTTCACAGTGTTGTATCATCGTAGTGCATTTAATTTTATATTTCCTGTGTGTATTTTGAAAACAGACTACGCACATAACGGGCAGAAGCTGACACGGCGTCCCAGTACCTCACAACCAACACACCCAGGGTACCTTGCACGTATCTTGACATGGAAAGTCCATGTGAGAGTGTGTTGAGCAAACAGCATTCATACTTTTCTTTCCATGAAAAATGAAAAATTCTTCTTCACGATTGGTGCAAAACATTCTGAACTCAGTTTGTCAAATACTGACATTTTGTCAGTGGCCCTACACATCAAAATATGAGGTGCTAGGTACCCCTCCTGCGTCAGTTTTGGATGATCAGGGATGTTGTTACTTAGGTAATGTAATGTGATGTCACCTGGCTAACTTCACTGGTATAGAATGCTACACATACAAGTACACTACACTGTTATTAGAATAATTCAGTTGACTTTTGGTTTCACACAGGACATGTACAGCAGGCTCCCGAGGAAGAGTCTAGAGTTTATTTGACCCAGTGCCGCTATGGGTGCCTCTGTCTGTCGTATTAAAGCGTTCCGGCCACGCATACATGTTGGTGTATGTGTGTATCCCACTGGATAGCTCAACACTGCCACTTTTAACTATGCTCACACAGTGGTTACCACTGATGTCGGGACAGCGTCAGCACAGAAACATAGCACCCACCCTCCAGTTCCCCCCTAGTTAGCACTGTTTGCTCTATCGGCATCGTTAGCTGCTAGCCGCCAGCTAGGCCACCACCAGAACCATGTCCACACAACTCATAAGATCTGAATCTTTGCATAAAGCCCCTCACTGACACACTCCTTCCATAGCGAGCAGTTCAGTCAGTACCATCTGTAATATTTCTGTTATATATACATGTCTAACGTGGTTTTTTGGAAGCTACTCACCTAAACCTGACAGCCTTAAACCTCTGAAAATATGGAGTTAATGAAAACTACAGGGTGCCACCCTGAAAGCGAATACACATCTCAGTGTGATCGTATCTTAGTTCATCCTTATTATGGAAAGCAGCAAGGGGGAGCTGCAAAAATCAGACTGAAATACTGAGGCATTAAAGTAAGATGGCATGCACTGTCTGTCAATTTGAGGGTGAAGAACAGGTTTGGCTATGAATTTACCAGATTTCTGTCATAAGGAATGGATAATAGTGACAGTCATAAAATGATACTCTACCCAAAATCTGTCTTGTGAATATAAAAACTTATTACACTCAAAAGACGGCTGTAAAAAAACATTTTGCTTCTTAAATGTCACGCAGCGTAACACACCCCTCCTCTCCAAACACATGTTTACTTCGAAATATAGCGAGATAGGATGCCAAATGGGAAATCTGCTCGATCCTGGCCTCTGTATTCTGCTCTTTACAGTTTGTGATTTCTGACATCTCCCAGAATGACCTTGGACAAACCCCAGTGTGCCTGAACAAGGCTGAGCATTTCACCTGTGGATTTATTCTGCAGAAAGCGATAACAAATGTCCAAGGTTCTCCAGCTCTAAAAAAAAAATGAGTAGCAATTATGAGAAATGATTAGTTCATTACTTCCCTTTGCTTGCCTGACAAGTACAAACTTTAATTAATTAAAGTCATAAAAAATCAGTCGCAGATATGCAAAAACATTTTAGTTTCTTCTCTCTCCTTGTCAAAAAGTTAAACCTATTTCTCTGTGGTTCGGTGTGTGAATGTAGCAGCACCAGCTCTGGAGGCACCATTGCTAAAACTGCTCCACAAATTCAGTTCATTACTATAATTTCAAGGCACAGACACCATGATGTATAACGATGTGGATGGTAATCCAGGCTAACTTGCAGTGATTATATGTTACATGGATAATGATGGGGTGTGAACGCACATTATGGATCAACACTGCTCTGTACGCTGCAGGTGTCTCTGCGCGGGAGGTGGAGTGTGTACGTCTCTGTGATTGTCTGTGTGTGAGATTTTCATGAACGAGTGCTCCTGTATTTCACGTCATTCTGTACATGACGGTGTGTGTGCATTCAGATGAACCTGACATCCTTGTTTCATGTTAATGAGGTGTGAAGATGAATGTAGCTGCTGCTGAAATGCTGCCAGGGAGATGACGATCATCATGATGATGATAGGAATTACTCTGTTTGTGTGCAGTAGTGTGCATACGTACGAGAGTGGCTGATAGAAGACGCCGTATGTGTGTGCGTGTGTGTGCGCCTGTGTGTATGTGGTGGACTCGGGGTAATGTTCGGGCTGAGTGAAGCTCCACAGTAACTCATAAAGCATGTCCGATGAAGATTACCCCGCTTATAGTACCATCTCAACCCACCACACTCAATCATTTAATAAACTCCAAATATTCTGATTGGGTCCCATGTGTCCTTGTGCTTCAATAATGCAGAGGAAATTGAGTTATTTCATGAATTGATGAGAGGAAAGCTCTGTGTAATTAAAGGGTCTCAGGGAACAAATATGAAACTGGTTGCAGCCCTTTGCTTGATCCACTATTTAATTAAAAATACTGAGCATCATTCATCAGATACTATAGTATTACATCTGTGTGGAAAGCATGTTTAATAGATACAACAGCAGAGCAGAGCTCGCAGCCTCAAATTGAAATTTAAGTCACGAGGCAGTGGGCATCGCCATGTCATTTATGTTTAATTCAAATATTTGTTGCCGTGAAAAGAACACCGTGATGTGCACACACGGTCTGCGATGACGCAGTGCAGAGTTATGCTTCATCATTACAAAATAAGTTCTAGACAAAGATCTACAGCTAACAAATAAATGTTGCTGTATGATGAAGTTTGGAAATAAAGACCACGCCTTGAAAACATCCTATTTCTACTCAAAAATGTTTTGATACCCCCCCATCCCCCCAGATTACAAAGAGACATCTCCCCCACTCAGTCTCAACTCCCCACGTTCCCTCCTGTGTTCCTTTCTTCAACCGATATGTCCATCATTACACTCATCTATGACTCGGAGACCCAGCCTTCATCCCTCACCTACTAGCCCCTCATCCTTTCATCCATTTATTCCTCATTCCTTCATCCTTTCACCCCTTTATCCCTTGACCCTTGTCCCTCCATCCCTCACCCTTCATCTACTCATCCCAAGGCCGTTATCCGTCAGACCCTTCATCCATCTATCCCCAAATCCTCATCCATTTATCCCTCGTCCTTTTGATCCTCAATCTTTATCCCTTTGACCCTCAACCCTTCATCCATTCATTCCTCATCCCTTCATCCCCCCTCCCTTCAAATCTCAACCCTTCATCCATCTATCCCCAAATCCTCATCCATTTATCCCTCAGCCTTTATCCCTTTGACCCTCCATCCTTCATCCATTCATTCCTCATCCCTCTATCCCCCCTCCCATTGACTCTCGACCCTTCATCCATTTATTCCTCAATCCTTCACCCCCCCTTCAAATCTCGACCCTTCATCCATTCATCCTTCATCCTTTCATTTCTCAACCTTCATGCCTTTGACCCTCAATCGTTCATCCATTCATCCCCTGATCCTTTTGACTCTCAACTCTCATCCCTCTATTGCCTCATCCTTTGAACCTCATCCTTTCACCCTTTTATTGCCCCATCCTCATCCATTCATTCCTCACCCTTCACCCTTCATCCTTCCACCCCCATCCTTCTATCTTTCAATCTTCATCTATCCATCCCTCATCCTTCAACCCTTTATTCAATTATCCCATGGCCCACATCATTCAGTCATCATCCTTTTGACCCTCAACCCTATCCATTCATCCCCTCTTCCCTCCATCCCTTGACCCTTATCCTTTGATCCCTTCATCCTTTAACCATCATCCCTTTATCCCCCCCATCCCTCGATCTTCATCCCTTCATTCTTCCCTCCAGACCCTTAAATCCATCATATGCAATAGACTTTGACATCTTTATCTGTATTTTGGTGGTCTTTGTTAGTGAAATAATGAATCATCTGCTGTTTTGTTGTTGAATTTTAAGTTTCCAAAGCAGCTCAAACCACTGTGTAACAAGTTGACCAGGGCAGTACAGCCTGACATCGCATCACGAGTCTCTTTGGTCCACTGGGTCTTGTGGATCTGTAAACATGTCACCTGTAAAGCCAAACTGTCAGAGTAGACTGGAATTCAGAGGCATTGTTGACAGCTGCAGGTTGAGACCCAGAAGCAGACTTTTCAGACAGAGCCAGTGAGACTTAAAAGTACTTAACTTGATGGTGTTTCAGGTTTACATTCAGCAACAGGCAGGTAAGATCAAGGCAAACTTCTGTCACACTTTGCCGGTGGCACTGCTCTGCTAGCAGCCCAGGTTCTTGCTGCTGCCACACAGAAATGTTTGTTGGGCTTTTGAACATTTTAACTTGTTTACATGTTTAAATAAAACTGCAAAGATCATTCTGGTTCCCAAAGGAGTCGCTGATCATAGTCCAGGGGTTATACATAACTAGCCAATTGTCTTAGCTGGTATCTTGGTGTCCACATTGATAGCACTTTACCCTGGAGTATTCGTGTTGACTGGTGTCAACAGCATTGATGCTGCTCTGTTCTGTCCCCAGGGGGTCTTTGCTATCCCTGCCTTAGGCTTTCCATGTAGGCACAAGGAGGGGCAGGAAGGTTTGCTCCCTCTGCCTCAGGCTTCCCTCGTTTGCATGTGGAAGGGCAGAGAGGTGTGCTCTCTTCCATGTAGGCATGCGGAGAAGGCTTTCTGCGCAGGCCGAGGAAAGGCAGAGAGGCTCCAGAGCAGAGTCATACCACCGAATATGATACTGCAAATTTCTTTGACTAAAGTGTTCCTGACTGAAACATGTTTTTGTTTTATCAAGCTGTTCTGGAGAGTGTGATCACACATGGAATGACCGCATGGTCTGGGAGTCTTTCTCTGTCATCAAAATCAAAGCTATCGCATCCGGTTCAGACTGTGATGAGAGTCATTGGTCAGAAAGATCATTATCTTCTGTCTCTGACCAGTGTGTACTTATTCAGGAGGAGAACCCTCTATGATGTAGCCCATATCTTGCACTCTCACTATGAGCTGTTACCATCAGAGCTCAGCGGTGCGAATTGAACTGGTTTAAGGAGCCTTTGTGCCTGTATCAGTTGGTATTTTAAACAGTAGCCTAAAATAAGCAGAGCTTACACAGGCTGTACTGCAGTTCAAAACCAAAACTGACTGATGCCTCAGGGTGTGTATTTTTGTTTTGGTTGTGTTTTTTTGTTTTTGTATTTTTATTTGCTCTTTGATGTCTTGATGTCTTCTGGTGGTGCGTGCCCATGTGTGTTGACAGGTCTAGCTTTGCAGAGTCCAAGTCAAATTTCCCCACAGGTACAATAAAGTATCCTTAACATGAATCTAAACAAGGCACAGAGTTAATCAGCGGTTCTAAAAAATGCCATGGTGAAGTATCTCTTGACAAAAATAGCCACCGGGTTACACGGCAACTAAGATGATATAAAAAATCTATATGTGTTAAAGCACTAATGGACTAATGGAGGGCAGGTGTGCAGCCATGTGGCTTATTACACGGTCAACAGGCCTTTTTCACTGAAAACATTTTGACTTGTCACAGCAGGAAAAGCACAGGTGTAAATAATGAAATTAATGATGGCTGAGTTCCATTTAGCTGGTATCGAGTGTGTTTGCTCACTGTCACTCTCACTGGAACACTTAAAGAAAACAGAGCCATCGTTGGTGTTATCACTAACACCTGTGATTTTCCTACAATGACAAGTCAGAATGCTGTGAGAGGCCCACCAGGTGACCACAGGGTCACAGCGTCTAACACACAAACATAGGGAATAAACAGATGCAAACATACTCAGGGACTGACAATGGTGTGCATTTATTAATTCTATATAATTAACAATGTGTGTATTTGTGTGTTTCTTTATTATTTGGCGGTGCCATACTGTTATTTACCCCTCAGGTTTTCTGGCACAAGTCTGCTGGAGCAAGAGCAAGACAAAAACTTTTGGTGAGACAGCTTTTAGATTTTTTGCTCTGAGCTGAACAGACTGTCGGAGCAGCAGAAAGTGTTGATATCTGTAAAAATACAAACTTTGAACCCACCACTTTAGTCTGGCTATTAACTAGAATGTTAAATGGAATGAATGTTAGTGTTTGATGGTTTCTGACTGTTGACAATGTGCTAGAGGGTTTCTTTTAATTAGTGCAGTTGAGGCAATTTGTCTTCTGTATTCAACACCTTGTTACTGTTACTGTTGTGCAAAAGATGCATTTAGGAGAATAAAGTTAACTACAGCTGCTAAGGCCTGAGCTGTATTCCACTCTCCTCTCGGGGAAGTCGTGTCTAATAGGCAAGTGAGGCGGAGGGTCTGTGGGCTGTGCTAGCTGGCTAATTCTTGTCTCACTTGTGGTCTGATAAATAGTAAATGTGTCAAATTCTGTGCCCCATAATTTCAGTGCCCCTGGAGCTTAAAAAATATCTGCAATCATATTATCTGTTACGTAAGCAGAAGCGCTGACATGTGAAATATAAAGTGGGTTTAGCTGGCTAATATTACTTAATAGTAGCTTGCTTTAACATGGATAAACTGCTACATAGCTAACATATTTTTGAATGTTCATTTAGACCTATTTTTAACATCTATAGACTAATTCAGACTTACGATGCAGTGTTACCGTATGGCTAAAATATGTTTTGCAGCTCTAGGCAGATTTTTTCAATTAACTTTGAATAAAAATTGCTCTTAAAGGTTGCTGACCCCTGCTCTAGGCTGATTTATCCAGATGCAAATGGGCTAGCTGCTTTCCTTTTGCAACTTACTCTATCAGCTAACACTGCAAAGGAACCAACGCCAGATCCATGTTATGTAGCTAAGTTACAGCTGGCTGGCTACGAGAGTAAAATACCAAGTCATGGATGTATTAGGAGAACTGGATACAGCGTTGAACGCAAGGCCCGTTCATTTCTATTAAATTTGCTCAGTGGTTCAACTTCAGCTCATAAATTTACTCTCATAGTCCGGCACTATTTCCGCACTGTGTGGCCCATAGAGCGTGTGCGCTACGGCAGCCAAGTGCAGTCGAGCCAAATGGCTGACTTCTGATTTAGCACTCTGCAAACTTGAATGGGAATAAAATGATTCGATAGTGTGGCTCTTCTTAACTGTCCAAAGGCTATTGGAGCAAATGGATCAAATCCTGACAATGAATCGAGTCATTTTGGGGTGCTGTGACCCTTAAAAAATGTATCCGCTGATTTACAGATGTCTCTTTCCGAATGTAAGTCACTACGAAAATTGACTTCGAGCTAAGCCTTAAGGTTAGCCAGGTAGCTGTAACTTAGCTACGCTGCATGGATCTGCCATTGGTTGCTTTGTAATGTTAGCTGATAAAGTCATTTGCAAACTGCAAGAAACTAATCATGGAGTCCGTGGGCCAATTGAAATATAGGAACTGTAAACAGTGACGCTATTCTAAATATAATTGTAGTTTATTTTCAAGCATTTTATCAACATTATGCTGGTCAGTCACGCTCAGTTTAATGTAGGCAAAGTCACTTCAGTGTTTTGACTGATGCCCAGGTGTCTGTTCACAGCTACGGAGTGTAAGTGCCAGGCAACATGATGCTGAATGTTAAATTAATAACATGGGTTTCCTGAAAGTTACACACAGAACCTTTAACTTTAACGTATTTGCACCCACTGTGGGAGCCCCTGTGTACCCAGGTAGTAACAGATATCCCAAGGTGGGACTTGGTTTTGACCCACATGCAGTCGTTCTCCTCACACAATCAATTAGCCCACATACAGTAAGTGAGCACAAACAGGGGCCCGTGTGGAACATAAGGATCATCGCTCACACAGGCACGACTTGTAACTCAGCTTGGCCCCATTAACCTCCACATGGGCAGACACACATTAGGCCTGTATGGAGCCGGTGGACAAATATGGCCCATCAAACTTGCGTGTCCCACATCGTTATGCTGGCTGGATGCCTAATTCACTCTTGCGCCTCATTCATTCTCTCTTCCAGTCCGACTTCTCTCTGTCCTGACAGCCATTTTCACTCCTCCTCCTCCTCCTCTCTCTCTCCCTTCATCCTGTCATTGTATCATCTGTCATTTCTCTCCAGTCCACTCCACCTTCCCTTTTCTCCCCTCATACCCTCACCTCTCGTCTCAAGACATCTCTCAAAGAAACACTGCTTATTTTTCTGAAGATCCTTGAAGCTTTAGATAAAAGAAAATGATCCCACGGCAACTCAACAAAGCCTTGAAACCCAAGCTGAAGTGTGTGTCTGTAAGCCCGTCTGGATATAAAAAAATATATACTTCTCGCTCAAAAGCTGCTCAGGGTGAACATAAAGCTCATCTGTTGTCTAGACAAGTACTTATATCTACAGTCACATATCTAAATGGCAAACAACCACACACACACACACGAATGCACACACTGCTTCTAAGGATTCATGGCCAAGACTGTTATGTATAATGTATAAAACAGCAGTGACCAAAGAACAGTTTATGCCTGAATAAACATTTTATTCACCATCCATGTCTCAGTAAGAAAAAAAAGTTTCATCATTGCTTTTCCAGCTCAGCAGAATGTAACCACCCTTCCCAAGTCGCACATGATGGTGTTTGAAGTGATGCATTCACTGTTCTTTGGTAGTGTGGGGAACTGTGCTACTGTCAACACATCAATGACATTACACCAGCACAGTTTGTGGGATGTATGTGGACATGAGGAGCAAAATAAGTACATTCTGAGAACATAAAGAGATTATTTGGCATTAAATGTGAATATTTACATCAGATATGCAACACATGGTCACTGCTGGAATGTGAGTTTGAATCTGCAGCTTACAGAATGGACTCAAAGTGTGTAAATATGGAATAAAAGGTTGTGCATATTGAAAGAAACTCGAGAACATGAAATGAAACTGGAGGATATTATTTTACAGTGGGAATTTGGAAATCTAGTCTGCACACACTGACATCAGTGGACCATCTGCACACATTCAGTGGTATCATGATGCCATCTAGTGGACATCTTTGCTCACATGTGCCAAATCCAAACACATGAGTAGGACATGTCCTCACTCTCAAATTAATGGGTATGACTTTTAACACAGACATGACAAACAGCTGGTAAATCCAGTTAAAATGTGTCAGCCACCTCCTTACTATGAGCAATGTGGTCCTACAGGAATATAACATCTGAAGAAAGTTCGGGTTATTTCAATGGAGGGATTTTCTCTGAACGTTTTGTTTGAGCTTAATGAATAAATTATACCCAAGGGTATGTTTAATCTGCAAACTTTGACACTGCACAGTAATGCCTTACATACACAAGATGACTCTGAAAATACTTTTAAAAGACTGAAGTCTGACACCCTCCCACATCTGGTGAGTTTTAAGTCATGCATTATACGTTTTGTAAAGACTGGAGATCTCACAGGGTCACTATTTGCAAACTACAAGTAGATTCCCTTTGAGATGTTTTTCCCATCCTGCTCCTGTTTGAAAATATTACACCAAACTTCCTTTAAAAATATGACATTTTAACAATTCCTCACATGTCCGCAAAAACACAGAACTCCAGAAAACCAAGACAAAAGGCGTCAGATGTCGACAATATTCATGTCAATTTGGCATCATTATTATAAAGATAAATAAAGGACAAAATTACTATTTTGGACTTTGTTGCGTCAACTTGCTGCCAGCCTACGTTGGATAGCTGTTATTTTATCAGGAGGACACTTTGGGAAGGAGAGGCAAACTATGCCCGTTTAAATTGCCCCTTTCAATTGAATTGAATTGAATTTTGGAAGGTTAAGATTTTTTACAAAATTAAGTGCAGATTGGTGGATAAGATACACACTCTGGATTTGTCACGGGCTCTTGTTCACTCCACAACTCCACCAGTTCCTCCTATTTCGCCACAGTACAAGAGAACCGAGACTTGTTCAAGGTCTTGCGCCTCCCCTGAGTTCCCTCTGTGTTTACTGACTACCTGGTTTGCTGCTTCCTGATTGGTGCTGGAGAGAGTGCAGCTATTGGTTGTTGATAATATTCATTCATGTACACATTTTGTTATGTTGCAGCCATATGCTAACTTTGAAACAGGATGAGAATTTATTAATAAAAAAAAAAAGAAAAGCATGGACAGGATGTTTAACCCAGTACTCAGCTGAAGAAGCACCTTTGGCAGTGATTACAACTTCATGACTCGGGCATGACACAAGCTTTGCTCCATGATCTCTTTAGAGATATTTGACTGCGTTTAAGTCTGGGTTCTGGCTGAGTCACTCAAGGACATTCAGAGTCGTCCCTCCTACATCTTGGCTGTGTGCTTGGGGTCATTCAGTCAGACATGACACTTAAAATTGAGGCCATATAGTTCAATCTTGGTTTCATCAGACCAGAGAATCTTGTTTCTCACAGGCTGACTGTCCTTTATGTGCTTTTGGCAGACTCTAAGCAGACAGTGTCTTTCACTGAGGAGAGGCTTTCTGCTATAAAGCCCAAGTCAGAGGAGAGTTACAGTGAAGTCTGTTGCTCTATAAGTGTCTTCCATATTCATCCAGGACCTCCGGAGCTCAGCCTGAGCTGAGTCAGGGTCTTGGTCACTTCTCTTACCAAAGCCCTTCTCCCCTGATTGCTCATTTGGCAGGGACGCCACTCTATCGATGCATTTAGTGCACCTACTTTCAGAAAGGGCTTCGGCTCATGTTTCCGTTGTTTTGCAAGCTCAGCTGTGTGAACATGTTTCACATTCGCTCTCCCACACTCAACAGAACATGGCTGTGCTGCAGGGCTGTTTTAGATCGTGCTGCAGGTTTTGGCCTCGGATCAAAGAGCTTGAGCGGTCGCTACCACGCCACTTAATCAGTAAAACAATGAAGCTATTGAAAAGCTGTTTGATTCAGGAAATAGTGACGCTACCGCCAAGCCACTGAAAAATGTAGTTAGTTACCAGCGACGCTATTTGTAGTGACGCTTGGCTTGTGTCTTTTCTCTGACATGCACTGTCAGCTGTGAGACCTTCTAGAAACATGTGGCAGAAACGTGGAGGAAAATGTGTTCCTGTGAACCTTCATTGCAGCAGAACTTTTTTTTAATAGCCTTCCCCAAATCTGGGTCCTGTCTGCTGTGAGACATATATGTAGGCAGGTGTATGGCCTCCCAAATCATGCCCAATCAAGTGAACTGACTTCAGGTGGACTCCAATCAAGGTGCACAACATCTTGAAGATGATCAAGAGAAATGGGAGGCACCTGAGCTCACTGAGAAAAGTTTGACTTGTCCTGTTTAACCTGTAGACTAAATTGAGCAAAGCACACAAAATGCACATTTTAAATCTATAACTTTCTAATATTGTTTCTAAATCCAGTAACAACTATATAATACAACAATATATTTGCACTGTTCCTTTATTGTTTGAGACAATTTTACCTCCTGAGCTAGATAAGATATTTACTGTGGAAATCTTTGGATTATATGAAACATGCCTTTGACACAAAGACAAAAACAGAGCTGCTTTTTTTTTTTGTTTGTTTGGAGATACATGCTCTTCACAGGACTTTAATGATATATGACAGCAATCCTTAAAAAGTATTAATTAGGCCTTTGGCATCTCTAAAACTGCTGTTTCTTGTGGCAGAATTAAGGCTACATGGCAAACAAGTAGTAGAAGTAATTTCACACTTTGCAAACTCACATTACCTGTCTATCAGTCAGTGAATGAGGCAGGTGTTGGGACTTACAGTGAAGCAAGAGGCAGTCAGAGGAAACAAAGGAAGCTGGATACACTGAGGTTTACTTGACTTCCTTTATTGTCTGATCATCCGGCACATGGTCGAACAAACAAAACTTGTACAATCAGTTGTGCAATCGATGTATCCAAAGCCACTGAGCTGAGCTGGTAAATGTAATGTAGAACGTTCCAAAGTAAGACTTGGACACAACGTTAGTTTGTAGGGCTCATTAATTTTTGGTTTATTAACAAAACAAAAAGAGAACCACTGGATTTTTATTCATTGATTTATATTTTACTCTGGCTGTATTTCTCACCAGAGGACTTCTCTTGCAGCGAGAAACATAATGATAATGATGTTTTGTTTTATTTTGTTTTTTTATGTTTATCTCCTACATATAAGACATTATCTCCTATGTACAGGATATGTTCTCCTATGTAAGAGATATCTGGAGATAAACTGTACGGGTTAATGCAGGATTTATACTTCTGTGACAAACCAACGCCGTACCTACCCTGTAGCCTGACATGCACCTCCCCAGAAATGTAACTACACGTCACAGTGATGCAGACCTCCTGTCTATTTCTGTGAGCTGAAACCATTTCCCTCAGTGGAAACAAAGCTTTTATTTACTTTAATTTCACAGATAAGAAACAATAAATTGTGAAGACAATAAAGCCTCCACAAAAATAGAATTTTAAGTCTTGTGTGTGATTTATCCTGGCTTCATATGAGCAGAGGAAATGTCCGCCAGCTGCTAGGCTAATTTATACAATGTAAAATGCCATAGGCTTGTGCTAAAAACATTAGCATGTTGTATTTGTGGGGAAAATGTGTCCAGATAAAGACAAGTGTTTGTCTGTGAATGCTGCCAGTTATAGTGAAGCTGATCTGTGTACTTGTGTTTGAAATTGTCTCTATTAAGCCATGTTTAATGTGTGTTTAATGAGTGTTTTAAATCAACTAAACTTTGCAGCACTTCACAGAAACCCTGCTGCACACTAGTGTTTTGGAGGTGTAACTGCAGGGTGACACAGACACACCACCACACAAGTATAAATGCTCACAACAGCGTAGGCTCTGCATACAGTTGACACACAAGTATAAATCCTGCTTAAGACGGTAATCGAGCAAGAGAAAGACAGATTCTGATTAGACTACTGCAGGCATTTACTAGCCAACGAGCCAGGTTTTCCTTAGCTATTGTTTCAGCCCTGACAGAGAAAAAGAAAATTTCGCCTTGTCTCTATTTGTCTGATTAAATAGCTAAAAAACAAAATATAATGAGCCTTTTCAGTTTGG
Source organism: Cephalopholis sonnerati (assembly GCA_019142605.1). NCBI lineage: Eukaryota > Metazoa > Chordata > Actinopteri > Perciformes > Serranidae > Cephalopholis > Cephalopholis sonnerati. The sequence continues at coordinate 6,743,539 of JAGQAX010000002.1, read as the reverse complement.
TATACTAGTTTCAGATGAAGACTGATGACTGACTGATGAAGAAAATGACAAAATGGCTCAACACGATCATGACGCCATGCAACACCATTAAACATTCAAGATAACATTTTAACATCACATCATATATTCCACCTCTTCCATGAAGAACATGAACATTGTTGATGTCATGAAAAAAAAACTCACACCTACAAGATTATGAGGTTTCCAACTCCATTTGCATAAACGTCATTACTTTAGCCTCATTAAGAAAAATAAATGTTGAGTGTAAATGTTAAATGTAAAAACTATAATTTGTTTAGAGATATGTAGCATTCTCTGATAACATGATATACAAAATACTCTTTTTGTTCCGGACTAAAAGTGCGGAAATGCCCACAGAGACACACACAAATACAATCATGTAGAGATGAACTCCTCTTAAGACTCATCTACAGAGTGTTGTGATAACTGACGTCTATTTTTGGACCAAAATCACAAAAAAAAAACTTCAAAATGATAAAGACGTTCTTTAAAAAAAGAGGCTGGTAATCAAATGTCCATTTCCCACTGACAGGCACACACAATGAACACTGTCTGACAGACACTGAGGGAGGAGCAACTTGTGCAGTACTGTAGAATAAAAACAATGAAGAAGAAGGAGGAGGGAGTACAGGTGGAGAAGTTTCTACAGAGGGAATGTTAAAGACACATTCAATATTTCACGCTGATATTAAAACAGCAGTTTGTCACAGTCTAACTGACCCTCAGTAGCTTCTTACTGATGATCGAAACCAGCACAGTCGCAGAAAGAAAATGTTTCTACAGTGACGTAGTTTTTGTCATATGAAGATGGAGGGGATGGTGGATGGCGTAATGCCTCAGCAAGATGCCTGCTGACCAACAAACAACAAAACCAGTTGTATTTTAGCGAGTCACTGCTGTGTTTCCTGCGGCTTTTTGGCCCCCAAACGTGGGTGTTTTAAGCCAAAGTATGATCTTCTCCTAACCATAACCAAGTGGTTTTGGTGCCTAAACCAAACCACACATTAACCACAGTGCTGCTGAAACTTAAAGTCTTATAAACCTCCTGGAGTTTTAGGAGCTAAATGAATCTAATAATCCCTCCCAATGAGGAAATGGACAATTTGTAATCTTCTTAGCATGAGTTAGAAGTAGGAGAGTTTAGAAATTAGAGACTACCAACATTAGTACAGGTTCTTCAGCAGTTGTTAATTGCATGATGAGCTTCACCAAGTTAGAGTGTCTCATTTTTCCAAGGTATTACATTCTAATTTTATTATTCACACTCCAAGACAAATAACAATTGTACCCAGAGTGGAGCCTGGAGCTAGCGCTAACCAAAGGAAACTTGTTTCTCATCAAACAAAGCCAACATGACGTGATGTTTCCAGACGTGACTGATTCACTTGTATTGACATTAGGTGTGACTGAATAGTGGCAAACACAAGCAAAGGTATCCATGGGATAGACATGTGCTGCAAGGAAAGGGACACCATGACAAATGTAGGTCATATTTTTCTTAATTAAGTATTTATCATTATTTTGACTTTCAGTTTAATTAGGTTTGTCATTATTGGGCCGATATAACTGCAGGTAGAATACAGCCCCTTTCATTTTATACTGTCCCTGTATGGGTCAGTTAGACAGACATGTTAAAGGTATACTGTGCATGGTTTGTTAAAGGTATTTGGCATTGAGGTCGAGCGTGTGAGTGTGTGTATAAAGGTGTGTGTTTGCGTTCATGCCAACTAGCTAAAAGGGGCGTGGTGATGGGAGTGGCCTACGGCAAAAAGCCGCCTAACTTCATAATGGATTCACAGACTCACACAAGATTTTGTGGGATGTTTGGTCACGAGCCAAAGAGCGACTGCATGTGCGTGTGTGGTCGCAGCTATCGCAGCATTTGTGCTTGTTGTTTATCTGATATTAGAATGAACAAAACCTTGTGATTTTTTTTTAATATAATATAATTGATATAATTGATTTTTGTCTTATATAATTTATCACTGCATTTCATCACTGCTCTGTTGGCACTTCCACTTTTCTTATTACTGTCTGAACCAGCTCAGCTAAACTGCTAATTACTGACTTGATGTTTGAGGCTACTTTAAGAGACGACACCATGAAGTTTAGTTTTAAACTCGGGCCAAGATCGTCTTCGGTAGAGTCCATCAATCAAAGTAATAGTTCTGCACAAAGATGGCCTGGATGCCTCTGTAGATGGGAGAATAGTTGTAGATGAGCGCTCGCTCTTCCTCCACAGGACTGGGGAAATGGTGCTGGTTCTTCATGGCTGGAGGAGAGGAAGAAAGGAAGCAGAAAAATAAGGGAGGGCTGGTTATACGTGAAACGGAGTGATGCCTGTGAGCTAGTTCAGGCAGTCAACTCGAGCTGCACTGTTTCAAAGACACACATCATGTATGTCATCTACAGACACACCCTCCCAATTTAGCGGTCTATTTCAGCTGCAGAACCTTTCCAGCTCCAGTTCATTTGCATTTACAAGAGAACTTAGAAAACTCCACCTGCTGATGAAGATCATGTGATAAGACTTAAAGCTCTGGAACTGCTACTAAGTTAATTGTTTTTAGGCTCGTCATAATGTGACATAAATTTGGTAAAGGCGAATGGAAATTTGTAGGAATAGAAATCACTCATTGATGGATTTCTCTTGAACAAAAGAAGGGCCTGTGTCTACAAGTGTTTTTTTCTCAGCGCTGGCATCTTGTTCTCAATGAGGAGTGAGCGTATGCTGTGCCCAGTGTCTCCAGCTTTTTTGTGCAGCTGCTCCGAGCGCTTCAAGTTGAAAAACTCTGAACATTTCAGAGAAGCCCATTTGTTGGGGCAGAACAGCCGGTGGACACTGAAGATGTTGCTGGTGCATGTTGTGCTTTTATCAACCCTCTGTTAACGTAGCGTTGCATTAGCTACCCAGTCAATGTCAAGCTATTGTTGTCATAGAAGCAAAACCCACACACACATCTTTAAAAAAACCACTGGGAGCGTGATGAAGCGCTACCAAATGTCCTGCCACTGCCATTCTGCTGAAGAAAAACACTACGTGGACACACGCCTGAAGCCAGAGAAAACACATGACTGTATCTGGAAACCGTTATTATTTTACATCTGGGGTTAAGAGCCAAAATAATTCAATCTTTGTCAGTTCACAGCCTAACTTTCCATCAAATTACAGTGAAATCAGTGAGCTTGACTTCTGGAGATATTCTGTTAAGACACTAGGAAACACACACACAGAACATGGACAAACAAACAGTGCTGTTGACAACCTGACAGGGGCACAGAGGAACAACATGTTACCTTCAGAGACAAAGAAGCTGGCGGTGTAGAAGCAGGCTCTTACAGCAGACGTGGAGTGAACCATGCCCGGCTTATCTTTCCACTCAAAGGTGCTTTTCTCTGGATGCCACTGCACTGCATAAAAAGGGTAGCGGTAGGCTGAGGGAAAAACAGAAACACTGTCAGCAGACAAAAAAAAAGGTTATGTACGGAGACTATATACTATTTAACATCTTTAGAAAAGTTCTCATTTTCAAATCGGACCATCATGATCATGACCATCATCGTTACCCCCTTACATCATCTCTGTGATTCCCAGGGTGGTCTGAATCTGAATAATCAGCATCACTCTCATCATTATGATCAAAAACAGCAGTTCAGTTATGAGGTGACGCTGCCATCTAGCTAAAATCACAGTTGCTGCTCTTTGCATCTGCTCTAACCTTTTGTATATTTCATTAACTCATTATCAGTAACCGCTTCTCCTGCCCAGGGCTGCAGGGGGGCTGGAATCTATTCCCCCTGTCAGGGCGCAAAAGGCGCGGTACACCCTGGACAGGTCGCTAGACTACGACAGGGCTGACACATAAGCCTCTCTTAAACGGTCCTGTTCAAGGCGGGAATATCGCATCGTATACCACCTCACAGGTACGATGGTGGAATGGGGGAGACAGAGTGGCCTCACCTTTAAGCCACCACGGGAGGAAGAGACAACGCTGAAATGGTGTCTGTATGAACAGAACAGCCAGGCAATATAGAGTCACCAGTTAACCTAAACTGCATCTCTTTGGACTGCGGGAGGAAGCCGGAGTACCCGGAGAAAAACCACACTAACAACATACAAAGTCCACACACAAGGGCCCCAACCAGCCGGCAGGTTGGAACCCGGCGCCCTCTTAATGTGAAGTAAAAGCGCCAAATACCGCACCACCATACAACCTACCTGTTTGTGTTCATGACAACTGTATAGTGAGCAGCATGAATGACACGGCACATAGCACACTGCAAAGCAGTCATTGAGGAATGGTACCTTCCATGGTGGAGATAAATTCTTTCTTCCCGTCATTGTTAGTGGACAGGACTTTGTAGAACCTCTTCAGCTTGGCGTTGCGGGTGAAATTCTGTTGGTTCAAAGGCAGAGATTTTGTTTTAGTAGAGGACACGTAGCCCTAAAACAACATTTCTCCCTCTGCCCGGCACAAAAACAAAGAAATATTCAGAACCTTGGTCAAACTAACTGATGTATGATGATCTGATGCTATGGATTTAGGTAAAACATTTTTGAAACTTAACATAAAATGGAGGAGCTCTTTTTATTTACAGTAAATGTGAAAATTTCAGGTACTGAGGTGAAATTTTTAGCGAAAAAAACAAGATGCTGTTGAAGGTCTTGCACAAGCATACTCAACAGGAATCCTGTTTGAGACGTTAGCTGAGCCACATCATTTAAGAATCACAAGTAGTTTTGCCAGACGCCTGACTGTGTTAGCAGCTGAGTGTTCTTAGATGTGGCCTAACCACAAAGTCCTGAGGTTGTAACTGAAATAAGAAACCAGTTACCAAACAAGCACCTTGCTGGCATGGCACACACTGCAGGAATGTGTGATGTGACGGACAAATTTCTCTGTGAACACACCACTCTCTCCCTGCACCGTATGGCTCATAGTCGTTTACTAACCAGGCAGAGTCGGGCAGTCCTATATGCTGCGAATTTAAATTGAATTGAATTTTGTTGATGAGCTGGGCATGTTGGGCAATATGCACTTCTCTCAGTAAATAATGACCATCACATACTCAGCCAAGCCATTGTATAAATAGTATTTTATTTTAAAATGTAGAAAAGGAGATCTAGGGGAAATATTTGATTCAGTAAAACTGTTTGTTTGTTCCTCACTCTGTTCTGTATAGGTCAGCTTTTACCAGACAGACAGATGGAGCAAAGTGTTTTAAAGGAGGGACGATTGTGGGAGTGCTGGGGTATCAGGTGTGATGAGGGCTTTCAGGCCAGGCAGGAGGACCCTTATGCTGAATTTTGTTTAGAGATGCGGGTCTGCTTCAACACAGCACCATATGATTTCTTTACAATGTTATTTTTTCTCAACTTCAGGTAACTGTCATTCCTTTCAGATAATGCCTTACAATATGCAATTAAGCAGGGGTATTAAACTGTTGGGTTATGATGCCCACCACACACAGACATTAAGAGACAACTCTACATATATGCTATCCAAAGGAAAGAGCGGAACACCTCAAGTGTTATCAGGCATGGATGGGGGTCGAACCCATGATCTTTGGTTTACGAGACCAACGCCTTACCACTTGGCCACCATGCCTCGCATGCTGTTCATTGTGGTACCTTTAATTATATTAATAATATTATTAAAAATATTTATTTTTAGTTTTTAGGCATGAATGGGAGACAAACCCTTCTTTGGTTTGCTGCTTGGCCACCATGACTCAAAACTTTTGTGAACCTAGGTTTTCCAAATTAACACAGGGCTTGGGAATTTGTTTGGTTCTACCTTCGTCCTGGTAGAACCGTACAGAGGTCCACATAATGCCTTACAATATGTAATAAAATTGCTTTCTAAAGCACAAACTTGTAACAGGAGTATGAGACCGCCAGTTTCATAATCCCTACCACTCACACACATTTGAGAAAAATAACCCTACATTTCAGATGTTGGTGAAGACTCTCAGTCATCCGGTCATGGTAATCCTGAGTGCTTTATTGTTAACAATACAATATACCTGTACCCATCTAACCCTCATGACACACATGATGGTCAGTTAGGGTTAACGACTCACATGTGACCTCAATGACTCAGTCCATTAGAATTGAAGAAGCCTCTTGAACGAGAGGTGAAGTGTCTTCAAGAAACTTAAGCAAGTCAGGAAACAGGAAACTGTCCAACTCTTATCAGGCATGGATGGGGGTCGAACCCATGATCTTTGGTTTACGAGACCAACGCCTTACCACTTGGCCACCACGCCTGGGCGCTTCCTCTTGTCAGGTGACAGAGATCTGGATGGATCTATCATTTTCCTATGTCTTTTGAATTTCTTAACTTTAGAAATCACCTTATGATTATTGTTTGGAAAGTGCTACACATAAGCTGTGTTCCCACCAAACACTTTCAGTATAATATCCTTAGAACCATGCGTAACCCATGAGGACTTGTTCCTGAACCTTGGATCTGTTTTGCGTTTCCACTGCAGACAGTACTCTTAAAGTAGGCAGGATGTTACCAGATGGTGACAGCTGGGTCACTGCTCCATCCATCCCTCTGACTGTATTTCCTCTTCACCGATCTCCTGTGTTTCGAGCTCCATCTTACACTATCGGATCAGTGTGCTAGATACCTCAAAGTATACTGACCCCACTAACTTTGGAAGTAAAACAGAACACTGAGGGAAAATATTACTGACGATTTTAACAGATTGCGGCCATGACAGGAGGTGATCATGCTTTTCAGGAGTGTGCAGAAAGAAGAAAGGAAACGGGACAAAGGGAGCAGAAAGTACCTGCAGAGACAGACTCCATTTATGGAAGTTGGAAGTAATGTTTTCCTCAGTCAGAGACTGCAGCAGATCCCTGGGAAAATGCCGGAACAGACGGCTGGACTGGGCCGCTGGAGCAGGGACACAGATGTGTGGCGAGGCAGGAGGTCCAGACGAGCAGTTCACACAACACAGAAGAGAGGAAGTCACATTTAATTTGAAAGCAGGATCAGAGGTAAAAAAACAGCAACACTGGGTTAAATGATTACATAAAACACTCTTAACTGTAATATGCATAATACGCTCATGTGTACTTTCTGTCTACAACTGCAGCTGGCCTCAAGGCTTGGCAGAACTCAAAATTACTTTTTCATAATAGATTCGTGTGCCACTGAGAGCAGCTGTCTGTCTCATTTGCATGGGATCCGCCCTTATTCTACCGCAGTGAGCACCATGAGTGAAACGGCTGTGTGTTGAATATGAATCACAACTTGGACAAACAACTACTAAGGAACTGATGCTCTTTTAATATTTTCCAGTAGGACTTCTATAAGAGAAGTCCCACATCTAATGTAAAAAAACAAATATACAAATAGTGCAGAATGACTTAGAAAATGCTGTTTTGCAAAATATCACTAGAGCTATACGTCTTATGGTGTATGAACTTATATCACAGTTTTGTAGGTTTTTACAATAACAATATAACACCTTAAAGTAACAGGTCAGTAAAAACATAAAGATGTCTAATCTCATTTACGTGTGAACCACCTGCTTGATATGAAAGTGTCATATTGTATCACAGTAAGCACCATATGTGATACTACTGTGACTCTAAAGGAATCACAGGATAGGGCAGAGATGAGCGTGAGAATAAAAGCAGGGTGTCTTCTTTGCAAAGGTAAACATGCAGCATGGAAGTTTAACTGTCCAAAGAGAGTAAAGAAGGTGGAAATAATCAGAGCCAGAGCAAAGAAGGCACTAAGTAAGACAAGATAGATATGGTGTGAGACAGGCAGCTAAGGAGGCCAAGTCGATCACAAAGGACAAGAAAAATTGCTTATGTAGTGATCAGATGAAGTTTTTTGTTGATACATGACAACAGTCTTTTTCACCTGTGTCATGGTTTGGAAACCTGCCCCTAAAAGAAAGGAACTCGCTGAACCAGATCATTAAATGGTCTGGTCGGCTCATTGGGGAGTCACAACTGTGCCCGCAGTCGCTGTACACCAGGCAGGTACAGCGACTGGCCAGCTCCATTTCCGCTGATGACTTCCATCCCCTGGCGAGTGAGTTCCAGCCGCTTCCATCCAGACAGAGACTCAAAGTCCCGAGAGTTAAGACCACTCGCTACAGGAACAGCTTTGTTCCTCCTGCTATTTCTCTTTTAAATAAGTCTTGACGCACTTTACTTCCTTCTGTGTGGTCTGTCTTATTTTTAACGTGGTCTCAACTTACTTAATTATTCATTTATTTATCATTATTTTATTGTCCCTTGTATCATCTATGCTCTTGTGTTTTTAGCATGCTCTTAACAGGTTTCATATTGGCATTTTAGTGATATCTAATGACTTTTATTTATTTATTTTAGTCTTTTTAAACCATGATCAGTTAGCCGCAGGGAGTACCTGTCAGTGTCTTTGGTCTGTGCTGTTCTTAATCTGTCTTCTGTATGTGTCCTGTGTTTTTAATGTTTGTGCATCATGTTTGAGATGCCCTCTCCAGACTGCAAAACAAATCTACCTGCGGGTATCAATAAAGTTACCTTGAACCTTGAACCTTGAACAGTTGTAAAATGTGCTGCTGGAATAGAAAGAAAATCAGAGAAAATTGAGATAACCATAGATGCAGCGATGAGACTTCTGGATATTGTGGGTGTTTCTGTAGAAGAGAGAAGCTTTTAGACTGTCTCAAACAACTGGGAAATAGGTAATTTACAAGAGTGGGAGCTGGATGTGAAGGTCTGACTATCATCTGTGTTATTATTATTATTTTGTATAGTAAGTGGAGACCTTAGTTCAAATCCAGTAGGTGGTGGTAATGTGACTTTTTAGGATGCCAACCAGCATTAAAACCCATAGAAGGAGATGAGAAAGGCTTAAGTAGGAATAGTTGCTTTTATAGACATAATCTAGCAGGATTTCTACATAAGGAATCCACGTCATTAACAAAAAAAATGAAAGGATTCATTTGCTACATATGATAACAAATTGAGTTAAGCATGCAACACTATGAGTAACAAAAAACTTCTTACAGTTGACTCTGTGGAGTATATATAAGATAAGTCCTTAGGTATATGAAGCTACAAAGTACAAAAATGTAAAAGGATTTTGGGTAACTAGGCTCAACTGCAAGATAATGAACAGAGCCATCTGATTTGCATAGGATCCACCCATATGTCACACTGCACACCACGACCAGACGGAGCTGTGAATCATGTAGGGATCACAGTTTGACAAATTGATCAGGAGGAACTGAAGCTCTTTAGAAATTTTCTAGAAGGATTTCTGTGCAAGAGATCCCACCTTAGTTGTGAAAATGAAAGTCTGTACATCTACACTGTCATCATGTGGCTCAATGCAGAGAATCAATAACACATTTTCAACCTGATATTCATTTCTTATATTCCATGTCTCTCTCCTGACTCACTATCAGCCAGGCTGATAATTTTTTTTGGAAATTAATGAAGCGAGTGGCAAGAACCCGTCCTGCTGAATTTTATGACCCTAACCCTCAGTTAAGCCTCGTCAACAGCAGGTTTAAATTAAACCCCTGACACAGTGACCTCTACAGGGGAGGAGACTTCCAGGTTCAGACTAAACTACAGGTGCTGCCTAAACCCAAGTGGCAACCTCCAAGGCTGAAAAATGAAACCAATGTGGAGTGCCAAAGACTGCAGTTTTGCTAATGGCTCCTTGAGCCTGTCTCCAAATAAGTCAATCTCCACAGACCTCCGTGTTAAAATGCCCAACTTTACAGCAGAAATAAACATGTTTACAGCCTGGTACAGGTCATGACAATTGTATGAGGTGAATTTTTCTATATCGTATCCATTTATGTTTTATCAAAGCTTAAAGTTAGAGATACTTAAAGCATGGCCACTTGGAGTGACAGGCTACCTGTAGACAGTGTCCTCAGCTTCTCAGTCACAGGAGCTCCAGCCTCTTGTCCAAACACAGTCACTTCTGGCTCCAAAAAACCAAGATGGCGACGGCCAAAATGCCAAACTCGAGGCTTCAAAACACGAGTCCACAAACCACTGGGTGGCATTGCTGTAGCAGTGTTTGTTTTATACAGTCTATGTTTAAACCACAGCTTCAGGGGACACAGAAATGGGGTTTAAGTGATCATGTGACTTTGACCCACACAACATGGGCTAGTAAGAGAGCTAAGCTAATAAGAGTGGGATGGCCCCTCTTCTTTTTGTGATAACCATGTTTATGACCACATAGTTTTATGCTTTTTTTGGTTTTACTTAAGTGTTTTTTGGTGTTTGCGTTTGTGCAATCAATTGAAGGAATGACTGCGCTTTGTTGTGGTTTTCTAGTAGGATTCTAATTAACGGGATCATCCTGTTTCTCCTGCAGGTAGGAGTACAACACATCTTTACTTTTCCTACTAAAAATGGCCTACAGTAAAAATGACTGTAGACATCCAGTCTGAGAAAAAAGACGTGTTTGTCTTCATAATTTGAGGTTCCAAAAGACAAAGAGAGAAGAACAGGGCAAACAAGACAAGTGAGAAGAACAAGAGCAGATGAGAGGAGAGGGATGGGAAAGAATACCTGGTGTGAAAGTGAGAGGTAGAGCCACAGCCTTGGTATCAGTGAGGGTGAGCAGGTTTTTGTTTGCTGTGAGGACAGACAGCTGCTGGAAGCCCTGACAAGTCCCCCAGATAGGGAAGTAGTCGCCAGCATCGTTGGCCTGCAGAGGACAAGAGGGTGACGAATGAGACAGGAAGAATGAGGATGATGTCATTTCTTCCATCCATACACTTCAATCTCATGCAGTTGCACACAATCACACACCTGAGGCTAAATGTGGCTCTTTAAAAAAGACTCCATTATCTCTTTGAGTGTTATCCTGAGACGCCACGTCACAGCAGTCAGTTGAACAAGACAAATAATATTTTACCTTGAGAGCCAAGTCGTAGAAGATCTTGGCAGCTCGACTGAACTGCGAGGTCTGAAGGTCTACGTCTCCTCCTGGCAGCAACAACCTGAGGAGACACTTCTGTGTTTACGCCTGAGGCTCGGAATTCTTGTAGACATGCTGGTACTGCTTTTTAACATGTGTCGAAACATGACGTGATGAGGAGAGCATTTCAGTCAGGAACACTTTAGTCAAAGAAAACTTTATTTCCATTTGCGTATTTTATTTGGCGGCATGGCTCTGTTCTGTCCTCTCTGCCTTTCCTCAAGCCTACGCAGAAAGCCTCTTCCATGTGCCTATGTGGAAAGCCTAAGGCGGAGAGAGCACACCTGTCTGCCCTTCCACATGCAAACAAGGAAAGCCTGAGACAGAGAGAGCAGACTTCTCTGCCCTTCCATGTGCCTACATGGAAAGCCTAAGGCAGGGAAAGTAGCAGCAAAGACCCCCCGGGAACAGAGCAGAGCAGCATCAATGACAAACAGAAATGACACTGATAAGACAGCATGAAAAGGAGGAGCTGGGGTGGAGGCAGGTTGCAAAGTGGCTTGCAGAGGAAGCAGCAACAGTAGGCAGGCCAGAGCAGTTTATGGGGAGCTGAACAAGGAAGACAACAAGAAAACTCTGGTTAACTCACCCATTTATTGTGTAGAATATTTCAGTGTATTCATCTTCTGTGCGATTGATTCTGGTGACAAAAAAGGAACAAAGAGACATAAACTAAATAGTTAAACCCATCGACTGTTCAAGACAATCATAACCATTAGCTCACTCTAGATTAATGAAACAGATTATGCTTGGCAAGCCATGAAAAATTAGGTCTGTCGCCAAAGGAAAATGTTGGCATTGTACGCTAACCCAAACCATAAATAAGTTACATTTGTACATTTAATTTGTATCATATCAGCATTTCTAAAGTGATGTAGTATATGACTTTGTCATCAGAAGGTGGAGGGGATCGTGGATGGTGTGACACCTGGGCGAGACGCCTGCCAAGATGTAGACCTCTGTTCCAGACCAACAACCAAACCTATTGTTTTGTCATAGCTGTGTGTACAGCGGCTTTTTAGCCTCCACATGTGGATGTTTTTGGCGACCTGTCTCTGTGTTTCCACAGAGGATAGTGTTAGGTAAAGGCCTTGATTTTTATTGATACATTGCTATGTTTTTCTGTCAGAATAGTGCCAAGAGAAGAAACGTGAACACAATTTGTATTTATATTTTGTTTTATTAACTTCTATTGTATATTATAAAATTGTTTGATTTTATAATCTATGGATACATTGCTGCTTGTTCTTTTAACTGTGTCTTGTAAGGGGTCCTTGAGTGCTTTGGAAGGCACCTATAAATAAAATGCATTATTATAATTATTTATTTTAGAAACATTTTGTATTTAGTCACTATTTTAATCACAATTTTAAATTTTAAAAATGCCAAAATGACAGCATTTATCACAGCTAGAAATGTTCAATGTTTCCACTGAATAATAGCGTACAATAGTAACGTTTCTGTGGTTTGCAGAAACTTGCAGTGCCAATATTTATTCTGGTTATTGGGTTGAACAAAAACATAAAAAACTGCCAAAGGCTGTCGTACTATAACAAAACATTACAAGTCTAGTGAGTTACTGATATCATGACGCCCGGCTCATTTGCACAGGCTCCTCCCACATGAAACAACTTCGGGCACCATGACTGATACTGCTGTGACACACGTGTATATCACAATCTGACAACTACAGATTCAGGAACAAAAGCTCTTTAGTAATTTTCTAGCAGGATTTCTTCATAAAAAATCCCACTAACAAATGTGAAAAAAAAAATAATACTTTCTGCATATAACTGATGACTGCAGTACAAAACAAAACCACACACTACGTCATTAATGAAGTCATACTACTGGTCTGACTGACAGTGTGTGCTAATTTATGTATGGATGCAGGTAATTAAGGAAAGTATAGCTGTGAAACATCAATAAACATGAATATTGCCTGTATGATTTTAAGGGAGAACAGGGCTGGAGCACAGTGATTGATTTGAATCAAGCAAACCGAGCAGCTTTTCCCCACTACTATGTCTTCGGTGGCTGTGACTCAGGAGGAAGAGCAGAGGTCTGTACTACGAAGCCAGTTCAACATATATATTTAGGTTGTCTGGATTGACTAACAACACTAACATTGGCCGTTTAATAACCAGCATTGCAGAGTTAGTCATCAACTAGCTCAGCCAACTCTGGGTCTTCCTGTCTAGCCACGAGCATGTTCATGTGAAGAGGCGAGGTTGTCAATCACCAGCAACAAAGCACTAGCAGAAGAGGCACCTATTCTGTCATTAGTGGAATTACAAGAGCCTATTTCCTAATTTCACTACCTTTAAAACTCTGTGATCCTCATCTGACCCACAGAGGTATCAGTCATAGGGTTGTGGTATCACACATGCCTTTACTGAAAAGAGCTGCCTGCTGTGGCTTAAACTGAAGTATTTGTACTGAAAGTAAAGATATTTCTACTTTATCGATGAGAACTCACCCACTAGGTAATCTGAGCTTTTCTATTCTTGGTGAGAACCACATGGTCCATTACAAGGAGACATGAGGGAAATGTATGTGTTGATTCACATCTGACCGCAGTTGTTTTGAGTGCAGAAACCAGCCAGAATAAAACTGAAGTGGCCTTATACTGTGGCTTTTATTGTGAAGCAACCACAAGAAGTGCGATATATTTTGTCTCAGTGGGTAGACTGGCTGTGATCAGTTCTCAGAAGTACATCTACACAACAAAAATGTTTGCTGTAGTATTAAACTGCAGTTGCCAGGGTGATCACAGGTGTTGCCCTGGGTCTGTTGAAACCCGGGTGTTTGGGCAAATGATAAAGCTACAGTGTACATAAACAATACTCTGCTGCATATACTGTACTCTAAGGGACTTTGAGACAACACATAAATAAATAAGACATGCACAATATATAATATACACAACAGCAAAATGTTGCACCAAGGCCCCAAAGAGGAGTTCAGTCCAGTGTGGCTCTTATATCTTACAGGTTTAGTATGAGAGAGATGTCATGTCTGACTGGTGTACCTGATGGGGACAACTCTAGACCCGGCTCCCTCCAGGTATTTGACATAGGAGGCAGCGATGTAAGAGGAGCCATGAGCAAACCTGTCTCCTGGAAGATTTTCCTGCGCCAACACACCTGAGGAGAACATAAGACAAATAATACAACACACATATATAAATAAATGTAAAGAAGAGTTGATGCATGTCTGAGAAACCCTGACACATAGAGAAGATTAAGAAGCAACAGAGAGATATCCTCACTGGTGCACTCTTCAAGAGATCAAATCCCTTACAGGTACAGACTTGTTCAATCAGCAGACGAGTGCGTCTCTCTTATGTTTCACGGTCACTGGAACATCGTATCACAATTCACACATATCACAAAACACCACAAACTCTGCCAGCCAAATGCATGTGCTAAATACAGCTCAAAAATTTGATCAGGTCCATCAGGTGTTTTCATCCATAGCCTTCTTATTTTACCTGCAGTCACCAAAGACTGTACATAATAATGGACGCAGCTACCATGACATCACCAATTGGTTTTTGGACTGCCGTTTTGAAGCCTTGAGAGCCAGTGATGACCAAATTTGGGCAAGAGGGTGGCACTGTGGAGGAGTAAGGGGGGGAACTTTGGGTCTTAATAGAATGTAAACATGTGAGTTATAAAAAAAATTCAGCCCCTGTACAGTGTCATAAATGTTGAAATTAGCTACAGAGAACAAAACTGTTGCACCAGGATATAAACATGTTTATTTCTGCTGTAAAGTTGTGCATCTCAACATGGGGGTCTGTGGGGATTGACTCTGTTTTGGAGCCAGCCTCAAGTGGCCGTTTGATGAATTACAGTTTTTGGCACTTCAGTGCTGGCTTCGTTTCTCAGCCCTGGAGGTTGCAGCTTGGCAGCCACCAAAACAAGCGGGGTGTCCCATGCTGTGAATGAAAGTTCTGCCAAAGCACAGCAGATGAGAAATGTCTGATACCAAGTGCTGGACCTAAAATTCCTGGATCCAATATAATATACAATACAATGCCTGAATTTTAGTTTGAAGCAGAACCAGAATTCACTTTATTGGCTGAGTATGTGTGCACATGCAGGGAATTTGATCCAGTTTTGTCACTGCTCTTAGTGCACATATGAGATATATGTATATAACTGGTGGAGGTCCAGACCATGGATAGCTTTGGAGGTGATCTCTGTTTATTCCTGAGAGCTCTAACAGCAAGAGGTAAAAGCAAAATCCTCCATCAATTACAACCATATAACTTGAGCCACAACACAAATTGAGTGACAAAGGAATATGTTAGTATATTATACAACAGGTTCAGGCTGAAAAATTAACATTTGACTTTGTCACACATATTGCTGTTACGTGTAAGACAATGCCAAACTAAGATTGTTATCTACATAGTTTTCAACGTGTTCAATAAGGCTTCACCTTTATAAAAAGTCACACTGCGATTATTTTGATGGATACTGTAATTGTGATATGGGTCACAATCTCAGTTGGAATGGTATTTTTTTCATTTCATTTTCACTAAAAACATAGAAAATGACAATGATGTTATTTTTGCTAGCGTCTGTTCCAATCGAGCATGTTCCCTTATGTCTGGAATTTGATTTTTAACAAACTACCACCTGTTCCAAAACAGATTACTGGAAACTCCTGGGAGGTATTTTTTCCTTTTCATGCTTAATACTCTGCTGTCAAACAAACAGGCCACCTAAATGTAGTGACAAACTCATCCCTAAGTATGTCAGCACACTTCCTACTGTACTCAAAACCGCAGATCATGAGTCGTGGCCTTGGTTTGTATACTTCCTGTCCGACCACAATGACAGCAGCAGGTTCGCTCAAGACAACATGTTGTCCTGTCACAGTTCTCTGATTCTCACTGGTGAAGTTATGTTATTTTTACTTCTATAGGTCAAAAATAAGGTTCAGAGTGTTTCTCAGTTAACCCTATAGCCTCTGCAGAAACTAAAGGTAGGGACCCTGGTATCTGTAGCCCCTTTCACACAGAGATGGTGCTATAGGGCCGCTATGAAGTCCCTTCTTCATGCTGCATTTGCATTTTTACACACAACAGCAGCATCACTCCACTTCAGTGTGTGATTTTAGACAGCATGCCGGCATCGCAAAAGACAAAACAGGCGTGACAGCCACGACATGTAACACAACAGCATCAGTCTCTAATGCGACATGTAACATACGTGTCAACAGAGCTTAACAACAATACCAATGTCAAAACATTACAATGGCCATGTTTCTGTTAATATGGCGGCTGATCTCTTCCTCTGCTCAGAGGCTCGTGGACCTCATTGTTCACCCAATTTGCAGACATTTTCAGTGCTGTTCTTCTTCAAAGTTAGCTGCTAACTGCTCTCAGCTACTTTCTAAGTCTCCCGCATTAAGTTGCACACATAATTCGTCATCAAAACGTCACATCCATGCCGCCCATGATCCCCGTTAATACAGACATCAGCCCCTTTTACACTGCCTCTTCAAGTCGTTCTGTATAAAAAGTAGAATTCCAGAATAGGGGGACAGAGCTGGGAAACAATGAGGTCTGGGAGAGTGGTCATGGGAGTGGCATGTCGCTGTCATCGTTTGTTTCTTTGTAGCATAAAGAAGGCAACTGTAAAGCACAACCTCTTTGTAAAAAGAGCTATTGTTTTGACACTGTTATTACCACTGATGCCGCCTTAAGGGCGAGACGACTCCATCCCCCCATTGCCCACTTATACCTTTTATACAGACCAGCGAGGCAGCTGAGGGCATGAAATTCCTGCACTGAAGAGGCAGTGTTAAGACACTAGTGAGAAACGAGGTGTTAAAACAGAGCCGTAATCACCTATTCAACATTGGAACAACCACTTTCAATTGAAACCTTCTGCAACTCAACCCTTCAGGAGGGTCGAGGGAGAGCTGCACCCAGGAGAAAGTTCTAGAAACTCAGCTGCTAAACAGGCCATTTTAAAGCATTTTGAAACAAAGAATCTTAGATTGGGGTTCTCAAAGTTTTGATGACTGAGTGCCATTGTAGGGAGCCAGCATATCATTGAGGGCCACACAAGAAAGGTGACACACTATGACTTACTTTGAATTACATTTTTTATAAAATACAAACACTTTATAAAAAACTATAACAATCAAAAGTGATCAAGCCGATGTAACACTCATATTACATCCTAGTTTTCCATTTTTTAGTACAACTAAAAGTAATTAAACAGAGACACAGTGCAGTGTTTGACAGTGGTTGGACCCACAGTGGAGGCTTCTGGTAACATCACTTGGACAAATCAAACAGCAGACCTGCAGTACACTGTATATACTACTAGTATTAACTTAAAAAAAGTTAGTGTGTGGGCTGATGTAAAAATTTAAGTTGACTGAATTTGAAAAGACAAGTTGAATCGCTACCAAATTACCTCAACTTGTCTTTTCAAATTTGATCAACTTATTTATTTTTTATTTTTTAATCTTTAAGTTAAAACAAATAGTTTCTCTTTGCAGTGTACCGTGTAATATTAGAATTGGTAGCATTAACCTCCTGAGACTAGAGCTTTTGTTTGGTGTGCACTTTTGGGATTAGTGGGACTTGGTATTGCCTTTGAATTTCTAATGCTTATGATTGAGCTCTTTTAAAGCACTTTGAAATATTTCAATCTTTTATTGATTTTATGCTGTTGCATTATACTGCACTGTATGTTTTAATTAACCTCTAATTATGCATTTTCATGTTTTTAAATGCTCTTATGTTTAGTAAGCTGTCTTTTTTCTGTACTTTGTCTTTAAATGCTCTTTGTTCTTTGTTTTTAAATGCTTTAAAATGTTGAACTTTTAATCATGCAAAGCACATTGAGTTGCCTTGTGTATGAAATGCGCTATATAAATAAAGCTGCCTTGAACAGCAAGTAGTTTTTGTAAAAAAAAAAAAAAAAGTCGTTAAATGAGCACACTGAGTTTATTTTAAATAGTCACAAGTGTGTAATAAAGTATGAAACAGTTTATTTCAATGTCTGAATGTTTTGTGCAACAAAACTGAAAACAATGCAACGTTTTGTAACTCTATGAGCTGGAGGTCACTGTTCGAGTCTCAAACTGTTCAAAACTGCTCATTTTAATACCTGTGCAATGCGACTTGCTCCTTACTGTAGGAACAGTCTGTCACACCTTCCTGGCCTATCTCATTTAAAATGCTGTGATAATACAGTAACAAAGTCCCAATGTCCTAAAATGAGTACATTCTAATTAACAGCATCTCAGCTTGTTAGTGTTGCTAAAATTGTTCATATTTGTAAGCAATATTAAACTACAGGTGTTATTACACACAAATAAACAAGTTTCAACCATAAGGTTTGATCAGGTTTTGTCTCCTGTCCACGTTTGTGTCGGGATCGGCTGTGGACTTAGTTCAGCAGAATGAAGTGTAAGGTAAGGCAAACCCAAAATATAATGTCCTCATATGAGGACGCAGAGTCTCAGGAGGATAATAATAGCAGTTTGTCATGTTTAGTTATGATTGTGATGTATTTGCTAATGAATATTTCAGACGGCTGTGTGTTATTTATTTTGTAATATATTTTAAGAATAAAAATAAAGAAAAATAAGAAAATATGTATGAGAGTTACTGCCTGGAGTTAAAGGTAAATTACGTGTTAGGTGTTACAGGCTGTCATTATACATGTTGACTGTGTTAAACCTGACATACCCTGAGAGCATTTTCACATAATTACTATGAGGCAAAGGCAATGGAAAGACAAATAAAGCATAACTTATTCCCCTGCAGACTTCCATCCATCCATCATCATCATCATCATCATCACCATCCATTCATTCATCTTTTTCTGTCCCCCTCTTGCTCCAGTGTATCATCACAAGAAAAAGTCTTCTTCAAATGTGGTAAATACTTTAGATATTTGTAATTTACACTTTATCTTGGCAGGTTTGCAGTGAAACACAACCTTGAAATTACAGATAAGGGCGATATTAACTGATTATAGGATCATTCCGAAGGGATAATTAACGTTAGTTTTGATCTTAATGACTGATTCAATGCCACTGATCTCTGAATCTGCAACACACAGGCTACATGTACAGCCTAAACACAAGAGAAGCACATCTAAGACACACATAATTGGGTGCAGGTATTTATATATTATGATATTACAGTACAGAGACTCTCTGTGTCTCTGTCAGCACACACACACACATACACACACCTTTCTCGAACATTCTCGATTAGAATTACATAAGAGCTATCATAATCCGACAGCCGGTCTCTGCACGGACAGGGACCGACACACATGGCCGCTGAGGCGGCTGAGTCTTACCGATGACCGGCCGGTGGTTGAGCTGCTGGATCCTCGCCGCTGCGCACAGCCGCTGGCCGCAGAGACAGGCGGTCAGCACCGCGAACACGGCTGCTGTCGACCGACACATCCAAAACACCGGGCAGTGTTTCAATCTCAAAACTGCTGGAGATGAGGGATGGAGGCTGGGGCTGCAGGTGGAGGAGGAGCAATACACCGGGGATGGGTTGTGTCTATAAAAATAATAATATGCAGATTTAAAAAGATCCCAAGGAAGAAGAAGAAGAAGGCACAGATGTAATGCTGAGAGAGAAGATGCTGCCTTCAGGGTGATGAGGCTGTGTGATCAAAGTGTGAGTCTCCTCTCGTGCTGTCCTCTCCTCTGCTCGCTAAAGAGGAGCATCATGTCAGTCACGTGTGGAACTCCCCTCCATAGACCCGCGTCACCTAGAGAGGCCTCCTCCTGCTCTCTCCTCATAGAAACAGAGCAGTCAGATCAGACACCTTTCTCATCAGTAGTTCAGCTCCATAGTTTTTTCATAATTCCAGTTTTATAATTTCCTCCAGGATCTTGCAGCAAAAAACCTTGAATGTGCAGCCAATTTTGTCAAAAATTGCAATAAAAATTGCAGCATTTTTATGTGATTTGTCCATTTTGTAGCTCTGTATGAATTTCCCTTGCTCCACACTCCGAGCTAGTAACATCCTTTGTTGTCTCCAGGAACAGTCTGTCACACCTCCTGTCCTATTTCATTTAAAATGCTGTGATAATACAGTAACAAAGTCCCAATGTCCTCATATGAGTACTTTTTAATTAACAGCATCTCAGCTTGTTACTGTTGCTAAAATTGTTAAAATTTGAGTGCAAGATCAAACTACAATTGTTATTAAGCACAAATAAATAAGTTCCAACCATAAGGTTTGATCAGGTTTTACATCTTGTCCACTTTTGTGTCGGGATCTGCTGTAGACTAAGTTCAGCAGAATGAAATATAAGGTACAGCAAACCCCAAATGTGATGAGGACACAGAGTCTCAAGAGGATAATAATAGCAATTTGTTATGTTTAGTTATGATTGTGATGTATTTGCTAGTGAATATTTATGATAGAGGTGTGCTATTTATTTCTTTACATATTTTAAGAGGAAAAAAATGAGAAGAATAAGAAAATATGTATTAGAAAGGTGAAAGGCTCAATACATGGCATACATATATTATTTTCCAGGCATACAGGAATACAAGGCCTGTATTTTTTTTTTTTTATATAATATGAAGGTTGACTCTAGTACATAAAAAATAACAGGAGGAAGGAAAGAGAAGAAAACAAACTAACAAACAAAACATGTCACACATATGTCCTCATACATCACTCTACAGGGTCACAGGCTATATCCGGTCCCAAGGAGATACTCCTCGTTTCTCCTGGTCACCATTTACTCTACTGAGCATACATTCATTAGATGCTATTTCCACCATTGCATTCACCCACTCTTTCAACTCTGGGGACTTTGTTGTCTTCCAGTATCTTAAAATAACTCGACACACAGTTATTAGACCCACAACAATAGGCCTAACAGAAAATGCACACTTGGATACATCTGGTATTACGACTGATCCGTCAATAAACACAACTGTGGACTTAAAGGGATTCCTGAACCAAATGAACAACGTAAAATTTCTAATGCTCTAATACTGAGTGGTCTGACCAAACCACATTCCCTTAGACAGTGCAGGAAAGTTCCTGTTTCAGTTTTACATATCCAACAGCTGCTGTTCTTTGACAACTTCATGCTGTAGAGTCATAACGATGTGTCACATGATGCTTCTTTCAGCTCCATACTTATAGATCAGCTACAGTGGACATCCCACTCTATCCTCCTGAGACCCCGTGTCCTCATATAAGGACGTCATATTATGGATTTACTAAACCTTTTACTTCATTCTACTTAACTTAGACCTGTTGTCCTCTTTCGTGGACACTTTTTGTGCCATCTAGTTACAGTAAGAGCACAGTACACCGATCCATGTAAAAACAAGATGGCAGCCATCTCTGCAGTCAGTCTGCAGCTGACCCCAACACAAAAGTTGACAAGCTCCTATAAACCTGGACACATTTTATGGCTGATACTTGTTTATTTATGATTAATAATGTTTGAAGTTTGATATGGCAACAAAGTTGACCAATGTAGCAACAGTAACAAGCTAAGACACTGCTAATTAGGAAGCACTCGTTTGAGGACATTGGGTCTTATTTATCGTTGATTACATTTATTTTTTTATACTTACTGGGTACTCCTGATCCCAAATAGCTAGGGGAAATTAAAAAAGCATACCAAACAAAAGATCTGGTCTCAGGAGGATATGCAGTGGAAATTCAATGTGTGGGCTTTGCTGGGCTGAAGCCCTGAGGCCTGTACTAAAAACCAGTTCAACATACCCAGGATATGTTTTGGTTATCTGGCATGACTAACCCTAACATTTGCTCTCTGAATAACCGGCACTACAAAGCTGGTTATCAGCTGGCTCAGTCATCTCTGGGTTTCCTCTCCAGCCAAGAGCACATTCATGTGAAAGAGGCGGGGCTGTTAATTAGGAGCCACATCATCAGAACCATGAATGAAAGAGCTTACTTCATATGATATGATATGAAACGGCTGTAGCACCTATCTACAGGAATATTATGTTCAAAGGATGGCAATTTATATGAAAGATAGACTGTAATCTCACATCCCAATCAGACCCTGTAAAGATTCCAGACTATGTCTATATGGTAAGAGATCCAATACCTGGCCTGGATTTGGGATATTACCATAAGAAACAAGTATTAGTGAGTTTATTTGCTGTTTACTTAGAATATGAAGGAACCACTCTGAACATGTCACAGAAAACAGACTGTTTCTGCTACATAACTAAAGAGAGGAAAAGTTGCCCACTTAATTTCTGACGAGGTTTATCTGACTGAAATGTTGCACTGATAATAACGAGAACCAACTGACAGTGTGTGGATTATTTTAGTAAGAAAACACTGTGAAAATTTCAGCCCAATCTAAATAGGTTGTATACATATATTTAAAAACTAAGAATAGGCCTGCTACTACTACTACGACTACTACTACTACGACTACTAATAATTCATGTATTCATTAAAGTCTTCAAAAAGAACATGATATTGTTGATAAAAAAACACATGTTTTGGGTCCTCTATCAAGCAGCACATTTTGTGTGACCACAAACAATAGAGAGAGTGCACAGATGATAACTTTAATGTTGCAGCTGGTGAAGGTGGAGCTCATTTTAGATGCTTTATTTACTACTGGGTTGTTTAATCTAGAATTATGCATCCTCATTTATTACCTGATCATATTTTTTATTAATAATCTAAGTTTTAAAAGTAACTAAAGCAGACAAATAAATGTTGTGGAGTAAAAAGTACAATGTCTCACTGTGGGATGAAGTAGAGTAGATATATACTATATACTATACTCAAGTACAAGTACCTCAAAATTCTCCTAACTGCCTCCAGGATGTGAAATCCTGGATGGCTACAAACTATCTTCAGTTGAACAATAACAAAACAGAGTTTGTTTTTGGCCCCCCCAACAATACAAGCAGCATCGTCAGCCATTTAGGACCACTCATATCGTACGTTCGTACCCATGCCAGAAATCTTGGTGTCATTTTTGATTCAGTGCTCAAATTTGATAAACAAATCAACACTGTGGTGAAGGGCTGTTATTTTCAGTTACGGAACATTGCAAAACTCAAGTCTGTCATCTCACACAATGACATGAAAACTGTAATCGCTGCATTAATCTCCTCAAGGCTAGACTACTGTAACTCCTTGTACCTGGGTGTCACCAGTCATCGTTGACTCATTTGCAGCTGGTGCAGAATGCTGCTGCGAGACTCCTGACCGGTGCCAAAAAGAGAGATAACACCAGTGCTAGCGTCCCTGCACTGGCTACCCATCAAATACAGGATTGATTTTAAGGTTCTTTTATTTGTTTTTAAAGCAATACATGGGCTGGCACCCCGATATATTGCTGATCTCCTCTGCCCCTACTCTAGTTCCCGACCTCTCAGATCCTCTGAACATTGTCTTTTAACTGTTCCACGTTCGAGGCTGGTTGGTAAGGGAGATCGTGCCTTTACAGTCGCTGCTCCAAAGCTCTGGAATACCCTTCCACTCAGAATCAAATGCTCCCCCACTACTGACTCTTTTAAGACCAATCTTAAAACATACTTGTTTTCAAAGGCCTTTGGTTGTTTGTAGTGGTTTTAGTATTTTATCATCTTTTCATGTTTTTACTTGTTTTCACTGGTTTTTAATTTTGTTTTATATCTGTGTACATTTTATATTGCTATGTATTTGAGTGTCTCTCTTTTACTCTGTACAGCTTGGTCAACTGCAGTTGTTCTTAAATGTGCTAGGCTATATAAATAAACTTGATTTGATTTGATTTTGATTTAAATCTAATGATAGTAGTTGCAAAGTATTCTGTTTCTAATGAATACTAATTACTAACAACTGCTAATATGTTCACTTCATAGTTAATCTTGAAAAATAAACTTTTAAAGGACAGAGGGATGTCATTTGCTGTGAAGCCCTCTGATGCAAATTGTGATTGGTGATACAGGGCTTTATAAATAAAAGTGAATTGAATTTTAAAGGTTAAATACCATGCAAGAGTGTACAAATAAAGCATCCAAGTGAGCTTAATGGTATTAACTAACTAACTAAATAAATAAATGAATAAATAAATAAAATTAAATACTAAAATTAAATCAATATGATTATAATATAATGATAATTATTGGGCGGGGGCGGGTCAACGCTATAAATCCCGTGTACTGATTGGCCAGTTTGTTGCCAGGTGATATCTGTTGACTCTGATTGGTCAGTTCGTGTCTGACCGTTATGAGCTCGGCCGACCTGTTGATCAGCTGTAAAAACAACAAACAAACATGGCGGCATTACAGAGATATGACAGCGGTGCTGACAAGCCAGAGGGGACATAGAAAACAGAAACTGGAGTTACTTTTAATTTTCAACAAACACCAAAGTTAACGGGAAAAAACGTTACCAGACAACTGCTAGCTAGCAGCCGTTAGCGCTCAAGTTGGTGCCTCGAGACAGTGCTAGCCAAGAAGCCCACCCGCAGGGCGCCATGTTAGAAAATGACAGCTGTGAAGAAGAGCTAATGACGGCTCTACCAGGCGCCCACACTGACTTGGAAACAACCGAAACAAGTGCGCCACCAGCAGGGTCACTTGCTGGTCAAGACACCACCCCATTCAGCAAAGGGAGAGACCGCCGAAGTTGACACTGAGAGTAAGGGTACTACAGCTGCTGTAATATGTCGGTAAGTACAAGAGCAGGTGATCCATACACACTGACACTGACAAAGATGGATATTCCACTGCTTATAGAGACAAAGTGGGCCCGAGGACTTCTGAAAATGCTGACCTTCTTTCAAAAACAGAGCCAATCTGATGCTGACAGTTTTCAGGAACTGGACTTCAGACAGGTAAACTGTAGTTTTCCTGCCAAGAAAACCAGGTGCACACACCTCTAAAGGTGCTCTAAAGACAGGGCATGCCAGCATGCAGTGCTTCTGATGTGGTCTGGTGTAGCCCCACCAATAGTGTTTGCAGTGGCGCAAAAATGCATTGCTGGTTGTGTTTGTGACTCAGTTGCATGCTTTACTGTTGGAGAGAGATGTTTGTGGTATTTGAAAGATGTGATGAAGTATTTTGGAGTGAATTCATGGACGTTTGTTGTGGTGAGGCTTGGTGTAGTGTCACTATGTGCTGTGGTAACTGGTTCGTTGTGGTGGTGGATATGTGGCTGATGGGCTTAGACAAGTCCAAGAGCATATTGTCATTGGTATAAAATGCCTTCTTCCCACCAAAATAGAAATGAGAATAGCTGTAGTTGTTTTGCAAAGGAACGTGTAAAGCAGGGGTGTCAAACTCATTTTAGTTCATAGGCCACATACAGCCCAATTTGATCTCAGCTGGGCCAGAGTAATAAAACCATGCGCAATAACCTGTAAGTACCATCAGCTTCAATATTTCCCCCTTTTTTGTGTGAAGAATTACAAGTACATTCTGTAGATGTTCATTCTTTTACAAAACAGATGAGCAGCCTGAGATGTCTTCAGAAAAATACCTACAATTTCATCAATATGTCTCAGTTTTTCCTCATTCAGTCAGTCAACTTCCTGTCATGACGTGCATTTATCCAAACATTTCCTGATACAGATCATTTTGAAATGAAGCTGCTGATTGGCAATATTTTGCACAATGTTCAGTATCTTTAAACATGGTCACAGTAAGTATTTATTTTTATATCAGGGAACTGTATTCTGGTCTGTATTCATTAGCGTTTGAGTCTCCCTGTTGGTGCAAAACCTAAACATCGCAATAAAAAACTGGTAATGGAAACACCTATATTTTGAAAATCCTCTCAAATATCGCCAAAACATTTTTACGCTCTCATGAGGTGGTTTTTCAGACGTGTCGATATAAAAGTGTATCGCAAAAGTGTAATGAAACACTTTTTTTCGCATTTACATGTCACCATGACGTAGGGGGTCACGCGACCAGTTCATTTCGAGGAAGAAGGCGCAGTATGTGTGGACAGAGGAGGAAATGGAGTTGTTATTATTAACAGTTATCTTGGATAGCAAACAACAAAGAAGTTTGGAATGATCAGTGTCCCGAGACGCGTAACGCTTTCGGCCATCTTCCTCAAAGTGAAGTCTCACAGGACGGACAAGAATTTACGAGGATTACGGCTAGTTCTCAAAACACCGTTTAATGGAAACACCTGCAAGTAGCATTTGAACTTTGTCGAAATTTCAGAAGTATTGCTTTTATTTTGCGAACGACTGTAATGGAAACACGACTTGTGTTGTGTCTCTAAATGAGTGAGCTGTGTATCTGACAGTTACGCTGACTCATGTATGCGTTTTTAGCATTTTATGCCTTTTGTACAACACTTTGGTTTAATGTGAGTTGCTTTTAAATGTGCTTTATAAATAAATCTGAGTTGAGAGCTTGAGAAAAGCCTCTGAAGCAAAATTTTACATGAAGTAGGCAACGCAATGTTTAACGTGCCCCTAAAATCTAGATAGTCCGGGGGACTCTGTTCGATTGGGCGGGGAATGCAGAAAAATCTAATACCTTAATTTGGTTCGGTTCACTTTCAAACTGCACTTTTTAAAGTGTACCAAACCGCCTGGACAACGTCACGCAGTTACAACAGCTGCTTGTTTTAGGGGTGGTATTGTCTGAAACGACTGCTGACCAGGAAGAAAAAAAGAATGAGGAAGAAGAAAATGCGGCTCATCGGAAATCCAATGGAAATCCATCCCCATCAGCTGGCTTGGTCACCACGAAAACAATAGAGCAACACCAAATTTATGCAGTCTTGGGGTTTCAGTTTTTACTTTCTGTACCCAAAATGCTCTCTTTGGTTCGCTGGATAGTCCGTTTGCATTTCCCACTGTAAGCGAACCGCACCAGGGTTCACTTGCAAGTGAACCAAGACCCCCAGTTTTCAAGCGGACCAGGGTTCGCTCGTTTGGTCGATTGAGCGTTCACACCACTCCAAACGAACCGAACTACCCGTGGAAGCAGACCAGGGTTCGATTAAAGTGGGCCAAATAGCACCAGTATGAATGTGTCCTTAGTCATCTAGTGGGCCAGATTTGACCCTGTGGCGGGCTGGTTCTGGCTCATGGGCTGTATGTTTGACACCCTGGATCTAAAGCTAAAGCTCTGTCCACTCTCGCCAGATATGATCCAAATGAATGTCCAGTTTTTAGTGTGAAATGTCCATGTGACTATGGCCATGTCCCAGCAAGAAAATCAGAATTGGATCAGCTAAAAGAAACATATGTAGAACAAGATCTATGAAAGATTGCTTCTTCTATTACACAGAGAAGCAGAATATACGACAGGCTCTTCCCTGTCAATAGTACTGTATATAGCTACTGAAGTGATCTCTACCACCCTCATATTGATCTTTTTAGATAGATAGATAACACTACAAGGCTGTGAATGTCGAGGTAATAGGCCTCTGTGACAAACAGATTTTTAGCACAGTGAGTGAATGAGGGTCATGGTTTAAAAACCTATTCAGTCGCAAATAAATCACAGCCAAGTCAACTCTTTCTGTTTGGTTTCACTCTATTCCAGCTTATCACAGTGCTGCAGCTGTTGTGAGTAGAAACAATCCTAAGCTTTTTTTTTCCCCTCTAACATGGCCCGATCCATGTGGGAAAAGTCGTACTGAAAGAAAATCTGGACCATTAGGTCTTTGTGTATTTCTGCCCACACTGCATCTCCGCTGCAGCTCTGTAAACTTCACAACTTCTGCTGACCTGCACATTTGTCATCAAAAGCACTCTGCTTATTTACCTTATTTGTTGCATTGTGTTAGTGTGTCAGCAGGTCCTTTCACCGTCATCACGTGTCGTGTTTCCTTTTCTTATCTTACTCCTGAGCAAATGTGAGTCCATTTTGTTCTGTCAGGACACAGAGAGAACGTACTGTGTGTATGTTTGAGGAAGAGAAAGTACAGCTGTCCAGCATGCACCATCAAAGTTCTCCTCTAATTTAAATTCGTCCTTTGTGGAACATCTGGTCATTGGGCAGCAAATTGGACAGAGAGAGCTCGACAGAGGACGTGCGCATGAATGTGTGTGTGAGAGGGACTAGATGAGAGTATGTGCATATCAAATAATGCGTTTAGTGACCACTGCGGTAAGGATAAGGTGTTTTTGAGTTTGTCCATGTGTGTTAATTTGATGAAGTCAGCAGTTTGTAATGCAGGTGGCCCACGGATCAGTGGCTTGAGTCAGGGTGTATTGCAGAGGGACACATTACACTGCACCTCCATGGAAGAACCACAAGAGGTCACACTCCTCCACCAAACAGCCATCTGAGTTTGAACATTGCCTTTGTGAGGCTGTGTGTGTGTGTGTGTGTGTACCATACTAAAGCTGAGTCAATCAAGCTGAATGGTTAGTCGGATATCAGCCTGTAATATCCTCCATCATTACAATTCTGGTTCAGGTAAATAGAGAATATGTGGGTTTAATATCATGTCTATTGCAGATGTTAATGATATCTGGTATTTTTAATGTTTTATTGATATATTTACATACTTATATATGTGTGTACTTTTTTGTTTGTTTTTATTTTTATACGTCTAACCCCGGGAAAACAGTCAGGAGTGGTGAGGATTTTAACTGCAGTAGAATCTGCCTGAGCCGAGCGAGCTGCTGACTCAGGGTTTCAGTGTGGAGTTGTAATGTCCTGTTGTGGTCTGTGCAGCCTGAAACAACTGGGCTGTTCCAAGTTGAATGCTGCTTAAAGGAATACTTCACCCACTAAATGACCGTTTGTATATCAGTTAGTTATGCTCTGTGAAGAAAACTTTGTTTGTCGTGCATGGCTCCACAGAAAACTGCAAACATAGTGATTTATTGATTGACTGGGACCACGTTTAGCAAGAGCAAAACTATATAAAAATGTCAGTTTACAAACTCTCACACAACTCATGCAGTATAATCCAAGTCTCATTTATCCTCTCGTATACTCAGTACTTCCCACACACGCTACAAAACCTTGGAGTCTGGCTTTGAAGAGACACTTTCAGTTCAGTTTTAAACAGTAAGGCTGTAGTAAAAATGTAGTTTTCCATTGAGTCATGCGAGAAAAACATTTTCTATACGAAATCAAGGTACCTGCGTGACAGATGGATAAACAACTGGTTATTTTGTGGGTGAAGCATGACTTGACTGAAGGTTTTTAATGTCTAGTGTTGGTTTCCATGTTGTTTAAAAGCCAGTTTTGCAGGTATTCAGTCATTTAAGTATTGGATTTTGCTCATGCTCATGTTAGTAACAGAGCTTTGTCTCCTTGTCTTTATAATGTTCACATGGATGACTTGTCACAATACAGGGTGGCAGTACACTGCTGTATACTGCCCACCTGTGGCGCTCCTATAGGAAGAGCAATATACAAAGACTTAATGTGGCCTATAACGATGGCACGAGACTGCTTCTTAAACCTCCATCATGGTGTAGCACCAGCTAAATGTTGGCGTGCCCACCTGCCCTGCCTTAATATGAAATCTTATATATGGATATATGCAGGCTCTCTGTTTCTGTCTGACAGGTTGTCATCCAGACTGTGGGGTCACTGGCTCTCCAGCTTGTTTGTGGGTGCAGTTTATGTCTTTTTATATCAACTTGCATAATGTGGTGTTGGGTATTTCTTGCCTTTATTTATATATATATGTTGTAGTTATTACATTGTATTTTTGTACCTAGATGATTGCCTTTCTTTATGTGGTATGTTACGGACCTTTCTCTGTGTCCTTAATAATTTAATTTTAATTTAATTTTTATATACTTTTCACTCTGTTGTCATATATACATATATACACACACAGGCTCGAAATACACACACATGCAGTCATTATTTATTTTATTTTTATTTCATTAGAGGGGGATGTGAATGTGCGTACCACATATTGTGAAGAAATAGAGTCTGCACACTATGCTCCCATACATATTTAATTAAATTACTACCAAAGGGACATTTTGAGCTACATGCCCTTCATTAGGTACAAGGCAGAGACACACCTTTAAATACCAACTGGGCGAGGTTACCTGACAGGTCATAGGTCACCTGATATGAACACATCCATACATGCATATTAGACAAAAACATATACAAAACAACTTTACACATAGCGTGGATAAAACAGTGATCCAGTTAGGGCTGGGCAATGAGGACAAAAAGTCATATGTCTGTATTTACAGGCTGACTGGCGATACACGATATATATCTGGGTACTTTCTATGAAACTGGCTACATGTTCAGCTGCAGGTCAAAGCCACGTTTGAGATGTCACGAGCACTTTTATAAAAACAAACTGTGATCAAAATAAAATGAAAAGACAGGGACTTTTTGCCCTGTTTGAAAATATACAGCTGCACAACATGCAAATGAAAGATGATATAAAATAAATAGCAGGGCTATATGTTAATGTCTTTGCACACAGCACTGGAGCTACAGAGGTTTAAAGGTTTACAGCTCAGGACACAAAACATGAGTATAAAAGTATCTGGTAGGCCTAAATCCACTGTAGTTTGGAACAATTAAAAATCTTTGTGAGCAGAGTTAAAAGTGGTTTTGCATCTGTTGGCCTTTCAAATGAATCTAGAGCTGGAAAGCGATTTAAATATTTTTATTTATTTAGGCTATTAATCTTATTTATGCACAGAGCATCAAGAGAGGCCGAGGGAGGGAAGGAGAGAGAGACACTTTGTCCACGTTATATACGTCTTGTATATGAAACGTCTGTGTTGTCGCTGCATTTTTAAAACATATCTGTGGCCTGCATCCAGGTGCTGTCTTAATGTCACACACTAAATTTCAACTAACAACAATGTACTATGATCCACCTCACACACAAACTAGCAGCGCAGTGCTGGATTGCACGTGTGCTGCGGTGATTTAATTAATCTCACAGACTGATTTAGCATAGCATGTGCAACATATAGACCGATGTCACACTGTAGACTAATGAACAGACAGATTAAGCAGAGGAACAGCTCTGTATCTTAGTGTTACTGGAGAATTTGTGAGAGAATGAGTGAGGTGGAGCTATGCAGAGAGTGTGAGAGAGTAGAGATGAACACTGGTATGTGTTATATAACGCAGCTTGACCCTATATTGATATAAACGGTGTTGTCCAAAATTTATATCTTGCCTGAAGGTATATCGATTTATCATACATAGAAGTTATCGCCCAGCCCTCATGTCATGCGATGACGAGATGAAAAAAGGAGAGGGAAATTTAAGAAAGGGTGGGGGTGGTTTTCGTCTCCTGTATGATCTCTTGTCCAGCACCTAGTTTTTGATTGTCTGGATGTGGGGGCTTTTGTAAACTTCTTGTACAACATATTATACCAGTCCATCCTGTAGTTAAGATACTTGATCAACAGACCGACATTGTCATCCCTAAAAATAGCCTGTATCAAACAACAAGATGGGGCAACTGTTGAGCTACTGGCAAACTGAATATACATGTCCCTGGAACAGGAACTCTGAAGTTAATTGTGAAGAGTCTCAGGCCTCACTGCAAATCACAGACAACTAACAAGGTAATTTAAATGAAAAAGAAACAAAAGTCCAGCAGTTAGAAAAGTGTAGCTTATTTCCAGTGTTTCTGATAACATCAGGGCCTTTGGTGCTGGTTTTATCCTCCTGTAGCTGTGTGTATTTAGGTCCCTGCTCTGTTTGTGAGAATGTATTGAAGTCTAAACGCTCAGAGACACAAAGTAAGTGGACCATGTGATGAAAAGCACAATCTGTCAGACTGCTATTTTCCAAGATCGGGGATGAACCTTAAAAGTCAACTTAACACTTC
The DNA here is from genome assembly GCA_019142605.1 of Cephalopholis sonnerati. Lineage (NCBI taxonomy): Eukaryota > Metazoa > Chordata > Actinopteri > Perciformes > Serranidae > Cephalopholis > Cephalopholis sonnerati. Next base: position 6,711,768 of record JAGQAX010000002.1, on the reverse strand, counting down.
TTGTTTATAAAGTCTACAAAGTACATGATGACGCATCAGGATTGAGTTGAGCTCTTGACACCGACTGTGCACCCAACCCACAGCTCAGACTGCTCGGCATGTGTGTAAAACCTGAGTGTGTGTGTGTGCTAGAGGGAGAGAGAAAACACTATACATTCAAGGACAACGACAGTATGTGGGATTGTGATTGTTTGTGTGTTGGCCGTCTTTACGCTAAGACTGCAGTGTATAAGCCTGCACCTGAAGCCACTGACAAGAACACGTGTATTCAGATCTGCTCTTCCTACGCCTCAGGGCAGTTCAGTTTGTACCAGTGAACACTCTCTTTAGTCCGCAATCACCAAATGAAGAAGAGTGTGTTCCACCCCCTCATCTGTGATGTCACACCGATGTACACTGAAGCTCCACAGGGACTGAATTAGGGAACATGCAGTAGATGAGTGCGACAGCGGAGCTACAGGATGTGATTTTCCTGAGGACGTAGGCACATAGTTCTGTTTTTCAATACTAAATGGCATTGAAAACTTAAAGCATTACTCGTTGGTATTCTTCTGTATTAACAAAAGGTCAGATGACTGCATACCACAAGTCACAGAGACCTATTGCCAGCTCAGTAGCTCTGCTCTCAGGTCAAGTCAGTTTTATTCATATAGCTAAATATCACAAATCACAAATTTCCCTCGAGGGCTTCAGAGTCTGTACAGCACATGACACCCTGTGTCCTTCGACCCTCACTTCAGATAAGGAAAACGTCAAATGCTATCTGGTGAAATGTCGAGAGATATTTTTATCTGAAGTTCGTGGAAACCGAGCCAGAGCTACAGAGAGAAGGAGAGAGAGAAGAATATTGCATTCAGGCGAATGGAAACATGAACTCAAATAAGTGCTACTGTTGTGTCTGTTGTGTTTGTAAATAGCAACCTGCTCTCATTCTCAGGTTGTCAAAGACCGATGCCTGGTCGCGCCTCTTCTGTGTATCAGAAATGACATACAGGGCACCTTTTAGCACAGTGGTTCCCAACTGGTGGGTCGCAGTCCAAAAATGGGATGTGGGTCCATTCTGAATGGACCGCAAGTGATTCGTGAATGTGCCAAGTTTGTAAAAAAACACACTTCATTTTGAAGTACAATAAATTTCTGGCACAGAGGTTTTATTTTGAAGTGCAGTTTCCTGCTGTAGAGTGAGTAACAGACAGCTACTCAACAGAGACAGCAACCAAGCTCGATGACATGGCCAAACACAAGTATGACGCTGAATGTTTTAAACTGTGTGGACGTTGAACTAATCATTAAGGACAAATCTGGACCCCCTGGCTGGACCAGTTAGTAACCACTGCTTAGTGTTTCTATGTGACACACAGCTGAAACACAGAGTGCTGCAGGGATGATGGTTTTTTGTTGGCCGACCTGGACGTTAGTGTCGCCCTGATTACCTTGATAAGAAGCCAATGGCATTTATTCATTGCATTTTGACTTATTGCACTGTAGAAAACAAAAGCTGATGATACTTCTGCCAGATAATCTTCACAAACAATTCAACTTTTATGATTTTTTTAGGCGTAAATGTCATCGCACAAAATAAAAAGCCACAGCAGACTGTAAACAAATTGCATCATGGTTGCAAGACTTAATGTTGCCACCACAATGAGGCTGTAAAGACGTGTTCAGCAATGATAACGTTGTGGTTCTTTAGTCTCATTTAGCCACTTGTTAGCAACCGCCTTTTTTAAGACAGGTAATTCACAAGTGGGCTATTTACTGACGGATTTTATCTTGTAAAAACGAAACGTATAAGTCTCTTAAACTTGTGTTAACAACAGTCCTTATTTCAGACATCTAACCAAAACCTGTTGACTTCGAGAAAAGGGAACTGGGAGTGCAGACTCCTTCCCTCGTTTTAGGACTTGTTCCTTCAGCACTCTAATGCAATGCATGGTTAATGCTGTGAAATGTTTGCGGTAGGGTTTTGGCAACAAAACTACTTAAAAATAATGTTTTGGGTTAAAATAAATATGTTTGTTACCCAACGTTACATTAGTGCCTCACCCAGGTGACGTCAGCGTGCGACAATTGTACTTAAATTGCATAATATTACGTCGAAACACCTTTAACTTTTGGTTTCACACTGGTCATGAACTGTGGTCTCCTAGGTGAAAGTCCGGTTTTGTTTGATACATCCACCTCCCCTCCTGTCCACCTTATGCAGGCTCTTTCACTCTTTATACTACGTCAATTGCTCTTAGTGTCAAGTATTACTGCAGATGGGATGCTGATGGACCTGATAAAGTGTTGGTGTTTGACACCCTGGGATTGAGAAAGGGCTGGTAAAAAGCCAATTCTTTGCTAACACATTAGCCCTAGCAACATCATGAGGTGATGTTGTATCAGGCTGTGCTTATTGTTGTATTGTGTTGTACTGCCATGAGGTAGCAACGATGAAAATAAATGTAGCTCTGCTTGAAGTAAACTACTTCATAAAAAGTGTCATCTGCTCACATCTACAGGCAAAAGTGTCTTAACCTGTTCCAAAGCCCACACTCATAGGACGAGCAGACAGCCTGCTGTCACAGAGAGGGGCCAGATACGATGAATTGTACAAATGAGGATAAGGGTGCATACTTTTGGACAGTTTCTCCTCAAAGGCATTCATGGTTTTCCACTGGGTTGCACACAAGAAAAATGACGGTAGAAGTTGTCTGAGAGGTCTTGTGAGGGGAGCTTAGATCCAGCATACTGTCTCACCTCTGCGTGCCTGGCCAGTCGCTGTGTGCAGCGGTCGTGCTTGTCAGATTGTCGTTTTCTGGAAGTTAAAAGAATTGTCGGCCATAGCCTCCCAGTTTTGACACTGTAGAGGTATCAGAGTTTCAGACGCTGTTCTCCTTCTGACAAGCACTTCATTTAAAGCATACTATCGCCTCTTAAAGTAGAATTTGTGACCAAGATGTCCATCATATACATGTGATATAAAGAAATTTCAAAACCTTGAACCTAGCAATACCCAGTTATTCGGCTCAGCATGTATTACTGAAGTTGTAGGTGACACAGTGCCTCTCTCCAACATGCTGCGGTTTTTCAGTTTTTTTTTGAAGGCAACAGCCCATAGACCTAATCTCAGTGATGTCACGCTAATACTTCCGGAGTGGCAGACATTTTGAATTATAACGATATGTGAAATTGCCTGACTTGTTTAATTCTCTTGTCATTTTGAGCCTTAACTGTAACATTTAAAGACAGATAGTTAAAGACAGTTGTCCAACCTATTTGACGTTTCTGCTGTGCTTATTTCGCGTACTGTGTTGTTTTGCTAGCATGATAGACCAAACTGCCGGCAAGGTAGCTAAACAATGTACTGCTGTGGACGATGGCCATAGCTAAAAGTATTTTAGCCACCTAAAAAAATCAATATCACTTTAAGTGTACACTATGTAAGTGATCAAGGCAGAGGTAGACCAGAAACTCTCTAGTTCTAAAGTGACTGTTTTTGTTAGTGGATACTGGTGGCTTTGAGGTAACGGCCTCAGTTCCCTGTCGGTAAGGGGTGTCTAACGGCAAGTAAAGCAGTAAAATATCGTCCATTCATTTCTGATAATGGACACCTCGTCGGGCATTATCCCTTACATATTTACTGGACATGACAACATAGTAACAATATAGCCAACAGCAAGTTGGATGTCATTAGTGATGTTTATTACCAGACTCTTTCAGCTCTGGTTTTTGGGTGTGATCATGGATTAATGCATATGTTTGAAGGTCATGCGGGGCTCTCATACTGGGCCAGGTTGATGCGGGTTTTCAAAAACCCTGACCTGCACATCACTACTAGTTACCCTGCTTACACTGTTGCATAACATTAAAAAACACCATTAATGCAGTATTCCATGGCATCACATTCATTTGGCAGATGTACAGCTTATTCAAAGCAAGTACAGCTTAATAAAGAAATATAACTAATGACATAGTTTCCCATTTAACCCAATTATTGATGGACACACAAAGCAATATTTCTTTCCTCTATGTTCACATTATGTATTCTGCACTCTAGAGTTTGCTGCCATTTAATCATATTTTAAGAGATATCTTTTCTGGTGACATTTTTGGAGGGCCGCTGACAACTAAATTAACAAAACCAGCACAAGAGCTGTCACAGATACTACAAGGCCAGCAGAGCCTCACTTACATCACACGGGAACAGTCGAGGACATTTTTAACTGTACAACGTGTCAGCTACGTTACCTCGTGACTCTACACTCAAAGTATTTAGATCAAGGTCCACAAAGAGTATGACATGCAGTATGAAATTAATTCTGAGCGTGTCACAAGCCTTTCTTACTGTTTGGTCTTTGCTGCAAAGTACTAATATACAAGAGGTATTGAAAACACTGGCTTGTTCTTATATAATGCTTTTCCTTATTGGCTGTTTACCTGATCTGCTGTGTGGGTCCAAGGACAGAGGGATGTTGTTTGCTGTAAAGCTCTCTCAGGGTAATTGTGATTTGTGATACTGGGCTTTATAAATACAATTGAACTGAAATGAAAATTAATCAAATTCTACTCTTGATGTCACATCATTTTTTTTGTAACTTTTCTGCATTTTACATAATATATTCTCAGATTGATTTTTTGTTATTTTTTCTTTGTATTTGCTTGTTTTTATTTCTTGTATATTTTGTCATCTTTTTGTTCTCTGTAAAGCACCTCTGAAATGTTAAAACAAACACACTATTTAAATAAGCTTATTTTATATGTGTTGTTGTCAAGGGTGGACGTGTTTCTAATGGACATTCTTACTTTACATTAGCAAGGCAGTATAATCTGTTAATAGATTTCAGTCTTGATAAATGAATAAATGACAGGAGTAATGCCACAAAAAATGAGGCTAAGTGAACAACAGGTCTCTGTACATATATATATATATATATATATATATGTATATATAATTACCAAAACAACCTGAAGTTTTAGAATAAAAACTGGCAGAAAAATAATAATCTAAAGTGTATAAAAAGGGAGCATGGCTGTATGTGAAGACCAAATTGCACTCTCTGAGTAAATGCCCAAAATATACAGATTTGCCAGAACATTAGATCCACCTGGCACTGTAATTTGTATAGGCAACTAAAACCAACTAATTACACAGCCACAGTGTACTCACACAGGTGTTTTCACTTACTGCAGTTTGACTCATTAGACTTCTTCTCAGGACTGTGTGGACATGGACAGACAGACACACTGACATCACCGTGACACACCGTCTTTGCCTGATTTCTGAACTTTCAACTTGTGACATTGCGTTTCCATCTTCAGCCCAACATTGCCTCAATCAATCAATTTTCCCGAACCAATCAATAGATACCAACGTGTCCTCCTTAAGTCGTCAATGATGCGTAGCCATGCCAACACAGAGTTTAAAGGGTGGAGTGGTGCAAAATAAATATACACTACAGTGTTTGGCGATATTGAGAACAGCCTCAATAGCAGCGTCTTTGTTTTCTGTAGTGTTCGCCATTGTTGTTGTTATGCCTCACTGGCTCCAGCTTGACAGCGCTTGAAAAGATTGTGTTTCTGTCAACATAACTATGTTCAGGACTTAAATGATATAACTTGCTGTAAGAGCCAAATATGTCATTTCACTCAGCAGACATGAATTGTATTTACCATGGGTGCACACAGGGTGGCGCTCTGTTGGTATTTGGAGCGAATAAAGGTAGGAACAACATTATTGCTGTCAGGTGTTTCATGCCAGAAGGGTAAAAGGTTTTCGATCGCTGTGGTGCGGGACAGTGTGCAACATGGTGAAAGCTGAGTGTTCGAATGAAATGAATGAAAGATAAATGATATTTATTCAACCTGTGTTTGGTAATCTGAATAAACAGATGATTGTTCTGCAACTGGAACCTGCAGTTTGTTGTCTGAACTCAACACAGCCAAGGAAGCTGTGGCATCAACCGTGGATAGCATGTCAGCCAGGTCAGGCCGGGTGAAACATCCTTGTAGGTGCAAGAAATCGACTTAGCTTCTACACTTGCATACCTTGCATAGTTACGTGAAGTAGCTACATAAAGCACTTTAAGTAATTAGTTCTTAAGTCATGTAGTAACTTTGACTTTTTGTTTCATGCAGGACACAGACAGTGGTCTCCTGGTTGAAAGTCCATGATTAATAATAATATAATAATTATTATTATTTGTATAGCGACTATCTAAACAAGGTCACAAAGTGCATAAAAAAAGACAACAAAACAATCCAATATTTAAGTAAGAGCTAAGGAAAGTAGTGTGTACAGAGGCAAAAACAGAGCAAAAGGAAATATAATTTACAAATCAGGCATTAAAAAGCAAAGCTTTCCTATAGAAATATGTTTTAAGCAATGATTTAAAAACAGGTAATGTGTTAGCCAGCCTCATCTCCTCAGGCAGAGAATTCCAGAGCTTTGGGGCCTTGATGACAAAAGTCCAGTCACCTTTAGTTACCCACCTTGATCTAGGGACGACTAGTGAGGGTAGACTTAGGGATCTCAGGTCATGACTTGGAGCATAGGTAGTCAGAAGCTCAGCTATTTCCTCCTGAGACCCGAGCTTTTGTTTGGTATACATTTTTAATATATCCTGGCTATTTGGGTTCAGTAGGACCTGATAAGTATAAAAAACAAATCATTGTCAACGATAAAAGAGTCTCAATGTCCTCAGATGAGTCAATAAGAATCCTGTCAAAGTTTGAACCATAAAATGTGATCAGGTTTTGTATCTTCTCTACTTTTGTGTCGCGATCAGCTGCAGACTGACTTGACGGAGATGGCTGCCATCTTGTTCATACATGGATTAGTGTGTTGTGCTCTTACTGCCACTAGATGGCACAAAAAAGTGTCCACAAACGGGGACAAGAAGTTTGAGTTCAGCAAAATGAAGTATAAGGTCACGTAAACCCAAAATGTGATGTCCTCGTGACGATTTTAAGTTAATTGGCAATCAGTGAAGGGAGGCGAGAATTTGGGTGATGTGTCACCTTTGACTTTTCCCAGTTAAAATACAAGCTGCAGCATTGTGAACGAGTTGAAGCAAAGCTGCTGAAGACTTACTGTGGTGTTTGTCCACCACAGCCCCCTAAGCAAACTGTCTCGGTATGAATCCTTAATACGTGTCCACCATGACAAAAGATCCTCATTGACTTTACCTTGGCATTGAGTTTGTGTTACCAGCACCTAATTTTATCACACTTCATGCTCACCATGTAATCCATCAAGACTTTGTGTCAGCTTCTCATATTTTTATGACACTTTGCTGGAAAAACACATGATCAGACTAAATTATACACCAGCCACGATGAAGTTCAGCCCAACAATTGAGGTCTAGTATACAACCAATAGAAATAAAGTCCACTGCTATTATTTCAGTGCCCTCTATTTGTTATATGCTAGACCTCATGTGTTGGGCAGAACGCCACTCACAGCTGGTATATAATTTAGTCTGATTTCATGTTTTTCAGACCCTAATGAAGACCTAGAGTTGATGCCCGTTGGTCTGTGAGATTGCCTGTGACGAATATTAAATATGTGATTACCTGCACCATTTTAAAACTTCCTGGATCCTGTTTTTTAAAAGAAAAAAGTTGTGTAGCCTTGGACAAAGTTTGGCAGCACAGACAAGTAAAGGAGTGTTAACACGAGCTTAGATATGTGTATGTGTGTGTAGTTCAATTTGCATGCAGCCTTGTATTTGTCCTTATAAATGAAGAACTGACTGGTACTTGTAAATCGCCTCAGAAATAAAATGTTTTGTCCTGATAAGCAGAAAACATTTGAACTGAAAATGAACTCAGAGAGAGAGGAAGATGGTGGGATGCAGAGAGTGGAGCAAGGAAGACAGAATAGTAAGGGACAAGCAGAGACAGAGTAAATTAAAGACAATAAAGTAGAGACAGTCAGAGAGAGGGATGGACGGACAGCAGGGAGACAGAGAGGCAGAGACAGAGAGACGAAAGGAGGACTGAAAGAGAGAGAAAGGTGACTGGACTCGGCTAGCTCAGAGTGAGGGAGTAACGGAGAGGCAGAGAGAGACCATTGGTGCCGCAGCGGGACCGACTGTCACACGGACTGTCAGCGGGGTCGTTACCACAGAGAGCAGCCGCTACTCGCCGTTTATCGGTACACACACCGGGGGAGGACCACAGAGGAGGAAGAGAGAAGGAGAAGAAGAGCCAAAGGAGAAGAGAAGAAGAAGAAGAAGAAACAGGGGGAATCGTTATATTTTCCGTGGCTGCTGTCGCCTGCGTGTCATCACCTCCACCGGACAGGATCTACTGCCCTCATCATCATCACGCCTCTTCATCATCCCTCATCATCATCACCCTCATCCTCCTCATCATCTAGACCTCTCCTCCTCTTCCTCCTCTCCCTCATGAACATGCCGGGTTGGCGGAGGAACCTCACTTTCTGTCTGCAGCGGATGCACGAGGAAGGTAGGAGGGCAAAAACAAATTAATGTGCGCCTGTGTTTGCGCTGGGCACGTGCGTGCGTGCGAGTGTGTGTTTTCCAAGCGGATGCGGGTTTAACTGCTGCTTTAATTTGTGCTGAGACGCGAGCAGTTTGTTTCCGGAGCCACTTTGAATCTTTGCTGTTTCTGCTTCATGTGTTTAGAGTTTTCTGGATCACTGGAAGTGTGTGTGCGCGCGCGTCTTTTTGCGCATGTGTTGTACGGGGCTGATTGAGAAGCACCTGCAGCTTTGGTAATTGCTTGTGTGTGTGTGTATGTGTGTGTGTGCATATATTTGTGTATGTGTATGTCCGTAGCCTGTGTGTGTGCGCGGAAACGCTTGGTCTGTTGGAGCCGCGCGCTGTGCGCACACGTGTCACCACGGGTTTGTTCCGCCGTTTCAGCAGAGATTGCGCGAGGCTACTGATGCTGGCAGGTCAGGGTGCGTGTGCGTGCGTGTTTGTGTGAGTGAGAGGGAACAAGAGAGGGAGAGAGGAGGCTGCGTGTTGGTCCTGCAGCATGAACACAGGAGGCAGACAGTGATGATGTTGGTCAGCTACAGTGTGCACGTGCGCGCGCGATAGTGCGCATTTGTGAATGTGTGCAGCTGAGAAAGTGTCGCATGTGAAACAGAGACAGAGCAGTGCTGACAATAGTATGGATGAGAGAGAGAGAGGGAGGGAGATATTTCTATTTACCTTATTGTAGACTGTGTGTGTGTGAAGGTTAAGGTCATGTGTGACAAGAGACCTGCAGGTAGAAGTTAAAACAAAATCACCACAGCATATGTATCTGAATCATTCATATTTTTGATTAGAAATAATCCTTAAGTTATGTTTTTCCCATATTCGAAAACAATTAAATTCAGACATACATGAACTATTAAAAAGCACATGAACATCTGGTTTAAACAATTTAATTTTATATTTATTACAAAAAAATACCCTCTGGGTTTGTGTAACTCAGACTGCTTGTGCATGATATTAACTTCAGATCAACTATAGTATCTAAAAATGTGTGACATTCATGTAGCATATGCAATATACATATCCACCTTATTCTTGAGGGCACTACTGTAGAAATGATTATGTGTGTAAATTCCTCTGAGATAGAGGCAGTAGCAGTAAGCTAGTTAGTCCCATAGACTGTCTGTGGTTAGTCCCAGTGGCTACTCTTGGTGGCCAACTGCCAATGCTGGTTCTTTGTGACAGTAATTTGCCTTCAGTTTAGCATATTTACATATAATATTTAACTAATGTTAACTTAGCATTTTCTAAAATGTCTTTGTGGAGCTCTGGTACCTGTTGCACTGTCCGTGTCTGTAACGACTAACAACCAGTCTGAGCTACATTTTTGTCTTCAGCAACTGTGTGTTGAACATGTGACCAAAACAAAAAGGGATCGTTCCTGTTGCCAGAGGTACCACTGATATGAGAAATAAAACCACAGGAGTTTCACCAGACATAGCCAAAAAGTCAGTACATGATATCCCTGTCTTTCCCCGTCTGACTTCATTCACAACCTACATTAGAAAATAAACTCAACAACACACCTTGAAACATGTATTCAGTCATTAGGGCTGAGAATGTCATCAGAAATCAGAAATCAGAAATCATCTTTAGAAGGAGCAGATGTTTAGTTAACAATATTTTAGGCGAGCTAATTGCTAGCATGAGATGGCAGAGGTATGATCACATAATCCCATTTGAGCTATAACAGGTGCCACATTTTTATTTCCAAATTGCTCTTGGAAAGAAGAACAGTGTACTGTAAACAAACGGTTACCACTGGATATCGCCGGTTTCGGTTCAACGCCGTCAGTCGTGCACATAATTCAAGCAAGGAATCATGGGGGCAAGAATAAGGTGGATAAAAGTGTAAGAACTGTCCCAGTGGTCCTCAAGCCCCTCATCAAAGTCTGAATAGGCAGGCTGACCATTCCATGTTTATTAAGTCCAGGTATTCCTTCAGCCAAGAGTCCCTTGTGAAGCAGGCCGCTTTACGCTCCCTCCAGTTTAGAAGAATTAGTCTCTTGGTAGATAAGCAACCCAGTGTCCAAAGGTGCTCGACAGTTACTCCAACATCATCGTCCAACTCCAGGCCCAGTAAGCATATTTTGGGGCACACTGTGAAACTGACATTGGAGAAACTCTGCCGTAAGAGATATCATTTCTAACCAGAGTGTTTTAACAGCTGGACAGGGATGTCTTAGTGCTCAGTGTGAACGGGACGATGATTACAGCAAGCAAAACCTGTTTCAGTGTCCATATGGGCACCTGGCTGTTGTTTTAAGACACATCTCAGAGAGGGAGTGTCTCGCAATCAGCACCTCATTTAGGTTTTCTTCCCATATTTCTCTTCACTTTTTGTTAACTTAATTTGAAGTTTTTCTGAGCTGTGCTGATAACTGTGAACTGATGTCTTCTTGCAGCACAAAACAGCTTCAGTCGTGTGTGGCACTGACTTAAAATGTGAGTGAAAACCAGTTAAAACTAATGTCAATCACACACTACAAGGCTTTAAAATACTTTTTTCAAAAATGTATTTTATTTGATAAGGACAATGCAATTTAACATAGTTCCAACACAGAGTATGAGACTGATGTGTTGCTCAGAGAGTTCATAGCTATTACTAATTTTCAACTCTTGTCCCTGGTCGGGCTTTTACACGTAGACCTAAAATGTTATTAAAAACATACAGTTCAAAACATCATAAAACCACAATGCACTGTAAACATGGAAGGCACAATAAAATACACAAACCACAATCCACACACTACAATACAAATACCACAGTACATATACCACAAAACATCTACTACAGCAGACATACCACAATACATATACTAAAGTACACATTGAGTGCATTTAGCTATAAAATCCAGCCTCCCACATCTAAAGACAGTGTACGTTTTTAGTCACACGCAATGACTGGTCATTTTTTCCTTTTGAGATGTTTCCCATCCTGCTCCTGGAGGAAAATATTTCACCAAACTCCCTTTGAGAAATACAAAATATTAACAGTTCCTCATGTGTCACCAAAAAACTCAACACTAGAAGCTCAAGATAAAAGGTGTCCTATGTTGATGGTATTCTTGTCAATTCGGCATTGATATAATCTATATAAATAAACTGTATCTGTGTACAAGCTTTACATTTTGGATTTTGTTGCTTCATCTTCATCTCTCTTTTGGTTAGCTGCATTAATCTAGTGGGAGGAGACTGTGGGAATGACAGGTGAACCGTTTCAAAAAATACATTTTCTTGTTGAAATAAGTGCTGGTTAGTGGATCAGACTTTTCCACCAGTTTCTCCTCCTTTTCCACACTACAAGAAAACTGGTACTTGTTCACGTTCTTGCCCCTCTCCTGACCCCTCTCCATGTTTACCATCTACCCAATTTGCTGCTTCCTGTTTGGTGCTTTATAGAGTGCAGCTATTGGTGGCTGACAGTGTTCATGTGATTGAATTTCAGTATTTGCATAAGCCAAGACTTTAAACTTCTGATAATATTAACCATGTATGATTTTGTTGGAACATCAAGACGAGATAAGACTGACTTAAGACAGCTCTGAGTGACTTTTATGACCGCCTTACATCAAATGATTGAGATAGTGTGTGCACCAACTGAGGTAAAACTCTTATGATTTTATTCCGACATTGAAGTCTGTGACAGATAAATGGCTTTGAAAGTCGTTTGGTGTTAGGTAGCTGACTCCCTTGAAAACAAAAGCTGTTTTGTAGCATTATTACCCATTATGTTTATACATAACAACGTGACTCAATGTCTACTTTTAATTTGGGCTGGAATATTAGCTCCTTTTCCACCAACATTTCCAGGAACTTTTATTTCCAGGAATTTATTTATCTGGGTAAAATAACTCCTGGAAATCTGTGTGGTTTTCATTTCCACCGCACCTCAAAGTTCCAGAGAATGCATTAGATCAGGCTGATGACGTATGGGGGAGTGGTAAAAGAAACTGCACTACACCTCCAGTCCAGTAGGTGGTGGTAAAAAGGAGCTGAAGGCCAAACAAGCATGATGATGGCATAAACGGCAGGCGACAAGCCTGCATCATCTTTTGTTTCGGCCAGCTTGTCGGCTATTCTTCCATAGACTCGGTGGTCTCGAGTCGCCGACTCAAAGTCCTGCTGAATTTCTTCCTCTGCAAATACACTCAAAAGAGCCTGGACCTCGTCGTGCGTCCACTTCTCGTAGCTTCTCTTCTTTTGCTCCATTTTCCAAATGATCAAAACACAAACCAAGCGAAACTTGTAGAAATTAAATAAAGTTTGCAGCCACACTGCCATGGAAGTGCAGGACGCTGCAAGTGTGTGTTCCACCAATCAGCGTTCTTCAGCACACAGCCCCGCCCCTCAAGAATTCCAAGGCATCTGAAAAGTCCTACCCCCCTACTAGGTACTTTTCTCAGGGAAAGTTTGGGGTTGAGGGAAAGTTTTTTCCCTGGGTAATTTTGATAGAAACGCGCCGAGGTTTTTCAAAATCTCTGGTAAATAATAAATAATAAAAGTCCCTGTGGTGGAAAAGGGGCTATTTATGTCATAACTGTGTGACAAAAGTCTGGAAGTCCCTTTCTGTTTCAACATGATGATGCCCCCATGCAGAAAACCAGGTCCATGAAGAAATGGTTTTCTCAGCTTAGTGTGGAATGACGGGCCTCCAAAGAGCTCCCACGTCAAGCCCATCCAAAACCTTTAGGATGAACTGGAAAGCTGACCGTGAGCCAGACCTTATCTCCCAACATCAGTAACCAAGCTCACTAATGCTCTTGTGGCTGAATGGGAGCAAAGCCCTGCAGCCAGGTTGCAAAATCTGGTGGAAAGCCTGAAACCAGAGGAGTGGAGGCTCTCATAGCAGCAGTTTAATCGTTTTGGAATGAGAGGCATAACAATCACATTACAGATACTGATCGGGGGTGTACATACTGTTGGTCATGCAGTGCATACAACATGTCTAATGTCTGAAACTGAGGCCTGTAGTGGTATTAGTGGCAGTGTGTTAATGGTCATGTGACACTGAATATGGTGGAAACGTTCCTTGTTGTGTGAGCGACAGAAGCTGCTGCTTTTATTGGAACAGTTAAGTGATTTAGTCCTGAGCAGACCTTATACCAGGATTATTTCTTCATTCAAGGGTCATTTCAGATCTGCCATTCATTAGCTCTGTCATTAAGCAGCTTGGTGGAAAGTGCTTCAAGTTACATTAACCTGCTCCTGAGGCGAAGGGGGACGGATGCGGGGTCACAGTGAAGAAGGATAGACTAATGATGCTGAGATTAATTTAGAAATAAGGAAATAACCTACCCTCCGGAGAGTGTGGGGTCTGTTCAAGGTGGGACACAAGACAGCCTCCTCCACAGGCCTAACTTCTTCTTCTCATATCAGAACTTATTTGGTCACTTCTTTTATATGAGTATTTATTCATATTAATTAATTAATTGATAAATATTACAGGGCTGGGAGGTGAGCTAACCGTCCTCCTACTGCCAACCTAAGAAGACACTGAGGGTTCGGAGTGAACGTCTGTCGAATTTCCAACTTAAAACTATCTTTATTGTGGTGCGGCAGCCACACTGCTTGTTACAAATGTACCCACTGTTTCTTATACCTCTGCCACAACCCTACTTTTTAAAGCTGTTGTTTTTGTTACGAGTACACACAGAACGTGAATATCACACTGTGAAAAAGCAATGTAATTATTTTTCATAACGAGGCTGATTTTTTTGGAGCTTTCACACAGCAGATAAAGGCATCAGTCAATCATGTTGTGCTATGAAGATCATAAAACAACAATACAGAGGCCCAGTAGTCAAACAGCAACCTTTATTACTCCGTTCAGCCGTGACAATGGCAGCGTGTACCAAATCCATTTCCTCTGTTTTTACTTTTCACAAAACAGCCCTAGACATGTACACTGCGTCAGTGTTTACCTGATGCTGTTGTGGGTTAATACGGTCTTGGTAGTTGTCGCAAACTCGCATCACTACTAGAAAATCTGTTCAAATCAAAACCTTGTATTTAACAAGTGTTGCATCACTGGAAATTGTTGGCATTGCTGCCAGTGTGGATAGTTTTGATACTGAGTATTCACAGGGGACTATTTTGTATTTTTGCATTGTTATTTGCCCCGCCCCCTGTGTGTAAAGGCTCTTACTGATGTCTCAGTGATCTTCTGATCTGTTGTGTAAGCGTATATATACTCTGTTGTAATCTCTGTCCATGTTTCCCTGTTGTATTCTGTATCCTTGATAAAAATACTGAATAGAAAAGTGATGTTTTCCATCATTGTGCCTCATGCGTACTAGCAGACCATGTGCCCTCTGACCCTGCCAGGATGTTTATCTTCTGAATGAAAACGCTCCACGTTTAATTTAATCCGTATGTGTGTACGAGAGAAAGAGAGGGGGTGTATGACTAAGTGAGAATAGGTGTTAAGGTGTAGAGTTTGTGTGTGTGTGTGTGTTAGGTGTGAAGCTATACTTACGTGTGTGCGACTAAGCGGAAAAGGTGTTTGCTCAAGATGAGTGTGTGTGAGACAGAGAGAGATGAAAATGACAGAGCCAGAATGATGTTTGTTTATGATGTGTATTTGTGTGAGAGAAGGAGAGAAGGAGAAGTGCGAGACACGGGGAGAGATGGTGCGTGAATTGTGTTTGCTCACGGTGTGTGACCCTGCTGTCCAATGATAACTGCCTTATGGACCCATGAAAGGCTGTTTGAGGCTCCTAATTGTACCAGTCCGTCATGTTTAATGGGGGGCATTTCACAGAATGCATTCGGTGGAAGTCTGTGTGAAGGAGGTGAGTACATCCTCTCCTTTGGTTAAGTATCCGTGGCTGCTCTTGAGCAAGGCATTAAACCCCGAGCAGCTCTGGTGGAGCTGCTCAGCAGCGGAGGAGTGCGTCATTACTTCAAGGTTAGGAATGTGCAGAATGTGATAGTGAGTGGCAATTAAGACTGAATGTAAACTACCCTCTCCTTGAATAAATAAATAAAGCTGTTGGAAATTAATTGGTATCAGCCCTGTTGTGCTTGATAAAAGTAAAGAAACCTCCAAAAAAATATACAAAAAGAGACAGATAGAAGACACTGACCTTCTCTCCAACTGTTCCAATATCAGGCAGTATTTTCTACAACATTAACCAAACAGTTTGTAGTAAAAGTAAAAACTCACTTTTTAATAAGATAATTTTAGCTTTCTGGCATTTCTGTCTCACCACCTAACTCTGTAATTTGCACTTCATTCTCCACATTTAAAAAAGGAAGTGACAGTCAATTTTTGGGGGCATTTTTGGCACAACCCCAGCATGCGAGGCCAGCCCTATAGAGTGACCCAGGAATGAGTCCTATACCAGGAAATGAGTTAGCATTTTAGCACTCAGTTTGGCTTTATAGCTGTGCTGTGGGGGTGACGCTAAGTTATGCGACTGTGGGGTAGTTTGTTTGTAGCTGAATGTTTTGTTTTTTTTTTACTTCTGGTGATTGCATTTATGCCTCAAAAGTCATAAAAGTTGTGTTAACTTGTGAAGATTATCTTGGTGAACAAAATGTGTAAGCATCATAAATGTTTGTTTGCCACAGAGCTCATTTTATGCATTAATCCAAAATCCAATGGAAAAATCCCTCATAGGCTTTTTGACGAGGGAACCAGGGCGAAGCTGACTTCCACATTGGCCCACTAAAAATCCACGTCTCATAAACGCTTAAGTCTGTCCATCACTGATTGAGTGAGTGATTAATAAAGGTACACCACTGGTCAGAGTGAGTGATGACGTAAGAGTTGGTGTTTCTCTATTGGCCTTTGCTTTTCAAAAAGAATAGGCGCTGACAGGCTGATAGAGCTGTGGATGCAGTCCTGTATTAATGTGTGCTTCATTTTCTCTAACCAGTGTAGCATGACAGCATGGTGGAAGTAGCAAAATACTATAAAGTTTCAATTAATAGCCCGGACTATTATTTGCTTAAATCATAGAAATCAACGGGCCTATATTTGGGGCAGGTGTCTATATGGGACAGGCCTTAGAGAATGAGAGAGTTATGGCACTTAAGGATTACGGCACCTGGTACATTGACACAACATCACTTTTTCCTATTAAAACAATACTCACAACTTGGAATAATTTTTATGGTCTGATCTTTTGATCTGAGGACCCTTACGGACTAAAGGAATATCAGCAACTTGGAAGTAGCAAAATACTATAAAGTTTCAATTAATAGCCCGGACTATTATTTGCTTAAATCATAGAAATCAACGGGCCTATATTTGGGGCAGGTGTCTATATGGGACAGGCCTTAGAGAATGAGAGAGTTATGGCACTTAAGGATTACGGCACCTGGTACATTGACACAACATCACTTTTTCCTATTAAAACAATACTCACAACTTGGAATAATTTTTATGGTCTGATCTTTTGATCTGAGGACCCTTACGGACTAAAGGAATATCAGCAACTTACAGGTTACTCGAGGAATGGACACATAATTTGAGGTAGCCAACAACTTAGTTTTATACTTCTAAAGAACTCCTGTAAGGAAATGAACTGCTTGGCAACCTGACCAGACCTCTAATTAAGACAGGATTATTTTTGTCAAAATGTGTAGCCACATCGGGCTAGTAAAAGAGACTGGGCTTTTTTTAACGGTAGCTTGCTAACTAATGAGCCACTAAATGATTAAAATTTAACAACTTAATGTTTCATTCACACACTCTTTTTACAGTTTTGGAAAGCACATTGCTACATTCAAATGAGTGACAATTTTGTGCGTTGTGTGTTACGTTAGCATAAAAGCATAGTGGAATTAGCAAGCTAGCTAACTAGCCAGCTGCGGTCAAAATGGAAGTTTTGGATGCGGGAAAGAGAGAAACACCTCATCAGTTTGTTTTAGGAGCAGCCGTGTCTGACACATGTCCTAACATTTATAAGTAACATTATTGAATATTATGTGTTACAATGTGGGAACGGGTGTCGCCGCTGATATGAGGAGGAAGTGGAAATTAGGTGTTAATAACAACCTGTGACTAGAGGTCTACCAATTAATTTGTTGTTGCTGATAACCTGCATTATTAAGACGTTTTACAAACTATTGTTGTCAGTGGAACTTGGCTTTAATAGTGGGCAATGGCTTTGCAGCCTCCACTGGTCACATGGGGACATATATGACCGACCAGAGCTGAGGAGGGGAGGGTTGGGTGAAACGAGTCAGTGGGTCCCTTCTGCTTTGTGAGTGTGTCTGAATGTACTGCTCTTTGTTTTAAAATGTATTTACATGACTTTTAGGGCTGGACCACAACAGCGGGGCAAAGTCCACGACTGAGTGATTGCCACCACTTCCTGTTTCAACTGAAAAGCCTTCTGGTGTTTCATAAACGGCCCAGCCGAATATTAGTTTTGAACTAGTGTTGTTATGTTTTTATTAGAGACATCAGGCCGGACTCAAACCAGCAATATTATGGCTCATGTTTGGCACCTTAACTTCTGAGGCACTGCCGAACATAAAAGATCAGATAGATGGATAACAAAAATGATCATAGGACAGTCAATTCTTTTCTGCATAAATCACTTTGTTGCACTGTGTGTCTGTAAACAGCCAAAGGAAATGACCACTGTGTAATGCATTTATAAGTAGCTCCACCACCACTGTGTAACAGTTGTTTGATCAAACCATCTCGTTCCCCCGTTGAAGGACAGATTATGGATAAGCAAGTGTGTGTTTGTTTGTGCCAGAGAGTGAAAATGCCTGCAACACTCATCTATCATGCAGACCATGGTGGGGAAATTTAAGGGTACAAATAATAATGGCCTCTGTGATTTGCATGAAAGACAGGGGGAAAGTGGAGGAAAAGAGTGTGAGAGAGGACAAAAAGGCAAATGAAAAGAGAGACTGAGTGAGCGAGACCTGAGAGGGAAAGCCATAAGAGGGAAACAGATAAAAACAGAGGAGAGTGTGAAGGAGAAAGATAGAAGGCTCGGTTTTTAGTCCTTATCAGTTGAAGGAGGAGATCCCATTAATCAGGAGACGAGGAGATCAAATAATGTGCTGGTTAGTGGGGAGCAAGCCGGCGATTGTAAGTGTGGGTGTGTAATAAACTGTGTGATTTAGCTCCAACCCCAAAAACCCCCTTTAATAAGGCTTAGTTGTGTTATCGCTGATTGACGGGAAGAGGAGTGAGAAGACAGGAGAAGGAGGAGAGGAGGAGGTCAGAGGAGGAGACAGGGGAGGATAAGGAGGAGGAGAGGAAAGACATGAGTCAGAGGGCAGAACACAGCACTGAAGGAGCTCCTGGCAACATTTAACATCAGTACATTAGTGTGTTTATTTATAGGCATTAATAACCAAAAGAGACACGGTGAGAAAATAAGCAAAGTCCACTGGCCTCCACACTATCCGCTCTTTAAGTCGTGACCAAACGCCCTTTTAAAATACTATTTCCAGGTCCAAGCCTTTAATTTTGTACAATGCCACAGTGCTCTGAGCCCTGTTAATTGAGCAGCTGCATGTAAACAGGATTATTAGTGGAGAATTCATTTTCATTAGCTATGTAAACAGCTTAGTAGGAATATTGTGTTTTTCATATTATGGGTAAAATTCAGATTTTGTGCATGTAAGTGTACTATCCAATGTGCTCTTGCTTGGTTAGGCAAAAAAACACAGTATGAAACACCTAGCTTTTATTGGGGATATCCGCAAGGATCGGGTTTGGCTTTTGCAAGTGTTGACACTTAACAGTTAGCGTTAGCCAAGGTTAGCACTAGGGCTACAACTTTTGTTTTCTTCATTCGTTTAACAATTGTAACTTACCTTATCAGCTTCAGCCAATTCCTCCTCTCTTTGTCATCGATAGGAAAGCGGTAAAATGACAATTCCACATTTTTTTTAATCAAATCTGTTCAATTTACAGGGAACACAGCACTATGTCTTTTTTAAAAAAAAAAAAAGGAGGTTTGGACTAGGGATGTTCCTGGCAACTAATTTTCCTGTCGAGTAAACGAAAATTTTAATGAAGACTAGTCGACTAGTCTAAATAAAGGAAAACACTCATTTTATGGTGAATGTGCTCCAGCCTGGAGACAATTTTTTTGCATCCCAACACGTTGCATTCAGGCTCAACATATTGCATTAACTTCCTGAAGCCTTTATCGTCAACAAAGTTAAGTGGAAGCATGTCTTGCAAGGTCATTGTCGTGATGAGCTGCGTTATCTTCTCAGACTGGGCGGGATCACAGCGTCTCTAGGTGAACATTGTCAGATTGGGCTGTGTGTGGCTAGCACCGCTAGCAGCAGCAGCCGTCGTTCCGTGCAGGTTAACATCCAAATGCTTGAGTTGAATGTGGTTGCACATTGCTCCAGTCGAGTGATTATATGCCAGTTTTTTCTGACACAGCCTCCATGCAACCTTGTTTTCACTTTCTAGATCAAAGTACTGCCAAACTGCGCTGGCTTTTGTGAGAGGACATCTCTCCAATTTCCCACCGTGCTGTTTTAAAACTCCAGTCTACTCGAGCGTTATTGCGGGGAGGGGGACTGCTGTCTGATGCTCTGTAGCACTAGTGGCGGGCAGCTGCATGACGGTTAAGCGGACTTGTACATGAATAAAACACTAATCGGTTTAACCGACTGATATTTCTCGTGCCGACTAGTGAAGGGGCGGACGTTTAGTAGTTAAGACGACCAATTGCGTGCATCCCTAGTTTGGACCCAGAAATATGTTGTTGAAGATTCTCAGTGATCCACGTCATAGTAGTCCTAAGTGTCATGTCGTAGGCAACTGTTTTGAAGAACTGAAGAAGCCTCTTGGCCGAGAGATGAAACGTCTTCAAGAAACTCAGACAAGTCCAGTTGCCCACAATATAGCACCTGGGATCTGGAAATAGTATTTTGAAAGTGCCGTGTGAATATTAGTGACAGTCTCGGCAAATATGAAAAACATTTTTATTTTTTTTAAAAAGTTACCAACCGCAGCTTTAATTGGTGGCTGTAGTTCAGGGTGTTGTAGAGTGGATGTAAAGTGAATTGTCCACTAATTGTATTGTTGGCAGTCCCCAGGTTATTTACATGCCGAAGTGTCCTTGGGTAAAACATTTAACCCCAGATAGCTCCTGATGGTCAGGCCAGCACCTTGTAGCTTGCTGTAGCTGGTGTGTGATTGAGTGGTTGAATGAGAGGCAAACTCTAAAGTGCTTTGGATAAAAGAGCTATGTTTACAGGCGCCATTAATACTGCACTGATCTGCACCTTGGCACTTTACAGTACTACTGACTGATTGAATAATTGTTTCCTTGCTGATGGAAAGGTAACTGGTAATCATGAGAAATCATTATTTTAAGTGAATCAACAACACATTCATCATTTAAGTAGTTTATCATGCAAGGATGGCTAAATGTCACTGTTTTCAGCTTCTGTTTGTAGTTTATATGTTTTCTCCTTGTTTTATATCATTAGAAATTCAATAGATTTGGGTTTTGGTTAGCTCTGGTAACATGTGGTTAGAATTTTTCACTATTGTCTTGTGAAACAAGTTTTATTTGCAGCCCTAAAGAGCACTTTGTGAGTTGTCATGATTCAAGTAAGAGAGAGTACTTTTAGGGCCTGGTTGGGAATTAAACTGTCAGTCTAAACAGTGACTGACAGGCCTGTTAATCCCAGAACCTTGGCCAGCTGATATAACCCTTCTTATTGGTGACCGGTGTTAGAGAGCCAGGTCTCATTTATGTACAGTGATCATACCTTAGCATATGAAAGTCAATTTTCCAACGATGTATTGATGTCTGAAAATGCCACATGTAGCACCTTGTTGCCGGAAAGGTCACATGATTGATCGCATGTCCATCAACGGTCATGTTGAGCAAGACGCAGAAGTCACAGCTGCTCACTAATTGTGAAGTGTTCTCATTAAGAGCATCAGCTACATGCAGACGAAGACAGCAGTCTGGTTCATTTGTATTTAAGTTAAATTGAAGGGATGAAACTTTGGAAACATGCAATCAGCGAAGTTGTTTGAGTAGCTCAGAGTGGCTTTACATAATTTGTGTTTGTTTGTGTTTGTTCTTAAGAATCAGGATCTCAAATGCTGCAGTACAAACACACACAAAATGTTCTCTGACACCAGATCAGCAGAGGACTTGAATGCGAGAGAGCTGTGTGTTATACATACTGATACTTCAAAGGACTAAAGTGTGTATGTGTCTGATTCTGTCAGTGATGGAAGATTCTCAAGCATCAGAGAGCAGACAGAGGGTATCTTGTCGGTGCTTGTTTGATTTGGTGTGTGTTGTTTAAGGTGCGGGATAGCTTATTGTCATTCTTCAGTACACTTGTGAAAAGGAGCAGGAAATGGTATTTACTCTGATTCTGAAGTGCAGACAACATAAAACCTCTGAAGTGTTTTCCTGTGGACAAAGAGGTGATGCTGAACTCTGTGACTGTGCTACCTTTGGTGTTGCACACCACTCAAATTTTACATCTCACCAGCATATAGTTCAAATTATTTGAACCTTAAAAGTGTTCGCTGCTGATCTTTCACAGGCTGTGCAGTGTGTACACTTAAGTAAAGAAGCCTACAAACCATTTATGATTTAGAGAGACATAGTCTAGGACGCAGTGTGGTGGGTTTTTTTGCAGCAGATAGGTATCAGTTCTTGTTTTTTAGTCATACAATGACGTATTGGCTTTAAGCTGAGCTCCCTGCAGCGCCTCTGTCCCTAAACCAGCAGAGAGTTCAGCTCAGACCGCCTGTCATGTGGAGGTAGCCTCAGGCACATGGCTTTATCCTATTTGTGCCTATAGTGTCTCCTCAGTGAGACAGCATGTGCAGAGCGTCTTGTGTCCATGCATTTCCTGAATGTTTTGATGGCACATAACACCTGAAGGAATCGTTCAAATGTGTAAATGTGTAATTAGCTATCAGTCTGTGAAAGACACTCAGTTTAAAGACCCTTTTACACTGCCTGTTCAAGACGGGAATGTTGTGCTGTTATTCCGCCTCACCGTTCTTCACAAAAGGCACAATCGCAGAATGGGGGGACAGAGGTGTCTCATCTTTTAGCCAGCAGTGGAGATAGTGACGGTGCTGAATTGCTATCTGTGTAAAAGGGACAGCCGGCAGGACAGGACCATGGATGGGACTGGTGTGACATTTTGATGACGTGTTGTGAATGCAACCTACCACCGGGAGATTTAAAAAGCAGCCAGCAGCAGTTAGCTGCTAACTCAAAGAAGAAGAACAGTGGTCAAAAATGTCGTCAAGCTGGGGAAAATTAGAAATTGAACCTACCACAGACTCAATTCATTGATGTCAATTGTGAAGTTGAGGGTAGTGTCCTGGAACGTGCTTAGGACTCTAATATCCCAATCCCTAACACGGGCAGTTAATCCGAACTCCACAGCTGCCTCCAAACGGTGCACAGCAGCAATCCAGAGTGTCCACTTCCCTTGTGGCGAAGGGCGGGCACGAATGGGGCATCACCCTACTTTCCCTCCATCACATCAGTCCCCATCTTCTCCTCCTCCCCCTTCTACCTTCAGACTCCTCTGGTCTGTCAGATCAGACAAGTCACCTGACTGAACGGCGCTGTCCAGTATTCCAGGATCCAGCCAAGCCTTGGCAAAACAAAGGACACCACAGTTACTGACACAGGGTTCCCACGGTCATGGAAATCCTGAAATAGTCCTGGAATTTTGTTGTGTAATGAAATTAATTGTCACAGTAATCTGCTGTGGATAACCTTTTGCATAATGTAACATAACGACATATGTGCCAATGTGTGGCTGGCGTTTGATTCTTGCACGCTTGCCACGGTGCCTCTGATGAAGATATGGATGTCTGTGTGGTCAGGATTGTAGCTAGTGCCCATCTTCTACATCTTTTCCTTGATGTTAACTTATGTGTATGTTTGTCAGTAACGCTGTAAAATGATTGCATCTGTATTTTCTGATCTGCCATCTCAGTGGTCTCAGTGGTGACACTGCTGCAAGTGACTCGAGACAGGACACAAACCTCAGTTTCTTGTGTAAAAGTCAGATATTTGTTGATCAATCCACCAACACCTCCTCCCCAAAAGAGTTTTTGCCACCCTTTGACACTCAGTATGTTTACATGCAGCTTGAGAAAATCAAATTATTGGCGTAGTCCGACTGAAACCGGACTTTTAAATGCATGTAAACAGCTTAGTCTGACTGAAATTGGACTATCCGTAGCTCGACTAACACACCTAGATAATTCGATTGAAAATGGAACTACTGCATGTATCCACTTAGTCCGACTGGAGTCAGACTCTGCGTTCTGCGCATGCACCACTTTTCTCTTTAGCGGGCTTTCACCCAGAAGAATAAGGAGATGACGTAGCAGCAGTTCACTCCCGGAAAAACAAACAAACAAACACCATGGCGACCGAGAAGCAGAAGACACACTTCTAGATGTACGAGGAAACTACATTCATGCTCCGACAGCTAAAGGAGCTAAACATTTTGAAGTTTATGGATGGTAGGAAAACGAGAAACGCGGATATATTTAATTTGATCTGTTAGTCTTCTTCGAGTCAACCAGAACTAGTTCAGTACACTCTATATTAAAAAGGACACAGCACCGCCTATTGAGGCGGAGTCAGACGTACTTGGTCAGAAGACAAGAGACGAGAAGTCCGACTTGACTGATTAGCTGAGCTATGAGATTAGCTCGACTACTGCGTGCATGTAAACGTACTGAGTGTCATGTCATTGAGAGAGGCCAACTGTTTGTCACAACAACATGAGGATGTTTGTCAGAAACACCTTAAACACTGCTGCCTTACTTTAGTATTGCAATTCCATAAAGTTGGCGGAGTTACAAGAGACAGATTAAAGTAACTTCGAACTGATGCAGCTTGATACCATCTTTCATTAGGCCCTTGCTGCCTGGTGTAAACGCCCACACTCTGAGTTTATAACAAGAGGCTTTCCATTAAAAAGTTTGTGCTCTCCAAGCTCAAGTTGAGTTAACCTTGATGAAGTTGAGAGTTCTCCCTCCAGACTGCTTTCACAGACTGAGTAGTACCCACCATGACATGTAAACCAATCTGTTTAAGTGTTGGAGTTTCCCTTAAAATCTCTTAAAAAATGGCAAACTCTCATGATATCTGTGGTGCTGACAGTGATGTGTCATTCCACATTGATGCAGTTGAAGGTGACATGTTCATCTCTGAACCAGGGGATCAGGCTTTCAGAGTTGTACTGTAAACAAGATTAAATTACAATATAATTAAATCTGCTAGGTGTTGCAAAATGTCTGACTTTGGTGACTCCCAGCAGTCAGAAATACCACTACACATAGGGGGCACAGTAAGTACGTTTTACCGTAATGCTGAAATTTGTCACCAGTCTGCACTGTAGCCACAAAATTACCATTTCCACCAATGCAAAGCTGTCGATTTCACAGTGCTCTTGCTTGCCACAATAGCAGAATGCACTGTGTGGGTTAAGGTATTGATTCCATTGTGAGGTTCAAGGGTTAGAAATGAATGCAACTGACAAGACACATTTCAGTGTCAAATGTTACACAATGCAATGTATTATGGGTCCTAATCTTATTTGTAGTCAGTGTATCTGTAAATTGTAATCTTGTTAATGTGGTTTTGTGGACCCTGGAAGAAAAGCCGTTACCTTGGCATTTTCTGACGAGAAAACACTCAAAGAAATGTCCTCATAAAAATAGTAGTGGCAACCTGTGTGTGTGTGTGTGTGTGTGTGTGTGTGTGTGGTGTGTAGAAGGCATGTAGCCGTAGGTTAGCAGTGGGCGAGAGCGGTAACGCTGCTTCAGTCATAATAGGATCTGACGATGACTCATGCACAGCAAAAACAACAAACGCTCTTCCCTTCCTCCTCTCATCTTCTCTTCCTCTTTACCATCTCATCTCAGTCTCCCTTTCCTTGTTTCTTTTCCCTGTCTCCTTTGATTCCCTTTCTTTCCTTTCTCTTTCGTCTCTCTTTTATTGTCTTTCCACCTCCTCATCTCTCTTTTCTTATCTCATCACGCATCATTCCCTCTTGCATCTTAACTGTTTGCCTCTAGTTGCTTTACTCCGCTTTCCTCTCTTCTCTCCCGTGTTTCCCGTCTTCTTCCTGTCTCTACTCTCCTTTCCACTGTTTTACAGCTTTCCTCTCCTGTGGCAGCTTACGTTGCCTTCCCCATACTTTATTTCTTCCTATTACTTCTCTGTTGATTTCTGTATTTTGATTATTTTCTATTTTCATCCTCTTCCTTTGTTTTGTTTTTTTCTTCTCTTTTCTTGTCTCTTCCTGCCATTTAATCTCTTGCCTCTTTTCCATCTTCTCCTTTCCTCTCCAGTCTCATTCAGTGTAATTATTTTCCTGCCCACATAGATAGTGGTTATTTTCCAAGATGTGCTGGCCCCTTTGTGTCTTTTACTTGCCAAATTCATGAAAAAAATAATTAGTTACAGTGTCCAGATGATGCCTCATTCTCTGCCAAGTATCCTGTCAAATGTGTGTCCATTAAAATATCATGATAAATACAGCATTAAGTAAACCATGTTAACAGGACAGTTCACCCCAGTTAAAAGTTCACTCCTCTTACCTGTAGTTCTATTTATCAGTCCCTCCAGGGTCTCACAGCAAAAAGCCTTTGAATTTGCAGCTAATTTTGTCAAAAATTGCAGCATTTTTATGTTTTTTTTTTTTGTGGGAAATTGCAGCAGATGACAAAAATTGCAAGTCAGGAGAAAAAAATGTGATTTTTTTTTTTTTAAACTACTGCCTTCAAAAAAATAAGTGATGTAATGACTTGCTATAATAATCATAGTGAATATTACAAAAAAACTGCAAATGTTTCAGTTCTCCTCTTTAGTTTTATTGAATTAGTTTCAAAACATGGACTCCAATAATGTTTTAAAAAAATCCTGAGTGAATATCGTAGCTCTCAAAGCAGACAATGTGACTGTAAAACAACATGTAAGCTACATCTGCTATAAACATAACATTTGAATCAGTTCAACACATATTGTATGCGTTTAAACAAGGTGACGATTCTTATGTCAATACAGAGCGTTTCTCCATACTGCAATGACATTAGCGCCATTTGATGACACGTCTGATGAAGTTTCAAATGATGGCGCATGCGCGACGACTTCCGGTCAGCCATAAAATGCGGAAAAATTGCAAGCCCCCGCAAATATTGCGGACTTTAGTTGAATTTTCGTTAATTATTGTGATTGCAAGATCGCGATTTTCTGGAGGGACTGGTTTATCAGTTTAGATTATTTTGGTGTGAGTCTCCGATTGTTGGAGACATTGGTTGTAGAGATGTCTGCTTTCTCTCCATTGTAATGGAACTAGATGGCACTCAGCTTGTGGAGCACTAAGTGCCAAAAAATTACATTGGAAAAGGTCAACAGCAATGTGTCTTTCTAGAAATCATGACCCTGTTAGTCAAGGTAATCCACAGATCTTGTTATGAACAGTTTCATTTGGAACTTTTTCCTTTCTTTCGAACTATACCCTCAGCTGTATCCCCACACAGAGCAAAGTGTGGATCCTCCAATGGATGTGAGGTTCATATTCGTGAGAGGGCGAAATGTAAACATTAATGTTGTCCTCGATGGCTGAGCCGTAATATTAACTAGCTCGCTGGTAGGCTTTTTCACACCCTTCAAACCTTCCTGACATTTCACCAGTATTTGTGTAGAAAAACAAAACAAACAAACAAAAAAAAAAAGTAAAAGTTTTTGCTGGTGCAGCTGGTGGAGCTGCTGGTGACAGTGTCTAGCCTACAATGCTGTGTGTCAAATATGCAAGCAGGAAGTAGCCTACTTAGACAAGTCTTGCTGGATTTGAATATTTATGGACAGTAAAATAATAACTGGCACCATTCTTCCATAGATGATACTTGTTCAGACATACGGACACGGACTGAACAGAGGTGATGTGCTGGTGCTGTCATGAGACTGGCAATTGAATAAAATCATGTGGTAAATAAACTTATTTTGCAGTCATAAAAAGCCATCTCGGCAATTTACTCTTTTTCTCTAGTCCTGTAACGTCATCCTAAACACTCACTGTCACCACCTTTCTCCGCTCAGCTGCCTGTTCCACCAAGACTGACCTCTGGTGGCGCTTGCTGTGCACTACAATACATCACCTCAATACAACATCTCCATATCAAGTTAAGAAAAAAGAGGAGCATCTATGTTTTGGGCAGCATTGAAAATCACAACTTTGGGATTTTTAAATAACCTGGTTTGTCGAAATATCTTTAAGCCGCCCAAACCGGCGCTAGGTAAGCCAGCAGGAGATGCACGCTTCCTTCTGCACGGCGATACAGTTGGGGTGTGCAGTTTGGTAGAAAGAAAGTAGCTCCTTCATGAAAGTGCTCACAGCAAAGTCTGTGGATTTATAACTGGGTCATAATTTCTGGAAAGAAACATTGATGTTGAGTTTTTCAAATTTATTTTTTTCAGCGCTTTGAGCACCACAAGCCGAGTGCCATCTAGTTCCATTATACTGAAGAGAAGGTAGACATCTCTTACACTCAGCAGCTCACACCAACACAATCTAGACTGATAAATAGCACCACAGGTAAGAGGAAGAATATGTGTTTTTGATTTTGGGGTAAACTGTCCCTTTAAAGCCCCACAGCTGTACTCACACACAACATACTCTGCTCTCTGTAACATTAAATATATCCAGTGGACTATTTGCTATTTGCTATGGGGTGGTGTATTTAAGCTGCTCACTCTTTGCTCTGCCATGCCTGCTGCACTCCTCTGTAACAGCTGCAGTCTGCTGCTGCTGCTGCTGCTTTTCATATAGCATTTCACTAACCTTGTGTCCACCCCAGCATCCACCTGCAGTCTGAATAAAGTTATTATCATCATCACTCCACTTTTGTTTCAATTTTTGTTGCTATTTTCATGTATTACCTTCCCGTTCATAACGGGATAGTTAGGTTTTTTGATAGTGGGGTTGCATGGGGTACTTATCCATAGTCAGTGTGTTACATACAGTAGATATCAGTTGGCACGCCCCCAGTTGGGAGAAGTGTACGGTATAGTGAAAATTTTCTAAATATAGTGTACATTTGAACCAGCCTGGCTCTGATTGGTGGACTCTTTCTCCACAACACTAGCCTTATTTGGATCGGTGAACAAATCTGAGATGTGTGGGTTGATTCAGAGGTTTGAGACCAGGCTACGGGTCAGTCTCTCTGTGTCTTCCACTCTTAATGTTTACACTGGGCTGAAGTAAAAAACAAGTAGGACATTGCATTGGTTACATCATAATTATCTAACCCAGACACAAGCTCCATCTAACACAATCACGTCTCCTTCCTCTGGCGTCATTAGGGACAATTACATAAAGATGAGTCAATAACCTGCTCTTAAACATGTCTGCATCCTAATGCAGCGAATAACAAACTGCACAGACTGACTGAGCGCTGCTCGCAGTGGTCGTCAGCGTCACTCAGAATTGTTAAACATTCAAGACAGAACGGCTGCAGATTGTTTTTCACCTTGCAGACCCTCACATACATGCTCGCTTGATGTAACAGTACAAGTGACCCGCCGCCTGTCTCTCTGCCTCGCTCTTGATTAAAGTCTGTTGTGTTCGTCTTGGGTTGATTGCTTTCTGAGGCACTCCTCTGTGTGACTGAGCCGCACACCTCAGAGCCTCTTGTAGAAAGAGCAACTGCAATTTTGTTGATTTGTTTCATGATCCTTGGGCCCTTGAAACCTATTTGAGTCATATTGTCAAATCTTACAAACACAATGGTGTCGGCAAGTTTTCTTTTCTTTATTCCCAGAAAAAAAGCGTAGTTTTTGCAGAGGTATGGGTTTTTTCTTCGCCAAACCGAGATTAGCCCTATCCCCGCAGACAGGAGATTTATGAGCCACAGAATGAAATTTTTGTCAGTGCGTGACCCAGAAGGCAGATTTTTTAAAAGCGGTGTAAAGCATTGTTCCACGACGAAAGACTCCTCATCGAGGGGCCTGGTTTTATCGCCCTCTCCTCGCTTGTTTTACAGACATTTCAAGTCTTTTGATGGTGCAGACTGAAGCCTGTAGAAGTCCCTCATTTCCCCATATCACCAAGGTCATCAACTTGTCAATCTTACAACCTCATCTCATCTCCTCTGCTTTTGTCTGAGCTGCTCGCCAGTCCTTCTCTTTGCATTCTTTGCCTCTTTTCACACCACAACCTGCCTCACTTTAGCTCTACATCTTCTATAGTCCTTATGTTCATGCAGTGAAGAGTGACGGAGAAGAAGAGGGGTGACATGCGACAAAGATTTTTGACCAGATTCAAATGCAGGACTTTGGGTTATTTGGTTACACAGCACCACTGCTGGGCCACCAGGGAGCTTCTATTAATCAAACAATGTTATCTTTTCTCTCCGTGTCTTTGTTGCTCTACCTCATCATTCTCCCTTTCAATTTCTCTGGTGCTCTAACGCACACAAGCTCTATTTCTCTGTCTTTTTTTATTTCTACTGAATATGCACAGCAAACATCCAATGCTTTTTGTCCCCATCTGCATCTCCTTCACACAAGCACACGCCTTCAATCTGCTGCTCTCCGACACCTCATATATCCCTGTGCTTTACAGACTATCTGCATCTCTGCTGTCATTATCTGCTAGCAGAGGCAATCATTTGTCTTGAGCAGGGTGCTCGTGTTCATTCGTCCTCAATGTCCTAAATTTAAATTGCCGCATACCCTGCTTCGCTGCCATCCGCTGCCCTGCTGTACCCCACCGTACCCGACTGTACCCTTTGTGTTTTACAGCAGTATATTACAACATCATCATTGGTTTTCTGCAGTGCCCTCTGTTATACCTCCCTGTTCTCTGGGACCGAGCGCTGATCCTCCACTGTTCTTTCGTGTCCTGCTTTTACACCCTATAATTATCTGATAAACCTTCTGTTCTGTTGTAGGTTTAAAATTACTCCTCTCTAATCTGCTGTACTCTCTCCTCTGCTCTGTTGTACCCTTAAATACCCACCCAGTGCTCCGTCATATCCTTGTTCCAGCAAATTCCATGGCTGCTGAATTGTAGATGCTGAGCATGTCTAATCTGTTTGACGAGTTACTTACCTCAGTGAAAGAAAAGTGAAAAGAAAATCCCATTAGTAAGAAAGTCACTTGTACTGAAGTTCATGTTCAACATCTGCACCAATCACTGGCCAAAACACCTGCGTGACGACCTCCTTTATGTTCAGGACTGCTGGTGGAGGCTGCTGAGCCATGAGGGGGTGTTTCTTTTTGTCTAATGCCTTTAATTAAAGGAATTTATCCAATTATTGCTTTGACGAGGCCTCCGGTTTCTGATTACATAACTAACCACCTATTTTCCTGCCTTCCTTCGATATATTCCCTTTATACCCTCAGGCAGGGTCCGCAATGAACACCAGCCGGATGTGGATAGATTTTGTGTTTGGTAAGTGGCGGGTAAATATTTGTACCAAAATAGTCATTCAATTAAAAACTATGCTGAGAGTCTGTACCAGATTTGGTACATTTACGGTCGAGGTGCTTCTGTCCTCTTCTTTCTGTTTGTGTTGGAGACAAGTTTGACACTCAAAGCAACAGGGACTTAATGGTGCATTTAAGTACACCTCGTAAACTCAGTAATCTATACCCAAATCGCCACGAAGGCTGTTTAAAACAGGAGTTTCTTTTTTTTTTTTCTTGTTCTCCTTTGGTGAAATACATCTGTTATCACTTTTGCGTACTATTCTTGTTCTTTCACTACAGTATTTTTTATAATTAGACAAAAACAAAAATATACTATTAATTTCTACATGGGCAGATTTTGAAAATTCCATTAAAAAAATCATAATATTCTTGTTCAACAGGTCCCCAAATACCTGTGATAATTTTCAAGTTGTTTTACTGCAGCATTTTTAAGCAACTAAATACTTGAGTTATACCCAACACATGCATATTGGGTTTTGACCACTAAAATGTACATGTTCGAATAAACTAAACTAAACTATCATTTGCCGTCGGTCTGCTGCTCACTTCTGTTATTTTGGCCTGTAGAAAACATGCTTGGCCGCAGGATTTTTTCCACCTATCAGTCCACTTGGCTGGTGAGACAGAAAGTACATTTCGGACACTGCCCCCAGGTACTGCACAGCCATACCTCTTTCAACTGTCCTGCCATTCTGCTGTCTCAATGTTGGCTAGCCATACCCACTGTTATACCCACTGTGAAGTATTAACATTGACTCTACTGTAGTGGTGCATTTACACCAGGTTAGATGAGGACACTGGAAGATATGCAACTCCATTCAGCTGGGCACTTGATGGGTGTACGCACTGAATGAGGAGGTTGGTTCGGATTCTCTTGTTGAGCTACAGTGGAGTGCACCTTATTGGATAAACCTAGGTCTGTCGTGGTGAAGGAATTTCCCTTGTGGTGATTGAGGTGGCTTAACAGTGCAATGCGTGGTATTACTGCCATTTTTTGTTGTTTTTGCAAGTTACTTCATTTATACTGATTTTACTGCTTTGATAATAAGCTTAATTGTTAGGTTCTCATTAGGTTTATTGTTGCTTTTTAAGTAACAAAGATGTTTTGGTTGCGTCTGGTTGCTATGATATGGAATATCCGCAGAAGTAAAAATGTTGGCACAAGGTAGAGTACCTGCTGTGTATGACTGAAAGGCTGAAGCACGTAGTCAGAGAGGACGGACTAGACGTTCTTTGTGGGTTCAGTGTTAATTTCTCCTCCATTGTTGTTAGTCAGCATTGTGATGGTTGGTATTTATGGTATTTGTCCTGCCCCTTCCCCATTGTGATTGGATGGCTGGATATAAAGTGACAGTAACACGCGGCTGCAGCATTTTCCCCAAAGTTGAATAATGGCAGAATGGCACAGAATAGATGTTCAGCGCCTCGTCACTCTGCTGACGTTTGTAGCGGAGTGTAGATACACAGCGCTCTCATGAAAAAAGAAAAAACATGAACATAGCGGTTGTGGCAGTTGTTTGCCGTCCTCTGCGGTTGGCTTGTCGGTAGTGTGGCATTGCAATATAGCGGTTATGGCGACAGTTGGGAGGTCCCTGGTTCTCTGCTCGCGATTTAAAACAGGGAACACCATGGTGGCTTGCTCATAAACTTTCTGTTACTCCATCTGAACACTCCACCTGAATCTGTTTCTAAAAGGCAATGCCACGTCTGAATCTTTAATTTTAGAACCACATTGCCTAGTTTGACAGCTTTGTCCAAGTTTCCTGAGCCAGCATATAGTGCTCAATGGACTCATTTGCATAACTTTGAATCTACTCTATCTCATGCAAATACAAACCAGCGATTGAACCACAACGTCTTCTTCATCTTGCCGCAACACATCAACCACCCACTGCCTGGCTGCTGCTTCTGCTCTATACAGGAAATAAATGGAGAGTGCTGAGACGCCCTCTGTGACCAGATCTGGTGGAAATGTGCCTTAAAACTAGTATGAACATCAGTGTCAAAGATACCCATAATGCTACTTCACTTAAAGCTTATAAAACAAAGAAGAAGGGGCCCAGATTTAAGGGTTAGTCACTGACTTTCAGCCTTTTTGGATTGATGTAAAATCCAACCCACAAAATAGTTTTGTAACATAGTTTGTAAAACAGATGGTTGGTGAATGAGAATACGGAAGACCTATTTATTGCTACATATCCCTGCCACTTTTCTGCTATACCCTCTCCATTACACTCCAAAACCCTGCTGCTAGGTTCCACTACATCAGCCAGAGCTCAGCAATATCACAGCGGATAAGAGAATTGAGTGTGTGTGTGTGTAGTGGTGCTGGTGGGGTAAAGGTGGGGGCGAGTGGAGTGCCACAGAGAGCCGGGGAGAGATGGGGAGAAAGGAATGAGCTGGAGATAGATAGAGAGAGTGAGTGAAAGTCGTAAGGGAGCGAGTGTGAGAGGGGAAAGGGAAAAAAAGATAATAGAATTTTAAAATGCCCTTTTATCGATCCACTAGCAGAATGATACAGCTGCATTTCAATGCGTCAAAAGGCAGAATTACATCAGCCGTCTTCTCCCTTGATAAAGACAGGAAAACAACAACATCAAAAACTACGAAATAAAAACAAAACCGAGCAGGGAACAGAGGGAGAGAAAGATATCAGCAGCAGGCGGCTAAGCAGAAGATGGAGGGAATGGATACTCACTCCCCCTCAGCAGCTGTAGGCAACGTGCCAGCAAGCAGGGAATTTAACCCCAAATCTCTGCTGCTGCTGCTGCTGCTGCTGCTGCTGCGAGTGGCCACCAGGAAGAGAAGGTGTGATTTCAATGGGTCAGTCTGCCCCCAATAAAGTGCCTGTTGGATGGTTGAAACAACGTCTGAAACCCCTCTCTCTGCAATTTTCTGGTGACAGAATTGGGGGTAGCCTCATTAGACAAGTTCACGAAACCAACAATGCAACGTACACGCCCACTTTACACAGCAGTAACCAGGTATGTGGAGGTGTAAGTAAGCAGGACTTGAAGTTTTGTCTCAAGCTGTCTTCAGTCACTCTTTCCACACAGTTACTGGCACTGTTAGTCCAAGTGAAACACCATGATGGTTTCCAGGAAAAATTGTCTGACTGTGTGTGTTCATAACTCGGTCCCTCCAGGATCTCGCGGCAAAAAAAACCTTGGAATTTGCGGCTAATTTTGTCACATTTTTATGTGATTTTTTTTGCAGGAAATTGCGGCAAATGACAAAAAATTCCAAGTCAGGAGAAAAAAAAAATTGAGTTTTTAAACTACTGCCTCCAAAAAATAAGTCATTTGCTCGTAGTGAATATTACAAAAACAGCTGCAAATGTTTCAGTTCTCTTCTGTAGTTTTATTTAAATTTAGTTAAATGTGTTGAAATATGTTGTGTGACTGTGAATTCGCGTGTTTGCGACACAGAGACAGGGGAAGAGAAGGTGGACATTGTACTACTGCATGCAAGTTATCAATAACCAAACGTCATGTTGTAATGCCACGGGACTCGCAGGTCGGCCAGCGCATTACTAGTCACCCAACGTTACAGCAGTGCAGTTAGTGTCATGAATAAATCAATCAGCATTACACTGTTGCTGCACATAATCTCCAACAGTTTCGGCACTTTGAGTTTACTGCTCTGTAAATATGGACGTTATCTCTCCCTCCCTAGAGATCAAGGACAAAAATATGCTTATAGCGGTGAGTCAGAATATGTGCAGGATTTGAGTTAATGGGAAGGTTATGAAGGATAAACATCAGTGTGTTTATGTTTTTGTAAATAACTTTCAGCACTTATATTACATTAGCCCTGTCATGATCAGAAATGACTGTCAAATGTCTGAGAACAGTTGTTAACGACATTCTGCCAGAAGTAAAAACTGACTCGTGTTGTTTGATTTAAAGGCCTGTTGAGGCTCCAGTAAATCGGCCTATCAAAACAAATTGTGTTTTATTGTTCGACTTTCTTTTCATCACAGTGACAGTGGATACAGTCATAGATAAAACTTGACAGTCGTCTTGTCCCCCACTGTTTCACAGGAACACTAAAATAATATAGCTATGTGTGCATTAATAAGAGAGTTGAAGCAGATATTTAAAGGTACACAAACATTACTTTCTCTAGTGACTAATTTAAATGCAGTATGATGAAGTAATTCAGTCATCTTTGAGATAAGTAACTAGTAACAGTAACTGATTCTAATTTTAGGTAACTTACACACCATTGGCAATAATACCCAAACAATTATGACGTCTCACTCTTCTGTGTGACAGCAGGCTTTTCACCTCAACTTTGAATGTGGCTGAGCTCATTAGTCAAAAAAATGTTTTTTATTACTTGTTATTAGTTATTCTTTTCAAAAGTAATATTGTAGCTTTACTTGTTACTCCCTGCCAACAGTAATTCATTGAACTACTCTGAGTTACTTTTTTATTGACACCACAAATTTGGTAGTTACGTTAACGTCCTGTCTCCTCAAAATTCTTGACTTCATGTGCGCCTCTGTGCGAATGTCTGGGTAATCTGTAGTAAGTGCAGCTAAAGCTAGATAGCTTGCATATAATTTTTTAGCGGGGGGTCCTCTGTTGCCTGTGACTGGTACTTTCCAAAGGATCTGTCTGAAAGACGCAGAGTGAGTTATGGAGACTGGGCGACATTTCTTCCATGACACATCGAGCTTCAGCAGTCAGTGCCTCCAGGATCTCGCTGCAAAAAAAAATTGAATTTGCAGGGAATTTTGTCAAAATTTGTGATTAAAATTGCAGCATTTTTATGTGATTTTTTTTTTTTTTTTTTACAAAAATTGCAAGTCAAGGGGAAAAAAAAAGATTTTTATTTAAACTACTGCCTCCAAAAAATAAGTCATGTAATCACTTGCTATAATAATCATACTGATGTTTCAAATGGCATCACATGCACAACGACTTCTGGTCAGCCGGAAAATGCTGAAAAATCGCGGGACTTTTGAAAAATTGCAAGCCCCACCAAATATGGTGGACATTTGTTGAATTTGTGTTATCATTTGCTATCACAAGATCGCAATTTTCTGGAGGGACTGATCAGGTCTTTGTTACTTGTAGCCTGCTGCCCGTGATTAAAATCAAGTGTAGGGCTACAGCCAGCCTCCGCAGCTGGGAAGACGTCACCTTTGGTGGGGTGTATTTCCTGGAGCTTTGCGTTGTTGTGCTGTTGTAGGTATTTCAGACTAGAGGTTTGAAAACATGTTTGTCACAGTGGAAAGAGTCTCAGTGCCACTAATGTTACCTGGAACAACAGTGTTCTTGTCATATTTCCTCTGGACATCAAAGTAATGGGCATATTTCCAGCTGCTTACAGTCAGTTTTCCACATTCTAAACTAGTTTGCTGCTTTGTGATGTGCATGTGCAGCACTAATATTCCATAAATGAGTCCACTGATGTGATTGATTGTTGTATTTCAAGTCAGTGGTGGTGTGATAACAAAATTAACGTTGTAAGAAGTTATATGGTTTTGAGGAAACTATCATTATTACTGAGATTGTATCTGTCATTCATTACACCACTTGTTACAGAAACAATTAATATAATTACTGGAACACATTACAAAATAACATGTGACTGCATACCCCCACCTTTAAGCCGTCAGTGTTTTAGACAGCTTAACCTCTGGCTGAGCTCAAATTTACCAACACACAAGGTCCTCTGAAATCTCTGTTACTGAACCACTCACATTTCTAACAAGGTAACCTCACCTTTTTATCCTGTAATTGTAAAGCTTCAATAAAGAACACAGTGAGGCTGTGAAGCGGCGCTCAGTAAACCTCGTCTGGATCTGAAAAGCTCTTAAAGAAGAATTACATCAGCCTGTTTCCACCTGATAAAGGCAAGAAAAACAGCAGAGTAACCCCACAAGGAAAGATGTGGTGGAGGAGACAGCACTGATACTGACACTGTTTCAATCCAACTGTCGAGCAAACTTCCTAAATATCACCAAATAAAATGTGACTCGTGAGGTTGGGGAGAATAAATCAGCTCGCTGACTGTAGAAAACATGCGTCCACAAGACAAATGGGAAGCCTGTGAAGAATTTATTACTACTGGGAATGATGCATTTGCATTCAGATAATGTTGGCCATAATTCATACTTTCATCTGAGGAGCGAACACGTTTATCAGTTATGATTCGAACGTCTCAACTAATGGCCACGCAGCCACGAGGGACACCTTACAGACAAAGTCGCTGGGACTTTTGAATTCTTGCACAACTATACTGAACTGTTTATCAAATCCACATTACTATCAGTTACAGTCTTTTATTTCAAGCTTGTTTATTTGTTTTATTTCAATAAAAATAACATTTTATTGATTTTTTTTTTGCCCCCATTGAAACCCAGCTTTCTAGTTGAATAAATTATGTTGTGTGTGTGTGTGTGTGTGTGTGTGTGTGTGTGTGTGTGTGTGTGTGTGTTGTTGTTGTTGTTGTTGTGACTGTTCAGTCTGCAGAGCACACAGTCAGGCCGGGCCATGTGGATTAGCTTCCTGTTGCCTTAAATGTCCTTAAACTGTGTTAAAACTTCACTGGCTGTGAAGTTGCACTCTCGCTATGTGTGTGTGTGTGTGTGTGTGTGTGTGCATGTGTTGCGCTCATTGGATGAGAGAGTGTGAGATGAGAGTGTGAATGTGTGTGTCTGTCACTCTGTGATTATCTGTGTGTGTGTGTGTATGCGTGGCCCCTTCTGCTCTGCAGTTTTAGCTGGCTGACCTACAGACAGACAGGGTAACTCCGCAGAGAGTTATGCCTTATGGCCTTTTCTGCAACACGGTGCGTGTGTGTGCATGTTTTTGTGCCTTGTCTGTGTGTGTGTGTGTGTGTTTGTATGTGTGTATGTGTGTGGGGGAGGACCTGTGTTTATTTATGACACAGTGGATGTGTGTCTGTCGGTGAATGCACAGCCCGCGCACGTGACTTAGTTGTGTGTGACGTCTTTGTTAATGTCGGTTTGTGAGGGTTTATGTCTGCTTCTGTGTGTGTGTGTGTGTGTGTGTGTGTGTGTGTATGCATTGTGTGTGACCCACTCAGCGTTCACTATGTGTGTCTTTATCCTCTCACACACCAAACATGTATTTCATGTCTGTTGTGTTATCTCTGTAGCGCTGCGTTTGGTTCAATCATGTTTCAGATCAAGATGTTTCCACATGAAAACAAATCCTCTCTCAGATACCAGGCTTTTATAGATATAAAGCTGGCTCTGTGCTAAGATACAATATTTTTCTGCCTAACATTTGGCTTTGCCATCTGCTTGTCCAAATAGAATCAAACCACGCACAGTTAGTCTCCTCATTTGGCTTCCCCTCCTCAAATGCCCATCGACAAGATCAGTATCCGAGCCACTTAAACCGACAGTATCTGCACTGTGAGTAGTGAGCGGCCCGGTGGCTGCACATACCGCCGTCTCACCCCACTGTCTCAGTTCAATCCCCGCTGCAGCTCACATGTTGTGCAGAAATGTCACCGTGCTTTAACCCCCACAGACAAGAGTAAGAAGCGAGTCGCTTTTGGCTCCAAATGAACAGGAACAACATTTCCGCTCATCAGGTGCCTTGGAATTCATAACAGTGGTATTGTTATGCGTTTAGGCTTGTATGCCATTACCACAGTTAATCTAAAATATGGTAATTCTGTAAAATTGTACACCGAGTATTGCCCATTTTTCCCCAGCAAACTGGAATCCATGCTGGCAGTGATGCAGGTGCTGCCTGTGTTCCTGCAGATGCTGCCGCCGGCTGGATACCATCGCCAGCACAGTGCTGTGCTCTGCGGTGCTGGCTTTACTGACGCAGGCACAATAGTCCCATTTTCAGTTGGATTCTGTCTCAACTGGTGGTGTTGTGCTGTGGAAACATCACACACTCCTGTCAGAAAGTGTGTCTTTTTTTGGGAGACTCTGATCTTTGCTTTCTTTTGCTTGTATTTTTGTCTGGCACTACTGTGCTCTGTTCTTGCATTCTTTTTCTTCCTGCCATTTGTCCACTTTAGGCAACTGTTAACTCTGGAGGGAGGGTGCCTTTTGGGAGTTTTTTTTTGAGAATGCCATCCAAAAAAAGTCTTAAAGTGCTGTGTAAAAGTGAGAAGTCAGACAGGAGCTGAGTGTTCTGACTCAGGTTTGGACTGTTATATTGTGTTCTACATTAAATTACAAAGTATACTGGTATATCAGTGTTTTGTAAGTGTTTCCTTGCTTCATTGTATATTAGGGGCAGGTGATATGGCCAGAATGATGTGTAATTGTACATCACAGTAATGGTATATATCACAATACAGTAAGTATTCTGTAAATTCAGTCAATAAATGGTTTAAAATTACCATACTGTACTTGCTTACATTGATATTAAAGTTCAATACAAGCAAAAAACACCTGCCACACATGAAACAACACTTGAGTTTTGAGACTCAAAACAATAAATCTAAAATTCTTTCAAACTCAAAGTTTTAAGGTTCTCGATAACAGTAATTTCAAGACTCAGCACGTTTCTGTGTTCACAGCTTTGCTGTCCTCCTCCATGTCTGCCCAAATCAGGTTATCTTGCGAGAATCCAGCCTTGATTTGCTACATAGCCTGCTCTGATTAGCCTCTGCGGTAGAAATGGTACAACCAAATCTGTGCTTGTGGAGACATTTCTACTGCCGCACAGCGTATACCTTATTAACGCCACCTCTACTGTACAGGACCAGAAATGTCAGTTTCAGTTATTTTTCTTTAGAAAGCTCAGCCTCACTATGAGCCACAAAACCCCTTTAGCATGGTAACTATCGTATGTTAGCATCACTAGCCGTGCTGACACTGCAAACGGTGCTAAGAGACCTTACAGTGATGACATAGCGAAAAAAGGGAAAGGGGTTTTGCAGCTCAAAATGAACCCTTTTATTCATGGGGGCAATCAGGGGGAAGACCTGAGGGTGGGAATTATGTTTCCTCAGCAATGCTGTCCTGCCACCATGGAGTGGATCAGTATTTATCAGCTGTAATTGCTGAATGAGTAGCACCGCTAGCTAGCTCCTACTTGACTGGCCAAGGCTGGCTAACCAGTGTAGCATAAATATCTTATCAGCTTTGATAGGGCACAGTAGTACTACTACTAAACTGAAGAGTTGCAAAATTAACTTAAAAACTGACATGCGTAACCAGTCAAAAATACTCTTGACCAATTAACCGATGACATCCCCAGTACAGAAATAAACCAAGAATACACACGTGCACCAGGAGAGATGAACAGAAACAGAGCTACCGTAGCTAACTTTTTGTCTCCTTCTTATTTTTTCTTATTTACCTTAATTAGAAAGTTTCAAAGACAGGGGAACGAACTTACTTTGTCATGTTCTAGCACAAGAAAAAATGTGCTGAGTCAGCTTTGATTTCAGGCTTTATTGATACTTCAGGGTCTGCTACAGTTTGTCACGATCGACTTGTTTTTGTATGATTGGCGATAGGGCTGCAGTGACATACTGGTTACAAGGTATACCATGAAAACTGACAGTTACCATACCTTTAACATTTGCTTATCTACAATATAAAAAAAAAATAACACTGGAGAATCTCACTTTTATTTGAGTTATTTTCAGGAAGACTTTTTACATACTTCCATTAACAAAATGGTTTCAGTTACAGTAATAAAACATTTGTTCAACCATAAATAACCCTTCCTTTTCCTTCCTTTGAGAATCATTCTAACTGATAATAAATACCATGATACCGTGAAACCACAATATTTTCTGAGACAGTTATCGCACTATGAAAATAACACACCTTTGCAACCCTAATAGGAGGCTATGCTTGGTGAGAGCAGTGTTTTTACTTGCAATAGAGTACATGAGAATGTGCACCTTGTGTTCTCCTGTTGTAGCTGGAGATTGTTAGCAGTGAAGCGAACAATTAACATGTGTAAGAAAGATTCATGTCTAGCCAATCCATGTCTACTGCACACTGTCTGCTCTTTGTAACTCCCACTCTGCATATTTTCTCAAAGTCTAAGCTCTAAGTGGGCTCTGATGACGGAGATGGAGTACATGCTGCTGGCAAAATCTGATCTTGGAAAAGAAAATACGTAAGTTTGAGGAGCTCTAATCATGTTGATTTCAAAGAGTTGCACATGTTCAGCGTGTGGCCTCACGGGCTCCCAACTGTCCTGAAATATTAAAGATGACATGTTTAGACTCGACAACATTATCACATTTAAGTCTATACTGATATATTTCTGTAACGGGTTTCCTCTTTAAGTTGAATAAACTGACACATAACCTTTTAAAATACCCATAATCCACTGGGATGGGCAGAATTAATAAGTAATGGCTGTAAAGTGCTTCTCAAGTAAAGCACTTCCTTATGTAATCTGTCTGTGTCCTGCTCTTGGATACTCACCATTAATTGTCTCAGTGTTAAGCATTAAGGAAGAACATATAAGCATAATTAAGCTTCTAATGTTTGTATTCAGCCAGTGAATTTCCACAGTGGAAATGAGTCACGGACTCTCCTCTGCACCAGACTCGGCTGGCTGCAGATTTAAGCACCATATGTTGAGTCTAAGAAATACACATAGTAAATAAAAAGACAAAGGATGAACACCTCACACACACCTGGGGCTTAAACTCATAACTGCAGTTTGTCAACATCAGGTTGATCAGAGAGCAGATTTATTCACGTCGGTGTATTTGTTTAATCAGAAGTCTATAAAAGGAGGGCTCCACTGTAGACGCTGGCTCTTGTTGGTTTGGCTTAACTGCTTATGCAGATTTCGGGCAGTTCCTTAATTAGGTTTCAGTTAATTGCACACCCACACGCAGCTTATAAGTCAATTATAGGCTAAAGCGATCGTGGGCTATGAAAAGCGGTAACACATACACACATGTACACCACCGCCCCCCGGCATGTCTCACTGCCTGCCTCTCCTCGACTCTCACAGGCTGCCAAACTAATAATTTCCATGGTGTTGAACGTGAAATGGGGCTTTATGTGTGTGTGTGTGTGTGTGTGTGTGTGTGTGTATTTCTGTCTTTATTTTCAGTAAAACAGTGGATGTGGAAGTGGCCTACATTTTTTGATTTGGCAATCCACAGCCCAACATTTGCAAAACATAATTGCTGGTTTCATTTTATGGGTTGTTGGATTAATGACATCTTTTAAAGGAGGCCTTCACATCAGGGACCTGAGCCTGGATCTGAGTACACTTGACCCTAAAGTCCAGTTAATTTGATTAGTAACTCAACTGCCAGAATAAATGTTGGCACTGTACGTTTCTACAAACCACAGATATGTTACCCATTTAAACTTCATGTTTTAACAACGTTGTGGTTAATGTGTGGCTCTGTGTAGGCACAAAAAAACACTTGGTTATGGTTTTCATGGCACTTTTTCAGCTGGAAATGCAAACGATGTTTCGGTGAAAATCACCTGCTTTTCAGGGTACTACCCTCAGTGGAAAAACACAGACAAGTCACTCAGAAAAACATGTTTGGTGGCTAAAAAGCTCTTGTTTGTTGACCTCAAATAGTGGTCATTTATTTAGACTTTTTAAATTTCTAGTATTTTCATTCAGGCTTTCTTATACACAAACTAAAAATGCGCAGTTAAACAGGTGGCTGGAAATGTAAGTAATGTGCACTAATGCAAGTTCAACTGCTTTATCAGCCCAGAGGTTCTCTTCATTTTCATTGCCTTAATATTCTTTCATTTGTTTGTCAGAGGACACTTGTTTTGTGGATCAATGTCCATATTTTTATGTGACGTATGAAGAGAATTATGACACTAATGTCAAAACAAATCTATTGATTGCTTTAGCAAATGTCATCATTTTATTGGTTGGCTTGTTTTTATTGGCATCCAGAATTCACAGAAATTAAAACAGCTGTAGAATAAAAGCCCTGGAGCTCATAGAGATAGTTGGGTTTGAATTTTTAGATGGATATCCGAAATTGCAGAGAGGACCGTTGTCTAGTCCAGGGGCTTCAACCTGCATGATGGTCAGTTTGAGGTTTATTTAAAATGAGTTGGGGATAATCTGCTTTCAATCGTTAGACCTAATTAAGGTTGGTAAAACATCAGACAGTAGTTGAGGCTACAGTATGCTAACGTTAGCTTAACATAAACCATGTATGCTACTATTCCTCTCCACCACAGAAGGCCTGCCTTTTAATTCATCTGTTAGGACAATGGGAAAAAACACTAATGAAGTCAGTTGCTTTTCTGCTCTGAGTTAAAGTTTGTTCAAGTCGATGCATTCCAGGCGCTCCTGCAAAAACTTGAGGCACTCAGTAACGCAAAAGCAGCGAGCTTTACACTTGAATCTAATTGAAAACAATTACAAAAAGCTGCCCAGGGCTTGTAAAACGCTCTCTGTCTGATCGGGGCTTTAGGCTGACCATATGTTTACCAAACCATATCAGCAGCAGACCAGAGAGCATTCATATGGGTCTAATATGTGACTGCACTTTGTCGTTTAGTTTGGAGGACTTGTAAGATGGTGTAAGATGCTCATTGAGCTTAGCATGTGGAGAGAAAACTACAGTATTTGTAGAGAGAAAGATGAAACCTGTGTTCCAAAATACTAAGTTAAACAGATACAAGTACAGCTCTGTATGTACAACACAACAGTACGCCACTGTTCAACTTAAAGTCCAGGCAATTAACATGAATTAACAACTATCTCCATCTCATCTCAACATCATTAAGATGCCTTTGAGCCAAGCACCTCCTCCTATGGGCAGAGGTTGCTGGTTTAACAGCAGAAATCCAGGTTAAATTGTTTTTATCTTTAGGAGAGAGTCGTAGCTTGAAGCCAGAAGAAGCTACAAACACAGTGAGATTTCTCTAGTTGTGTGAAGTTTGGAAAAAAAATCTATATAAAAAATATATATTACCAGAGTCAGATACTTGACAGCTGTAAGAAGCATCACCCCCACCTTGATTTGTGCACAGCGTGTCAGCTTTCAAGGTATCTGCACATGAACTGCAGCTAACCTCGCACTGAACTCCACACACCCTCTTGATCCCTTTACGGTACGGGCAGGTGTTAGCATGTATATTACTGAGTGTGGGT
The DNA here is from genome assembly GCA_019142605.1 of Cephalopholis sonnerati. Lineage (NCBI taxonomy): Eukaryota > Metazoa > Chordata > Actinopteri > Perciformes > Serranidae > Cephalopholis > Cephalopholis sonnerati. Next base: position 6,667,743 of record JAGQAX010000002.1, on the reverse strand, counting down.
GTCTTATCTGCTTAAGGCCTGATACTATCTCACAGCTGTAGTTGTTGTTGTTCTGCACGGTTTGGTGTATGATTTACAAAGAGGAGACAAGCAGTGTTTTTCCTCCACTCCCCCCTACAGGCAGCAGTCCTGTCTGCTGGGATAGATTTTGATCTACAGTGGGATTCACAGATTATCTCACTATCTCACTTCTGGCGAAAGTCCTGTTTACGTGGCTGGGCCAGTGATGTTAGATGAGAGAGGAGGGAATCAGGAAACAGAAAAGTTAATAGCACATAAGTGGATAGTCAAATAGCGTTACGCTGCAGAGCTCCAGGGTCAGGCCCAGCTCAAGCACCGGGACCCATGGAAAATCATGTGTATTGTCACGTGTGTTAAGGTGGAACATTGTGTGTTTATCACACTTTAATATCAATAAATGATCTTAACCTGCTACTGTAATATTTCTTAATAAATAAAATAGACTACCAAGCATATGTTTAATGCATGTCCATGCCACTGTTTAAGTAACATGCATCACCAGATGATGTGTGTTACACGGCCTATAAGCTGACTGATCACATTTGGTTTCACATTTAAGCTACATATCTATTGTTTATCATGCTTATTGTTAATGAATAAGTAAAATATATGATTAGATATATCTTTATCATGGGGTACAGAGCGTAAAGGGCTAACATATAACGCCAAGGTAAACAATACAATCTTAATATTTGGATAGAACTGTAACTTACAAAGTTAGGTAACGCCAGGTTCAGACTACACAATATCAGCCAGCTTAGAGCGCGACGCAGCGTTGCATGGTGTTGGCTCGGATCGTGAACTACAATGAGTGTCGTACGTGATAATCCATTGTTTTATCTTGTGTAGTGAGTAATAGTAGATGACAACTGACGCCACATCTTGGATGCCTCACCTCCCCACAGAAAGTCTAGCATGTTTGATTTTCTTTTTGTCTTCCACGACTTCTCCCGTCACAGTCATCACTCTGACCAGTAGGAACACAGAGTCATCTGCTGCCGTGGACAAATGTTTGACAACATCACCCCAGCCTAGTGAAATGTAAGGAAGGTATGAAAATACCGCCCAAGCCTGAGCTGCACCACTTTTACACAGCAAGATCAGTTTTTTAGTCTCCGAGAGCACCACTCAGTCTCTTTATACAGCTGTGTATGTCCTTTGTGGTTCTTGCCAAGTCTAAAAAATGACAGTGACTGTGATGATGTCATTAGGGTCGCTGAGGTTTGGGGTTTTGTGTTATTAACTGGGGTGTAGAGCTTCTTTTCTTTCTTTTTTGTTGTTTCAAAATCTGTCTCCTGGCTGTTCCCAAACGTTATGGAGTACTAAATTACAGTTTTTTTTTTTAGGGTGAAGTTGCAACAATTAACCAATAAGTTGTCAAATATTAAATTAACTACCAACTAATTCAATAACTGATTCATTGGTTTGAGTCATTTTTAAGAAATAGTAAAATTTCTATGGCTTCAGCTTCTTAAATGTGAATTCTTTCCAGTTTCTTTACTCATCTGTGAGAGTAAAGCCCCTCTCCCACTGCACAAAGAAACCACTAACACCTGCTTATGTAATGGGAAAGGCTACAATCTGCATTCATGCCCCCAGGTCAAATGACTCTGCAGTAGTCACGGGTATTTATTGGCTCTAGCTTCGATCAGCATTGATGGAAACACAACACCTGGGTGAGCGTGCTAATTTTAGCTCCTTTACCGATGAGATGCAGTGATGCACTGCCACAAAATATCGCCCGTCTCTGGCCAAGCAGCGATCAGACATCGTTCCAAATTAGTCTGCACTGAGTTTGAAAGAGAGACTAAATAAGTAGGAAATATGTATAACAATAAGTAACCACTGTTGAGTTTTCACAAGCCTCTATGCCGCTACTATTACTGACAGTCAGCCATGATGTCTAACTTTACACTCACACTTTACACAGAAAGGCATGCTCGTCAGTGGCAATGGGAAAGGATTCTGTCACCTATTTTTTAGCAGGTTTACTGTGTTTAAAAACCCAGGTACACATGCTGATTTTGGTGGGAAAACGGGTATAAAGTGAGTATCATTGTATTAAGGACAAAACAAGACATTTGAGGACATCATCTTGGGCTTTGGGAAACACTGATCAATATTTTCCACCATATTCTGACATGTCATGGAGCAAACAACCAATCCAACTGAGAAAATAATTGACAATGAAAATAATTTTACACTAGGGACAAAATCCAGACAGTAATGGATGTTTTTGGGGTTTTTTTTTTTTGTCCACTGGTAAAGGGGATCTTGTCTTTCCTGTACGACTGTCAGCAGCCATTTCCATCTCTTCTTTCTCCATCTTTCTCCCTCTCTTCCCTCAGGCCAGGGTATTTCTGAACGTAATGGTTTCCTTATAATACTTCACTTCCTCAAATCTTCCACATGTATCCAATTGTCTGCCATCATCGCTCGTTTTGAAGACACATATATGACTGAATGTACGTTTAAACCGTGGTAAACCCATTCACATGAATCTGCTAATCCCTTATGGGTTAATCCCTCGTTGTCACCATTCCCAGAAGTGTGCAATTATAGTTTCTTATGCATTAGTGCAAAACAAGCATTGGTTTATACAGAATCACATTCATTAATGCAGAATTTTTTTGTTTATTAGTTAAAGGAAGTATATATCAAAGAACTTAATGCCATGTGATTAGGTTTGGGCGAAGAATTGGGAGTTTTTGAAAGGATTTGATGTGAGAACAGGCATTTTAAACTTTTTTAAAATGAAATACTGCATTTAAATGAAAATAATCTTACATACTGTATCTCGTGATTGTGTGTATGTTGATGCAGATTCAAATCGAGATGGTTGAATTAAATTTGGCAGATGTTTCTTCTTTCTGCCTCCTAGTGTGTAATAAAACTGCATTGCTACAAGGCACACTCTGATCCATCTGGTTAATTCTACAATGCGAATATAGTCGGAATACTGATCTCCACACTCCGCCCACACGCTAATTGTCATGCTGGCTACAGGTGATCGTCCAACACGCTCAGCTGTGTCTACAATATGAAATCTGTACAGGGAGAACAATAGGAAGCAGAGCAGCGATGTTCACACCTCCTCCAGCTGATGGGTCGTGTCGGACTGTGTGCTGTGATGATTTTGGGATTGGGAGTTTTTATGCGTGTGTGTGTGCAGCTGCCAGGTCCGGCCTGTCATCGCCCTGTCAGCTTCTCTCTCCACACCTCACATCTTCCTCTAAAAGATCATTTCTCTGTCACATCCACTGGCTTCAGCACAGAGAGGACAGAATATCCAAAAACCTCGGCTGTACCTCTTCATATTAAGTCTATAAAGGAGCACTTAAGTGGATTTCTGAACCACTGAGAAAGAGTGAATTTCCCAGATGGTCACACAAACTGTTTTTATTACTTTTAAAATCATTTGGCATTTTCTTTTTTTAAGGCAGTTAGTTGATGCTCTGCTCCAATTCGACAGTGAGTGAGCTAATTGGGTCGTTCAGTATGCTGCCCAGGGACACTGAAAGGACAGACAAACAGTGGTGATCAAACCTGTGACATTTTGGGTTATAGGTTGTCTTGTTGACCTCTAGGACAGTGGATCCTGGTGGGTTGGGATCCAAAAGTGGGTCACAGGTCCATTCTGAATGGACCAAAAGTGATTCGCAAATGTGACATGTTTGTAAAAAAACACACTTTATTTTGAAGTACAGTGGAGCTTTTATTTCGAAGTGCTGTTTCCTGCTGTAGAGTGATTGATTAACCGACAGCTAGTTGACAGAGACAACAAACTAACTCGACGACATGGCCAAACGCATGTATGAAGCTGAATGTATTAAACTGTGTGGACCTTGAACTAATGACTAAGGAGAAATCTGGACCCCGAGGCTGGAAACCAGTGCTGTAGGAATCCTTGGAAATGGTTTTGAAAAGACTTCAGTTTCTGCTATCACAGTATTTCAGGGTATTTCTGCGATAACATTCTTGATGATATAAGTACTGAAAAAGTATTTTATTATTAATTCCAAAAACACACAATTGAAAGGAAAAAGTGTCAGTTCTTTGTCAGCATGAACATAATAGTATTCAAACAGTATCCAAATATTCAGTAAAAACTAAACAAAAATGATGTTTTGGGGTTTTTTTAGTTTGCAACAGGAGGAGATCCAATGTCTGTGTAAAATATAAACAATACAACAAAATAAAATTTACCAGAAATTACAAATCTAAACAGTTGCCATATACAAAAAATGTACCCTTGAATTTATACTTAATATAGGCCTGTAAGAAAATATAAATAAATCAATCAACAGCCGATTTTAACCACTTTTAGAAAATGACTGCAGAGGCTAACTTTTTACTCTTCCTTCCCTTTTGTAAAAGTCCTGAAAGATTGAATTGTTTTTGGAGTTGTGTGCTTCTTCTACGCCAGTTCTCCCCTCCTCTTTCGGTGGTAGCTTGTGTCACTCAGCAACATATTCTTACACAACTAATCGTATGATGTCCTACGAAAATTCACACTCAACAGTTTGTGTGCACCACAAATGGACTACAAATAGTGTTATGTACTTAACATTAAGTTATATTATTAATGTAAAGCTGTGGAGGTTAGGTTTAGGCAAATAAACACAGTGATGACACATCTTAAAGTGACTGAAAGCTCACTCAAAGTTCATAATGCTCCGAACACAGGTCTCATGGGGAAAGTCCTGTGTTTTGTGACCCACCCACCACACCAATCTGCCACCTTACGAGACGGCTTCTTTCTTTCTTTACTCCTGTCAGCACACTGGTTACATGACCATAGTCTGGGTTATACACTAATTATTGGCTCATGATCATGTGGGATATGTACAAACTTTGGTTCATCACTTTCCGTACATTTTTTTATTGTATTAAAAATTATACAGTAGGGATGTGCCGTATCATATCATTCACAATACTGGTTTAATTTTTAATATATGAAAAATGTATGCTGTGATACCCGCAGTATGTCGACTTGTTGACATATTTACATCATACTGTTACCCACAGCAACAACAAACATGGCTGAAAGCGACATTGTTAATGACTCTGCGGTGGTTCCAAAAAGAGGAGCAGCTTCAGTAGTGTGGAATAAACTGTGGCGTCCTGAATGTTTCATGAACAGCCCCGGACTTCTCAGACTCTTTTAGTGACTTACCGCTCAGAGGGAACTCATTCAGCGGCTCCTCTGACAGCAGCACAGCGTCTCTCCTCTCTCGCTGTGTGGTGTTGTCAAGTGATTTAGTCATAAACCTTTGGTAATGTAAAGCTACGTGAAAAAAACTGCACATATGTGAGTGTGCGATAGTTGTAGTATCATAACAGCCTGTCACAGATTGCAGTGTGATGATTAGAGGAGAAATGTCAGAGCATAAAGGTCCAGGTGGAAAAAAAACAACATCATTTAGGATTTTACTAAAAGAAGGAAATCACCTGTTGATTTATATATATAGATCCCAGGGGACATTTTTTGTATTTGGGAGCTGTTTAAATGTGTAATTAGTGGTAGATTTTATTTTGTTGAACTATTAATATTGTATACAGAATCTGAATCTCATTCTGAGTTACTGTTGTTCACAAACCAAAAAAATGAGAGATAATTTTTGTTTATTTTTGATGGTATTATCATGGGGTTATTTTAGTGCCATATTGCCCAGCCCTATTTTACAGGTATTATCATGAATAATATTATGTGTTACACTCTATGAAATAAATGATCGATTACTAAAATACTTAATTGCTCCAGCCCTAATCAATACAATGATCTCACCAGCCTAATGCCACAATCAGACTGCATGTGTGTTTTGACACACTTTGTCAGATCAGATAATCATTGTGCCTTAACTTCATGCTGATAGCGTGTCGTATTACACAGACCAACCACCTGCCTGACGTGCAGAGGTGACTGGGCATCCTGATTAGAGACAGACCTTTGAAATGCCAACAACCGTCGTTTCTGCAGCATCACTGAGCACATGGGAGACATTATCAAACAAAGCATGCTGCAGCATATTAAGTATCTAGATTTAGTTTTTCCAGTCACACATCACCTTCCTGGGACATGTCACATCAGCCTCCAGCATGACCACTGATTCAGAGAGGATTTGTGTTTCTGTCGCACAGAGGATCTCAGAATTCGGCTAAATTTAGGTTGTTAATAGGTTTTGCAAGTGTCTATCATAGATTTACTTTGAATTTTTGCAGTGTTAAGGCTTTGGCCTCAGCTAAAGGTGGGAGGAAGTCTTCACCAGCTCTCTCCACTGAGCAACGTTGAAGCTTGCAGAGACGCTTCAAAGATATTTATGTGGTTGTCCTCCGCTGTGACACACCACAGCTTTTTTTAAACTCCTGACACCTCACCTCAGGACACATCCAGCGGGGAAACTGATCTTATGTGAACATCTTTCTTCAAGGAGAAGAAAAATTCAAGGTATCAGTGTACATCTTGTGTGAGCAAAACCTTTAGAGAAAATACCAAGAGCCCCTTTTCCACCGCAGGAACTTTTATCATTTACCCGGGATTTTGAAAAACCTTGGCACGTTTCACTGAAATCACCCAGGGAAAAAACTTTCCTTCAACCCCAAACTTGCCCTGAAAAAAGTACCTAGCAGGGGCGTAGGACTTTTCCGATTACGGAGAATTCTTGAGGGGCGGGGCTGTGTGCTGATGAACGCTGATTGGTGGAACACACACTTGCAGCATTCTGCACTTCCGTGCCAGTGTGGCTGCAAACTTTATTTAATTTCTACAAGCTTCACTTGGTTTGTGTTTTGATCATTTGGAAAATGGAGCAAAAGAAGAGAAGCTACGAGAAGTGGACGGACGACGAGGTCCAGGCTCTTTGGAGTGTTTTTGCCGAGGAAGAAATTCAGCAGGACTTCGCATCGGCAACTCGAAACGGCCGAGTCTATAGCCCTTTTTAAATAGGAATTGTGCAAATTTGCAGGAAAGCCCAATCCGTCTTCTTTCAGCATTGGCAGTATAAAAACTAAATCGGGGAGTGCGGCAATGGCCTCCTTGTTAGCAAGGGCAAGGAGGGCGCGCCATCCTTTATCTTCCCAGTTGCTCATCTTCTGCTTTGCATCTCCTTAGTGCTGCTAGATACTCATTCCTGCTATCAGCTGTTTCCTGGTTTGAAGTCCACGCCAGTGGGTCAAACGTGCGGCGTCATAAACAGCCCCTCCCACAAGTCATCAACAGACCCTCCCAAGGCGGAAGGCCGCCTCGCTCTGTTTAGACCAAAACCGTTCCGCCAATATGACTACCCTACGAGGCGGAAAATTGGGCACCTCGGATCAACTCGCCAATCCGGCTCTGTGTGTCTAAACGCTCACAGCTTGCCGGCAAAACGGCCCAACATTCGTGGAAAATCTGGCAGTGTAAAAGGGGCTAATGGAAGAATAGCCAACAAGCTGGCTGCACTAAATATAGGGTACACGCCGAAACAAATTTGTGAGAAGTTGAAGAAACTTAAACAATACTATAAGAAGCTTTGGGCGTTCGTAATTGTCTTTGCTAATAACGCCTGTCATCTTTTCCGTACAGATCACATGGTTTTATATGCGATGTAGTAAAACACGAGGAACAACAGAACAACTTGAGCGTCCTCCATCCTGGCGTATTGTGATGATGCGGGCTTCAGCTTCTTCTTACCGCCTCCTACTGGACTGGAGGTGTAGTGCAGTTTCCTTTACCACTCCCCCATACTTCATCAGCCTGATTTGAATACATTGTCTGGAACTTTGAGGTGCGGTGGAAACGCAAACCACGCAGATTACCAGGTAATCTTTTACCCAGGTGAATAAATTCCTGGAAATAAAAGTTCCTGGAAATGTTGGTGGAAAAGGAGCTAATCAGTGAAAAAAAGGTGACCCTGACGAATCTAGGGCTGAGAATAACGATATAAAGGCATGACTGAAATTCTAAAATACACAACTCATCATACATTTTGGAAGCATTTTGAAAATATTAATGTATTTAATCCTAAAAGCACCTTCTCTACTTGTCTCTATTTATCATTCTCTTGTTATCTTTTAGCATAAAGCCATCCAATGCTTCTTCTGTTTTCGTTTTTTTTTAGGCTGATGATCAGACTCTTTATCGGCTCTAAATATCATAATGTATAATAATAATCACCACAGTGACTTGATTTACCAAAACAGTAATTTGTTGGTATCACACACTGACAGCTGCGCACTACACACTGACACACATGGTGCGAATTTGCATTGTGGAGCTGCGAGAGTGTCAGACGGCACTATGAATCATAATTGATTTAGATTTTATAATATTCAAGCAATTAATACCCACTGATATGAATTTCTCCTGGCCTGCTGGATTGCTTTGGTTTCAGCGAGACGTCAGACAGGTGTCAGCCATTGTAGTAGGAGTGTGTGTGTGTGTGGTGTGTGTGTTTGAGAGACAAAGGCTTAGGGAGACAGAAAAGTGGAAGACAATGTCTGTGTCTGTGTTTGTAACTGCCTCTATTTGCTTGTTCATGTGTGAGTGAGTGTGTTCATTTGTGCCAGTGGGCAGGCTGTGTGTGTGTGTGTGTGTGTGTGTGTGTGTGTGTGTGTGTGTGTGTGTGTGTGCATGTGGTATCTCTGTTCCAGTTCAACTCTCTGTCTGCCTTCACAGTGGCAGCTTACCTGTCTACTGAAGCATAGACACACAGAGAGAAAACAGATTAGTATTTTTCCCTTTTTTGCCTTTCTATAATGCCAATTATATCTGGACACTCGGATGACGCTGCTCATGTCACATTTATGCGATGGAGCATTGAGAAATGAACTGAGGGGAGGAGAAGGAGAATGGGAAAGATGGAGGGAGAGAGACAGAGATGGAGTTGGCTGCTGATAGCAGGGCAGGAGAGACAAAGGGAGGGAGAATGTGTGAGAGAAAAATGGACAATGGACAAAACTGGAAAAGTAACCACTACTATGGAGGCTTTTCACAGAGGCAATCACTTGTGTTATTGTGGTATAAGTTGAGCCTGCTTCAGTTTTTTACCATTTTTATTTTTAACAGGAAGAGCCTTTCCTTTGGCACCGTGTGGTGTCACTGAAATGAAGAAGGGGTTGCATCTTTTTGCAGCTACATAGTTACTTGCTATTGTTCTTCTGAGTGCTGATTTACCGTGTCCATAATCATATAACACTCTTTTTTTTCTTGCTGCTAACAACATATTCTCTCAAGAGTGGTAGAAAAATCTAATTTTAACACATTTCAAGTATCACATCAAAGCTGAGTGGTGACTCAGATGAGATTCATGAAACAGTTGATTGTTAGCCTATTTCTCTGATTGCACTTTTAAAAGAAATGATAATATTGGTTGATTCAAACATCTAATGTCTAACATCCAAGCAGGAAGTAGCATGGCGTTTTTATACCACTACCAAAAGTCTAAAGGCTCATTTATACTCCCTTATTTCTGTTATCATCACTGCCTACACATGGTGACGGTGGAGGAGGGGTAATAATGTACCGTTTAAGGCCCCCATTACATAGAAAACATTTTGCAGGTTGCAAACTGCAAGCGCGCTACACTGCATTTTTTAAATTGAATGCTGTCAGTAAAAAACAAAAAGAAAAAGAAAATGCTGTGTCTTTTTATTGATGCCAGGCAACCACGTACTCACCTCCTTACTCTAACCTTCCTGTGTAATCAATCTACCGTAAATTTATTAATGTTATTTATTTCACAGTAATTAGTATCTAGTTCCTAAAATGTTGAGGCAGAGGGTACTTGCTGAAGCTCAGGTTGAAGGTGAGAGGCTGTCTGTGTGGGTACATGAGTCCCTAAAAAAGAGGCTGGATCACGGGGAGTACCACCAGTTGGTCCAGGAGCTTCGCATCCATGATGGACGTTTCCAGGCATATTTTTGGATGACTTAGGGGCAGTTTGACAACCTGCTGTCTATCGTTTGGCCGTATCGCTCTGGGTATCCAGCAACCACTACCACCAGTTTCTCCTTTAGTGTCTACCAACTGTAAACTTGTTGTCGTGACCACCCCTAAAATCATTTGTTTGGACGAAGGGAAAAAAAGGTGACGCGGGGCGTTATCTCGATTTGAGTTCAGAGTGCTCTGGCAAAAACACCAGAAGCTTAGAGTGCAGAAACGTGAGGCATGTCGCAACGCAAAAACTGCAAGCATAAAGCTTCATTCTCATTAAAAACAATTACAAAAAGCCACCTCCAGCTGCTGAAACGCTTTCTGTGTGATCAGGGCTTATTGGAGGCAGCACTGTAGACGGCGATGGTCTGGGAGGCCATTAAAACATTGCAACATGTGGATGGGGATTTCTTTTTACTATATTAATGATACTGCAGAGGTGGGCATTTGAATCACAGTGTAGACGAGGGTATCATCCATCAACTCGACCCTACTGCCGAGTATTTCTTTAAAGGTTTCTGCCCTTTTCCAAACATTTTCCAATGACGGTTTCTTAGATGGTTCTGTGTAACAGACAGTGTGGTGCGTCAGGTTAAGAGGAATAGGCTCTGGTTTCAGATTTGGACAGGGACATCTTTTAGCTGATGGGCCTGGACCTGACTTGAGAGAAGAAAGGAAAAGGCGGAGGAGGTGAGGAAATGAAGAGCAGGCCATTACAGGTGTGACCAAGACAGCAAAGGATGACAAATTTCAAGAGGCAGGGGGTAGAAAGGCTTTAGAGGGAGAAAATGAAGCAAGAAGAAGGTGGAGAAGAATAGAGGAAGAAAAGGGAGAGAAAATATCTCAGTGTGTCGGATAAACAGCATCCAATACCATTTCATCCGGACTTCAAAGGCCCAGAGCAGCAGGGAATCAGACTTCAGCTGAAAGGAGGTGGTCACCTCCACCTGAACCTGCCCACTGTCGGCTACTCTTTTACATTATAGTCATTTTAGCTGCAGCTTTTATCCACAGCGACTTACCACCGCTCTCCACTGCAGCCATCAGCCACGGCAGGGACTTTCCTTTGAAATCAATCGACGCTGCTCTGCTGTGACCAGCGGAGGCATGGTCAAATAATTACACGGGTGTGGTGCCCACAAGTCTGTATTCTCATCATGTAGCCTGGTGCAGTGGAATTATGAGAAATGTAGTCAAAGCTGGTTGAACATTAAATACAGTGACATGAAATTAAACTTCTTTTTTTCTTGCTCTTTCTTTACAGACACATTAATAGAAATGAATAAAAACACTAGCCATCATTTTGCCTAATCGACTCAAGTTTATTTCTCCATCTATCTCTTTTAAAATGCAGCTGGAAACAGTTAAGTGAAAAAACCCTAATCATGACTCTGTGCTGATGTGAACAGGGGGAAATTCAAAGGTGATTTGTCTTCTGTAAAGCTTGAATACACAAACTTAAACAACCATATCAGCTGTTTTAACCTATTAAACCTGCCCTTTCTGATCACCAATGATACTGTTGAGAAAAGTTTAAGGGCACATTCACACCAGGATAGTCCGGTGGACTCGGTTCGATTGGGCGGGGAATGCCGGAAAGTTTCACACCTTCATTTGGTTCGGTTCGCTTTCACACTGCACTTTTTAAAGCGGACCAAACCGCCTGGACAACGTCACGCAGTTACAACAGCTGCTCGTTTGGGGGCGGTATTGTCCGAAATGACCACTGACCAGGAAGAAAAAAAGCATGAGGAAAAAGAAAACCCGGCTCATCGATTGGCCAGGACCGAAAACGGAAATCCATCCCCTTCCATTCCCTATCCAGCATGTTGCTCTGTACATGAGACGGATGCAGCAGTACTGAAAAAGACGGCAGAGAGCGAGAGACTACGACGTGCTGCTGTGGTTAAACAGACACCGAGCAAGGTATGGCAAGGATTTAAAAGTTTTCAGATCACATATATGTCTGTAAATCATACGTTTGCAATGCGCTCTATGTCACCTCTTCTCTTTGGTTCACTTCCTCTCTTTGGTTCACTGGATAGTCCGCTTGAATTTCCCACTGTAAGCGAACCACACCAGTGTTCACTTGCAAGTGAATCGAGACCCCCAGTTTTCAAGTGGACCAGGGTTCACTCGTTTGGTCCACACCAGAGTTTGAATGAGCGTTCACACCACTCCAAATGAAACGAACTATCCGTGGAAGCGGACCAGGGTTTGTTTAAAGCGGACCAAATAGTGCCAGTATGAATGTGTCCTAAATGGACTGCATTTGTATAGTACCTCTCTTTACACTACAAGTCACCTTCACCCATTCACACACACACACTCACACACTGGTGGCTGAGGCTACCATACAAGGTGCCACCTGCTACTCAGTTTATTAACACATTCATAAACTGATGGAACAGCCATCGGGAGCAATTTGGGGTTCAGTGTCTTGCTCAAGGATACTTCGACATACGAAACGGAGGAGCTGGGGATTGAACTGATCTTCTGATTAGTGGACGACCTGCTGTACCTAGTGAGCCACCGCTCCTGAGTTATTACTGGAGTCCATGTTTTGAAACTAATTGAATAAAACTAGAGGAGAACTGAAACATTTGCAGTAATATTCAGTATGATTATTATCGTAAGTGATTACATGACTTATTTTTTGGAGGCAGTAGTCTAAAAAAGTCTTTTTTTTTCTCCTGAATTGCAATTTTTGTCATTTGCTGCAATTTCCTGTAAAAAAAATCACACAAAAATGGCGCAATTTTCATGAGATCCTGGAGGGACTGATTAAATGCCAAAATTTTCTTCTGGTGACTGGGCTGTTGATATTGATGCAAGCTATAGTGTCCAGAACTACACCGTGAAACACTCTTTCCCTTTTCCTTTCTCTTTCTCTCAGGCTGTTTTTCAGAGCCCAACAGAAACTGGTTGCTAAAGAGGAAGAAAATCGGCCTAATGACTTTTAATTTGCTCTAGATCTGTCTGTGAAGCTGTAGTACATCCCATTAATGATGATCATCTCCAGTCTATTCAGGGAGGTTGTTATTAAAATGTGGTGATTTGTAGAAATAAATTCATTTCTCTAATAAAATCCCAGCTCTGTTTTCAGTCGCTTAAATTGTAGATCATGAGCTACCACTACCAATACGGCCCTTTTAACATTTGGAATCGTACCCCTCATGCTGTGCTCGCTAATACAATGTAATAAAAATGAGATGCGGTATCAGTATCCCACTTTTCTGCACCCTAATTCTAATTAAAACATTTTTAATCCGAGCAATGAGAAACATGTATATTTAAGCAGCTGCGGCGAGCTCTAAAACCACAGGAAAACACTGGATTTCTGATTTCACAGGACAAAACCATCAGCACTGGCAATGCTGAAACCAGTTACACACAGTCAGACTCACAGTCTGTTCTGTGATTTGGAGCAGGGAGTCTCAAACAGCATGTCTCTCTTTTCATCATTTGATTTCGTACTTTCTCTTTTGAGGTGAGGTGTTTAATAAGCCCCTCAGAGTGTGTTTGCTATACCTGCACAGTTTGCATTTCTGTTCCTTTCTTCTCTCCTCTCCTGTGTTCCCCCCATGTGCAAATACAATCAAACAAAAAACTTAAAACTTTGCCAGCGATGTGATTTATATTCCAAGGGAGACAAAAATCACACATCTCACCTTGTGTTCTTTATTATTTGAATCTAGAGTCTGTGTTCGCGTTTTATTTGAAGAGTGGTGTCTTACGTCTCTTATAGATGTGTAGATTTTGTTAAGCTAGAGATTGTAAGATGATAAACTTCTTGGACTTTTTCAGTGCTTCCCTGAGTTCCCTGATGATTTTAGAGGCTGTCTGACCTAAAGGCTGATGGGAAAATGATGAATATGTGAAATTTTAGTGAGGTTTTGGTTTCAAAAATTAAAGATTAGATCAGCAATTGGCAACTTCAGTCCAAACATTTGAAGCATCAGCCTTGAAAAACTTTGCATCAGCAGACTCTTTGCTCTCAGACTGGGCTCTCAACCTTCAAACGCTCATGATTCTGGGTCGAAACCAGAACTCTTTGTTCACTTTACAGCAGAAATCCATCTCCCCTGCGGACAATTTATCTCAGAAGAAAAGAAGGAGCTATTTCTGTATCTATCTGCCTCTATCTCTCTATTCAAGACACCTTATCTGAATCATGAGCCCGTCCTGGGAATGAGAGAGCTGTAAACACAAGAAACAGGGTTCATGTTTTATAGCCTTGTCTCTGTCTGAAAAACTCCTTCTGATGGGATCATTCATCCTGTGTGGAGGAGAGGATATAAAAAAAGACAGAGGCAGAGACAAAGACGGCTGATTAAAATCATCTTCCTTTACTTATTCCTCTCTCCTGGGACATAAATAGTTCTACTGCGTAAGTGGATAAAGTTTTCATGATCTGTCTGTCCAGGAGTGTCAGATTTGTGGATCGTCTTCTCAGAGTACAGGGTGTTAAAAATAAGAACATCTCTATTTAGTTTTTGAGACTACAAAAGGTTCTGTTTATCAAAAGAAGCAAGACTAAGGGTCTGGATGCCAGCGGCTCTGCCTAAATACAGCCTCACAGAGTGCTGCTTTGAACTCAGTGCTGTCGGTGTGCTAACGTGCTCACGATGACACAAAGTGCCAGTGTTTTTGGCAGCTGGAAGGCCAGATATTTACCAAAGTTACAGTTCATACAGTGGGGAACATGAAGTCTGGACCACAGACTGTAAAATAAGGACAAATGGCCGCTTCCCTTAAGTGAAGCCAAAACATCCTGATTGTGGCAGCATGGTGGGACAGTGGTTAGCATTGTCGCCTCACAGCAAGAGGGTTCCAGTTCTAACCCTAGGGTGGGGGAGCCCCTCTGTGCAGAGTTTGCATATTCTCACCATGTCAGCGTGGGTTTTCTCCGGGTGCTCCAGCTTCCTCCCACAGTCCAAAGACATGCAGGTTAATTGGTGACTCTAAATTGCCCTTAGGTGCCCCCGCGACCCCCAACAGGATAAGTGATTACGGAAAATGGATGAATAAATGAGCTTCCTTTAAATGAAGCCAAAACATTCAGATTGCCCCCTGATGGTTGGCTGCAGTACAAGTCAAAAACTTGCCTCCTTTATATCAGTTGATGGGACATGTGCCAAACTTAACTCGAAATACACTCCAAATATATTTTCCCAAAGATGGTTCCTCTCATTTTAAGTAGTTCTTACCACACTGCTGTATGGTTTCAAGTATGGTTTCAATTAGATATTTGATGCTATAAAAAGGGAGTTTGACATCATGATTGACAGCTCCCATCAATGGTGCTGGTTGCAATTAAGTGGATGAGTATATGGGCGGGAACTCACTACTGTGGAGCTTGCTACTGCAGACTCTGGCACGAAATGACATCACAACTGCAAAATGGCAGCAGCTATGTGTGGGATATTTTGGCTTCATTTTTGTATAGTGAGAGGAAGTGGAGAAACGTTGTCCATCGTAATATACAGACTATCGTCTGGACCAGTGACTCCCAACTGGTTTAGCCTTAGGGTCAACACAGTTTAATACCTTCGGCGCCATACTTCTGTTTGGCCATGCCGTTAAACTAGCTGGCTGTCTCTATCAAGTAGCTGTCTATTAGCCACTCACCCTACAGCGGAAAACAGCACTTCAAAATAAAAGCTTCCGTGTACTTCAAAATAAGGTGTGTTTTTTACAAATTTGACATATTTGCAAGTATGGAGAATGGAGCCATGACCCAGTTTTGGACCGTGACCAACCAGTTCAGAACCACTGGTCTTCACCAAGTTTTGTTAACAAGCCATCCAATAGCAGTCTAAGTGTTGAGTCTTACATCCTGCACAAAGCAGGGCACAGCACAGTGCGGCCATCAGTGGTAGTTTCAGACTGATGCAGTTGCCATTTTCACTGCCATCGCCCACGTTGTCTACATGCACCCATTTGTGTGTCATGTAGGTCTTAGGTAGGCATATTTTGAAGCAGCAGTAAGCAGTTGTACCATTGACCAACAAAAACCTGGTCTAAAGTCAATGCCGCAGTATTTTCATATAGTAAGATGCGCCTACATGGGTGAGTTCACAATATGTGTACACTCTGCTTGTCACACACTCAGGGACACATGGATGGGTTGCAGGTGAGTGAAATAATACATAATTAATGAGGAAAATATAAATTACATTCTCTAAAATGTGAACAGAGATCAGAGCAGAGCTGCAGAGCTGCTGTCCGACTCCCCACTGAGAGAGAAGAGAAGTGTTAATTAATAATTTCAGAAGCTAAAGGTATAGCTCTGTTTCTTCTGTCAAGTTTATAACTACAGTTTTTAGTTTTGCTTCCTAAATATCCCACAATATTTGCTGCAGTGACATCACTGCTGTTACCTCGTTACTCTCAGCAGAAAACCACCCACCTTGTAAATGTAAATAGCAGGCTGAACTGGCATTTAAAGGGATTGGGACGCTGATTGGTTAAATTCGTGTTAAGCCCAAAACACACCTATGATTGTCATTTGTGCCCAGATTATGTTCTGTTAACTAGCAAAAGTGGTTGGACACGCCCTAAATGCACTTGTGCCATGCACTTTTGACCATGGGCTATAGATTGTTTAAACAGTGACTATAGTGCCTAGTGTCATTTCACTGCCATCGCTAATTGATTATCAGATCAGGTGATGACTTAAGTCTTAAGAGTTCATCTTCTTAGAACCTTAAATGTCTGTACAAAACTCCATAGTAATCTATCCAATATCTGTTGAGATATTTCAGCCACAATTACAGGGGTTTAACACTGCCACTTTTCTACAACCACGCCACTAGCAAGAGTTAAAATATGGTTTTTTTATGTTGGCTATCTCAGCTGTTTAAATTAATTAATGTACTTGATGTTTAGGAAACTCTGACTGGTTGGCAGTTATTGAGCAGCTTCCTGTAGCCTCTTAGCCTGATTGGCTGACTGGTTGTCAGCAAGTGAATCCCATTTCAGTCAAAAATTTGGCAAAGTGTTATTGCCACATTTTGTCACGATTTCTGTCATTTGTCAAGTTAAGATCAAAGTTACTGCTGGACTGTTGTTGTAAGCCCAGTTCACACCAAAGATTTGTGACTACTTGGAATGCGCTGTTCTGCAACGTTCTAAAAACCTGGTGGTTCACACCAATGCAACTAGATGAGATGGTGTATCATCTCTATGCAACAACTCTCTGTACTTCTGTTCTGATTTGCAGCTTTTCAGGTTTATTTTGTGGCTGAATATAATTTGTAGCTTCTTAAAATATGAATGAGGATAGTGATAGTGAGATACTGGATACAGCTGCATTTGTAGTAGTGATGTAACAGAGAAACAGAAACAAAACGAGCATCAGATGGACTGTGTTCATAATAAATACGCCACAATAATATAAATAACCAGCACCAATTAATCAGTCAGTGAAAATATGTGTGTGCAGCGAGCAGCAGCAGTGACCCACCCACCAACACCGGCACACTGTTAGGATGGAAACTACAAGCTGATTGGCTGTTGAAACAATTGAAGGTCTTTATGTTCTAAAACCAGCCGCCAGCGATTTGACCAGCTGAGCTGTAGGTGACACCATCAGACGGCTTCAGTCGAGCTCAGACCGGCCCTATTGTTATGTGCAGATGTGGCAGTTTGTGAGGTTTAACTCTCTGGTCTCCTGTGAGTTTCAGTAAGATAAACACTTGCCTTCTGTATTTGTATTTCTTTATAAAATATTTAGTCGTACTCTATATAAATATTTTTCCTCTGGTCAGTTGGTATAAAACGGTAAAGTAAAAAAAAAGTTTGAAATTACTATTACAGAAATTACAGAGCAGAATATTGAAGCTGTGTTGAGATAGCTCTATAACGATTCGTAAAGATAAGTATGGTTGTGTGTGTGTGTGTGTGTGCAGTACCAGGTCGTTGTGATTTGTGGAATCAGTGTGATTTCCGATGAAACGGCCCCAATTATCATTAAATTTTTCTGCTGCCATTTATCAGACAATGGGTGATGGAAAGCTTGTGTGTGTGTGTGTGTGTGTGTGTGTGTGTGTGTGTGTGTGTGTGTGTGTGTGTGTGTGTGCGTGTGCATTTGATGGGTCCTCTTTCAGAGAAGAAGTCAATAAAAAGTGATTCTTTAGCCCCAGCCTGCCTCATCTTTTCAGTCTTTTCTGTTTTTCACCCTTTTGTTATTCATGTCTCCCTCTGTTCGAACTGGTCAATAAACTTCATACAGTCAAATAATTCCCATGTCTCCCTCTTTCTCTCTTCAGATTCACACTTTGCATCCCAGCTGTCTCTGTGTCTCTGCAGCTTTTGTTCTGCCCATGTCTTCTTCTTTCCCCTTTCTTTCTCTGAAAGACTTGTCAGTCTCTTGTCCTGTTCTTCACTTTTCTCCTCTAACATCAAGTGGGATTTACTGTCTGTCCTCAGACCTTTATAACAAAGCCTGGAGTTGTTGGCATTTTCTCCATTGCCATCTTGGAATTTCAGAGCCAGAAGTGACCATATTTGGATTAGAGGGTGGAGCTAACTCCAATGCTAGCTGCTAGCTTGATTAGCATAGTGCACTTCCAGCTATAGTTAACTGTGATGGTGCTAATGCTAAGTGAAAAACAGGCTTAAAACCATTAAAACAAAATGTACTTACCGTAAAAACGGAATATCCTTCTCCTTAGAGGGTCTGAGTCTTAAATGGCAGAGAAAAGTAGGTTAATGATGGCCTCTTAGGCTTTCTTTTACGTCTATAGGGCTGGTACCTGCTTTTCACCCGGGTTAGCCAAGAAGAGATGATTCATTTCTTCTACATTGGCAGTTTTGGCAGCGCCTTTCCCGGTGTACTGTGCTTATTACAATACAGTGCCATCACAGGGGTGTGATGCCACATTTGCAGTTACAAGATATCCACCAAGTGCAACGCTTGTTAGAGAAGTGTTTTCCATGAAAGCTGGAGGCAGCACGAAAATTGATGGAAGCGGCCGCCACATAATGCCCTATACACAGTAAACCCTGGACAGCTACAGCTACACCTAGACTTTGTGACACTGGGCTCATGCCATGGTTACGTCACTTAACGGACACTATTGTTGTGGTGCTTAGTTATCGAAGGACGGAAACCACCTGTCACTCAAAGCAGCCACACCCTTAATTTGGCATCACTTTAGGCTTTATTATGTATAACTTTAACAACATTTAAACTGTATGGTTAGTTGAAGAAAGATATTTGCACATTCAGCTGTCTCAGCTGCAGCTGTGTTGGAAAATATCGCTTGAGTCTTTTGACCTTTGACGAAGGTCCAGGAGGACCGAAGCGTCAGTGTTACGAATAAATTGTAAAGCTGAGCAGGAGCAGTGTGAGGGAATTTCTGTTCAAAAACCCCCCGCACAGTTGTCATGAAGGGGGGAATTAGCTACAGAGACCAAAACCGTGTTTTGTACCAGGCTGTAAACATGTTAATTTCTGCTATAAAGTTGTGCATTTGAACATGGGGGTCTATTGGGATTGACTAACATTTAGTGCAAGCCTCAATTAGAGGAACTGCAGGTTTTGGCGCTTTGCGTTGGCTTCATTTTTAAACCCTCGAGGCTGCTGCTTGTTTCTGTCAGAAAAATATTTCATATCAAATCAGTGGGATCTTTTTTTAAGCCAAAATGCGATGATGTCATATTATAGAATCTCTAAAATCTCAAGAAATACTCAGACAATTCAGAAAAAATACATCTCAACGCTTCACTCAGGCATTTGCATATTTCTTGAAACATACTAAGGTACCATATCTGTTCCTTATACATCCATACTGTGACTGATTGAATCTTGTTAAATGAGCAGTTTCTTTGTATGTGTTCTTTCACAGCCTCAGTCAGGCATAAAGTCAGTGTTGCAGCACTGCAGTAAAGGCTGAATCCACTAATGTGGTTTTGCAGTACGTGATTAATGTGCTATTATAGAGCCACAGAAACACACAGCTCCAGAGTGTCACTGACTTATTCTCAGGTTGCTTTATTTAGTTAATGAGGTTGATATTGATGACAGAAGTTTCCCTGTGACTGCAGTAAAGGAATGCAGAGCTAATGGAAATCCATGAGGACACAACACTCAGTTGTTATACACAACTTTTTTTGGAGGGGGGTAGACACATGGACACACACAACTAGACCGACACAAGCACTCGCTGCATAGATTTTATCTTTCAGTGAACACATGAAAAAGATACGACCAAATGCATTTTATTCAGTGGACTGTACTCCCCTCACACACACACACACACTCACACAAACGTTTACACATGATGTTGTCATCAGACTGCTGTGCTGTTTGTCATGACGCCATGTTGCATCATTGGTACACAGGACGATAAAGGCAAGTGGATTGCTGTGTTTGTGTTTGTGTTTGTGCCTGAGACCGTCTTTTTTTGTCAGGCCCTGTCAAACAAAACTGCTCCTTCTGAAGAGCATATATTTAAGGTGAGGATTGTGGATTTGAGGGTGACATAAGTCATTCACTGAAACATGAAAGTATGTTTGTATTCTGTATTAAAGGCAGAAGTATTTTGATGTTGCTATGGTGCCACAAAAGGTCCAAGGGAGCTGCGTCGCCAGAATTTAAAGAAAGCAGAGGTCATGAATGCCACGTCTCGGCATGCAATCCCACAAGTCCATTTATTTTTGCATTTTTTTAGTCATTGAAAGTTCAGTTAAAAAAGTCTCAAATTTGGCCTTCAAAATCGTCTGGCCTATTTGCGTTTGGTAAAATACTAGAAAGTTGCTGAGGCTGTAATTTGTTCAGGTGTGTCTTTAAGTTTGCCCAGAGTGACGATGAAAGTGAGCTAACGTTAGCTTAACACAAACCATGTACGCTACCATTTGTTGTCATCACTGCTAAAGAAGGTGCCTCTCGTCTTTTCTCATTGGACAGTGGAAAGAGTTAGTCAATGACGTTGGGCAGTTAATCTGCTCTGAGTTGAAGTTTTTGTGTCCAGGGGCGCTCCTGCAAAAACATGAGGAGCTCAACAACATAAAAGCTGCGAGCAAAATGCTTCACTGTCATTGCAAACAACAAAAAGGCACCCTAGGCTGCCAGAAAATGCTTTTTCTGATTGGGAAGTTAAGGTGTAGTAAGACCAAACATGAAGCAAAATTTCACCTTATCTTAACTCATGTGAATACTCACGCTGAAGTGCCAGCTGTGCTAACTTGTGTGCAAAGTATTACTAACTTTACTACTACCTTGGATTGTAGTAATAAACAACTTATAGCTGGAATCAAGTAAAAAATACCTATTTTCAGATCTTCCTACATAAATATATAGCTTCTCTTGCTTTTCCCCAAGCCCTCTTTTTTTTCTCTTTTTGGTACTGTTTGAGTCGTAGAGCTGCGGGTGCCCAAAAATAACTTTATCGTCCATTATTAATTCTCGTTGACATCATGAAAATCTCAACGCTGATAGGCTTTTGCAAAACAGCATCATGCAAATCTTTTGCTCAAGCTGAAACATTACAACTTGTGTGGGCGCATATTTGCGTCCGTTGGCCAAGGCCGGGCAAGAATTCACGTCAATTTGCATTTCTACGTTGACTTTGTATGTTATCACACCACCTTGAAAGAGAAGGTTGGAGTTGGTGGTTGAGGGTAGCGGCAAGAAAGTTTGGAACAGAGACACGCCTGGAACGAATGTTTAAGGCATGCTGTGAGTGTCATACTTTGTATTTTACATGAGTTAGATGACAGTTTAGAGGTTGAGATTGGATGAATAGTTGTTGGGCACTTTCTTTGGCTGTTTGGAAAGTTTGTGTTTTCGAGGATCTTCTAACTGTTCGATGAGACAGATTTGCAGTTGTTGGTTGTAACAGATCTCAGCTGTTTCTCCCTCCTTTAAGACAGAGACAGAGAGACCTTGGCTGCGAACACTGACAGCCTCTACTGTACACTGCACTTTACGACGTGAGCCACCAAGTTGGATTTGGCAGAAAGTCTCAGTGACGTTATACATCACAAAGCTGCAAACACAAGACTTCTCTTGTTTGGATAGTTCCAACACCACGATAGGTTACCTTGTCGGAAAGTATATTTTCATTTCAACAAAACAACAGTGATTTTCAGGGGATCAATCAAGTATCTGTGTTCTGCTGGCAAACCATTATGAGAAATGTACTTTTTAAAATTAATTCATTTAATAGAAACATAAAAAGTAGTGTCTAAATAAAGAGGGTAAAGGTGATAGAAACAAATTTAGAATTAAAGTACAAATTGGAGACACGTTATTATGCTTGGAAAGGAAAAAAAATCAAGATTGTTTGTGTGTGTGTGTGTGTTTATTTGTGTGTTTGTCCTGAATAGCAGCGGACAGCAGCCCTCAACAGCAGCAGCAGGCAGATTCCAGTGGCAGCCATGCATGAGTACACAGCTGCAGGGAGGACACGCACACACACACATACACACACATGTAAACAGACACAAACACGCACACACAGATTCAGACACACACAGGGATGCATACAGATGACTTGCATTTATAAAAACACACACACGCACATTCGGTATACCCACATATGGGTCCACATGCACTGACACACACACACACACACACACACACACACACACACACTGAGGCCCACACACTCATGGCTGCCTCTGTATTTTAATCTGTGATGACATTAACAAACAACGCCGTGACAGAGACTGAAAAGGCAACGAGAGAGAGACACTGAGACACGCAGTGAGAGGGAGAGAGGATGGGAAGCAAAGGATAACCACTGAACTGTCGCAGGACAGATATGTCACACTCTGTAGCTCTGATGAACAGAAGAGAGAGAAACAGAAAATGAGGAGGTACAGAGAGGGAGGAGAGGAAAGACGGATGTGGTCCCGACATACACGGAGGGGGAAGGAGAGGCAGAGATTAAACTGCAGGAAGGGGAGGATGGATAAATAAAATGAGTTTGTAGTAAGTGGACAGCAGGGTGTTTGTCAGACCCGACACTGTCCTAACAGGAGAGGGTCAGGGTTCAAATCTCTGTTGGATGCTGCCCTTCAGCAACGCAGTGACGTCTGTACCAACATCATGGGGTGTGATAATGTTACATCATGTTGGGTAGCAGGATTATGAGCAGTTACAGATCACAGATTATAGGCCTAAAATGTCTTTGTAACATACTCCATTAGATTACTCATACTAATTGACTTATTCTGAGTATTTTGGATTATTTTTGGAGTACTCCACAATCTTGCTGATCTCATTTGTCTGAATCTTGCGCCAAAAATATGACAGCCTTGTATCTCCTCTGCCATTGGTGTGTGTCAGGTACAGTGTGCACACTTTTTTTAGAAATCAGTTCATCAGTTCATATGAATTTTACACCGAGTCGTAACAGCAAGCATCCACACTGAATCCCCCAAATATACACTTCTGTTACATCATGTAAACAAACCACCCTAAGCCTGTCAGCTGTGCGGTCGACTGGAGACGTAACCACTTAAGTCCAACCACAAAAGATGAGCAAATACTTTCTATCTTGCACTTTTGTACTTGAACTTTTTATACAGAAAACACGTGTTTTGTATTGTGATATTTACTGTAAATGACACACAATGCAGCCAACAGCCAGTAAGATGTTACCAGTGATGGTCATTTACCAGAGACTTCCAGCCAGCTGTCACCTTATTTAGATATTTGTAGGTAAATGAAATACTATGGTGAGATAACTCCTTATTTCAACTTCATGAATCAGCTGTTTCTCGTCCACTGCGGACCTTTAAAGCGAGCGACAGGATACACAGAGACACAGCATCAGACAGAAGTTCAGTTCAAAACAAAAGTGCTGCATCACTCACAGTTAGAGCGTTCCAATAGAAAACAGTGTAATCAAACCGAAGCTCGCTTGCATTGCTTTTAGTTCGGACATGGTGTTAAAGCAAATTAAGTAACCCTTCAAGTAATCTGTTTTTAAAGACAGTAACTGTATTCAGAATGCCACCAATTGAAACTGTAACTGTGTCAGAATACAGTTTATATTTTAAACAAATGGCAACATTACTTGTATTTTGTCACTAACCAACCATGACTAATGGTAACAGGCAGGGTTCAAAACACGCTGACCTCACACGGATATGGGAAGGTGATGACGTTTATGTCACATGGACCAAAGGGGACTTTCAAGGACACACGGACATGAAAACTGTGAATTGGCCCTCAGTGACAGATAATCAAAGTCTGATAATGCAGACTTCTTCTGGTTTTTGAACTTTTGGCCCCATTGAGCATGAACACAAGAGCTCTTCTCTGGTTGAGCCAGTTAACATCTGGCTAAAGCAATTAATTAATGATCATTTATTGTTTTACATCCTTTCCTTTTGAAATGATTGTGTCTTTTTTAAGCGCTCAGTAACAGTGCTGGGCTGTGGGGTGATTTAACTTAAGTGGCTACTTGAAACAGAACATCACAAACACTCAGACGTGACTTTTTGTACCATACAAATTGCGGCATTATGTGCTATTAAATGTAAAAGGTTATAAAGGGCTGCATCATTGTCTATTTAATGTATTTCTTTTCATATGTATTTCTTATCATATTATTCATGCTGTATGTGTGGGGCATGAGGTCAGCCAGGTCAGCCAGACAGGAAGTATATGCTCATGCTCTATGGGCCCCAAGTCTGATGAGCATATAGAATGGAAAGGACAACGTCTTGGAACACAGCATCCATTTTCTAAGTACATCCATGAAATTAACCTTTTTTATGCCTCCATGTCGGCAATAGCTGAAGCAGGAGGCATTATACGTTTGTGTTGTTCATGTGTCCAAATGTGATATGTCAAGAATACCTTGAGGAAATGTCTTCAAATTTGGCACAAACATCCACTTGCACTCAAGAATGAACTAATGCTGGTCAACGATCAGGATGTTCCTGGCGACTAATTTCCCTGTTGACTAAACGAAAATTTTAATTAAGACTAGTCGACTAGTCTAAAAAGAGCCCTTTGAAGCCTTTAATCACAATCTTCAACAACCATGTTGGATTTTAAATGCTGCTGCAGTACGAGACACTTTGCTCCGTGCGGTATGAATGTGAACATGACGGCAACTCTGTCAAAAGTTAACCACTAAAATAACATCTAAAATAAATAAACTGCCTCTGAAATGTGGGGCACATTGAACCTTGCAGATTATCTGACAGAAATGATAGCAGTTCACCTTAAAGTTAATAAAACATCAAATTTATAATTAAATTTCAGCTGAAATGAGAGGCATTTAGCTCCGTGCAGTATGAATGTAAACCCTGCACATTATCTGACAACAGCTCACTTAAAGTTAACAAATAATATAACATCTCAAAAACATTAATTGCTGCTGAATTCATTTTCTAGATCAAAGTTCTGCCAAACCACGCTGGTTTTGTGAGAGGACATCTCTCTTATTTCCCACCATGCTGTTTTAAAACTCCAGTCTACTCGAGCATTACCGCGAGGAGGGGGACTGCTGTCTGACGGCTCTGTAGCACCCACTAGTGGAGGGCGGCTGCATGGCAGTTAAGCAGCCTTGTACATGAATAAAACACTAATTGGTTTAACCGACTAATATTTCTGGTGCTGACTAGCGAGTGG
The DNA here is from genome assembly GCA_019142605.1 of Cephalopholis sonnerati. NCBI lineage: Eukaryota > Metazoa > Chordata > Actinopteri > Perciformes > Serranidae > Cephalopholis > Cephalopholis sonnerati. Next base: position 6,642,208 of record JAGQAX010000002.1, on the reverse strand, counting down.
GCGGACGTTTAATCATTCAGACGTCTAATTGTGTGCATCCCTAGTCAAAGGTCAAGGTCACCGTGACCTCACGAAACAACTCATAACTCAAGAATTCTTACACTCATAATAATATAATTTCACAAAAATGTCTAAAAGGATAAAATGATGAAGTGATGACATTTTATACCCAGATAATCAAAGGTCAACTTCACTGTGACATCATGTTCTGCCAAATCGTTATTCATCGTCATATCTCAGGAACAGAAGGGGAGACATTTGGTCAGATACTGAATTCGTGACACTAATCTCGGTGCCATTCTTGAAACTGGGCTGCTGGCTCGAAGATGTGTGTGAAGCAACCATATTTTCACAGACATGGATGTGAACTGTGAGTGCAATCTGACTGGTTTGCGGAGGCATACGACCGCGAGGCTGTAAAGTTTTTTTATGTGACAACATGATCATTCTTCTGTTGCCGCCCTCGGGCCAAAATGTACATGTTCTGCTCCAGTAGTAGTAAAGATAGAAGAAAACCAAAGATGCATCTTCACCTCGTCATACATTCAACTTTTAGCTCGGGGGTCATTCTGCGTTCATGGACATTTTATTACACTTTACATCAGATCTGTGTGTGCTCTGAGCGGCTCACAGCAGTAAACAGCAGAGGATTGTAACTGAGTTTTAAACACTCTTTAGAGAGACTTTTTATTACATTCTGACAGCTTTTACATTATGTGGCGCTTATGATATTATCGGCTTCTGCGAGGATGATGAAGGGAAATACTTGTACTGGGAGAGAAAACACACACTCACACACACACACACACACACACACACACACACACACACACAAAGAGGGGAGGATCTAACCACCCTTATCTTGTTATTTCTGATGTGCTTGCACTTTCTTGCTTTTATCTTTTGCTCTTTTTTTATCTGTATTTGTTGTTCCCTGATCTCCGTAAAGCACTTTCTGACAAACCTTTTGATAAAAGCACTTTAGGAATCGGGCTTGGCTTGCAGAAGCGAACACGGGAAAATGAGAGAGGCAGAGACCGAGAGGCGGATCAACAGGAGGATGACAGATAGAGGGAAAGAGCCACACAGGAAACGTAAAATGAGGACTGAAGCAGCAGAGATAAAACCATGGATCAGATGAACAGGAGAGCAGTGATGAGGGGAGACACGAGGGAAGGAGACAGAGGACTTTTAGAGGGAGCAACAAGTGAAGGAAGTGACCTGTCTTTTTCCTCAGTAAATGCCATTTGTTTGCCCTTTGGAAAGCCACTCGAATGCATTCAGACATCAGGCAGAGCTTTTCTAGAGGCAGAGACACTAATGTAACCCTACACATTTTATATCGACAGTGGTTCTCCCATATGTGAAGAGTGGTTGCTGTGATGGATCCACAGAGTGAATTATCACCCACCCCGCAATTCCCCTCAGCTCTGCAGAGCTTTATAGCATCCTTCAACTTATGAGTAGTACTGTATGTTGGTTCACTCTCACCGCTGTCATACCATCACTTGTGAGCGCAGTTGACAGCTGTTTTCAGAGAAACGAGGTATGTTAACCCATTCTAAGCTGCCTGAACAGCACCAGGCTAACCTTGCAGGGCAGCTGGATTCTTGCATTAGCACTAGATCATGATTGCATCACAGTCTATCTTATCAGGCTTAAATTCACGTGTTTGTGTTCACAGTGGTTTTGATTAGTCTGTGTCTTGTGAGGACTTGGTTTAGGTGTGTGTGACGACACGGAGAAAAACAATGATAGCTTATAAAGAGGTTAGCGTTGATGCTGCAATCTCAGAGCTAATTTTCTTTATGGAAAGAAGAGCAAAGAACAACACTGAAGGCTTTTCTCAATGAAGAGGGTGTTTTTGCTGTTCTCCCGACTGACTACGGCTTTCGTGATAGACGGTGACAGACAGATGGTTCATCTAATCACCTGCCAAGTATATTCAAACAGTTTCCAGTGCTCCTCCAATAATTCAATGTAACAAACTAAATGCTTTGTCAAGTTAACACCAAGTCACAAAAAGAAGTTAGCTATTAACTGGTGAACATAGTAGAGCATTCAGCAGCTACATATTTTCTCCAGGATGAGGTAGAGACCAAAAACAGAGCTAAAAGTACAATAGAGGAGGCAAGAAACAGGATGCAAGTTAAATGTTAATGTTGCTTTTATCTGCTGGATATCTAAATGGGTCACTGTTGGCTAGCAAGTTCGCCCAACGCGGTTTCACTCCCCCAACTCGTCAAATACTTAGTGTCGGAATGAGATGCACCAGATGGCGTCATCTTTTGATGCTCCAAGCAGCTGCCGTAGTATAAAGAGCAACAAAGTCCACATGGCGTGGGCTGGAGGTGAGGTGGATGGGTCAAACAAACTCAGCATCAAATCACCATCAAACCCACCAGACTGGGTGAGTTAAGGGTTTATTTCAACCAGACCTGAGTTGGTCATTATGAAAACTGTGGAGAAACAAATCAAGACAGTTTTTGTGAGATTTACTCTGTTTCCACTGACTTTGAAATAAGTGGGTTTCATGATATGATTGTTTAAATTGATTGTCGTAGGTTTGACGATAGGGAGTTTAGGCTGTCTGGTTATCCAAAAAGGATATTTACTTTTGAACAAGGCAGTTTATCTTTGTAGGGATACTCTTCTCAGACACTTAAAATAACTGAAATAAAAAATAACTAAAATAACTAATCTGAGCCTGTCAGTGGCAAAAACAAGCACTTTAAGTAGACGTAAATTGATAGTGTGAACATGCCCTGAGTGGTTACACTGCAGCCTGGTCTCTGCTCTCTACCAATACTGAACCAGTTTCAAAAAATGTCTTTCTCATTCGTCATTTAGACACAAAACATGAGAAAATAGGGTCCAGGTTTAAAAAAATACCCTTTAAATCTGGATTTTTAGGCTTAGCTGATGTGCAGAAAGCCACACAGCAACTCTTCTTGGTAGCGTATGATTTATTCTCCCACTTGGCGTCAAAGGACTGATGTCTTCTGGGTGTTCTGACTGTATTGATGTACCAGCATATGACTTTGAAAAACAGTAGCACTTTGGCTCCGACCAATAAAGTTAAACTTAGAGTATAAAACAGTTTTACCCTGCTCTGCAGTCCTGCCTCTGTAAAAACATTTAAAGAACCCCAAACTCACATCTGCAGTGCTTAATGTAAGAGTCCAACTGCTCCAGTGGAGCTGATCGGTGGCTGACAGTAGGAGACTGCGGCAGGACCAGTCAGCTCCCAGGTGTCAATGCTGTGTGAGTGTGAACCCAGATGGTGCAAGAACAAGACAAGAGAGCATCCGCAGACGGTTTCCCCTCGATATTTTTATATTTTTTAACAACAGGGAGAACTGGGGAGAATATGAGAAGAAAAACTTCATTAAGAATCCTTTGAGAGTTTGACTTTGATGTCAGAAATCGTTTTGTCAGAGTGGGAGCAGCACTGTTCAGCTGCTGGATATCTCAATCCTGACGCACAGACGAGCCACACAATGATGCAACTGTTTGTGTTCGTGTGTGTACTCGTGTGTCCAGACAAGTTAGAGAGTGTTAGGTTACAAAAAAATATGAGCAGGATGTCTGTTTGTGTTTATAAGAAGAGGAAACAGAGCCACACCAGCAGTGTGTGTCTGACAGTGTTAGTGTGTGAAGAAGAGATAGATGTAAACACAAGGAAGTGGCATCAATGACCCCCCATAAACGTTATAGCCAGGAGAGAGGCAACCTTCAGGCTCTGTCCCTTTCACTGATTCACACACACACTCACACACACACACACGCCCGGTCTCACACAGCTAATTAAGAACCAGTGATAGGCCTGTTTTGTTCTTCCTAATGCGTATTTTTATTGCCGTCCTCTTCCAAATCACATGCCTGAGCAATTTAGTAGCACTTTAGCCACAACCGCGCGGCCCGTATGTTGTGATTAAAGTCCCCGTCGAGTAAAGCACGTCCAGAGATCACACTTAAGCTAATACATTACACGTTGAGACACTCGACTCAACAACATCATTCCTCATTTCATCAAAGGGGTGAAGAATTCTCCAGCAGATGACGATGAAGCTAAATTGAAAGGCACTTTATCACTTGGAATTAAGGCATTAATGACATGCTGAAAATAATGATGATGAAGTGTAGACGCTATACGTCAGGACCCAGCATATAGCGCACAATTTGTAGCACATGTTGCACATGTGTTATGACTATAACTGGGTATTGTTTAAATCTGGTTAATATGAATGCAGATACAAGGGAATTGTCGTGACAAAAATACTTTTTGAAATATTAATTCAATAAATGGAAACATTTTCCTTTTTTTATATCACAAAAGAAGTCAAGGTTCTTAAATGTTGAATGTAGTCCGACCAAAAGCAGCTGCAAAAGAATAAAAAATCAGGAAACTGGCTCAAATTGGCAGGATTGTGATTCAAGAATAAACAAACAGGACTATGAATATGAAGAAAGATTTGATGCCAACTTTTGGTGCTTTAAAGCTCACATAGGCAGTTTTATTTTTGTGTTGGTAAGCAAAAATCCCATAATAACCTTTGAGCATATTGTTGCTTCTTTGTTGTTGCATATTGCTATGCTTGCAAATTTAGCACTTGACAGGAGATTCTGGCCAATCACAGGTCATTTCAGAGAGAGGGTGTTTCCTTTTGGCCCTTCTACAAATGCAGATGCACGTGCACATCCTGTCAGTGAAAGTCTGATTTAATGGCCTGCAGTAAAAGTTGCGATTCCAGCACTGGCAACTACTGCCTACACTGCAAATCAACCCAAAAAAGTGAGGGGGATTTATTGAGAGGAGAGAGTCTAAAACAGTCTGACAGTAAACATTTAAAAATGTGTCATAAACTGTGAAGTGTTTCAGAGGTGGAGAGAAAATGTTGCCAATAGTTTAGTCTTCTGCGTACTGAAGTCAAAGAATATGGCTGTGCTTTCATGTTCACCTTTAAGTAGTCTGACTCACTGGATGTAGACTGCCTGTTTTCAAAACCCCATTTGCTACTGGAAACAAGAGAAACAACCTCTGGACTAACAACCTACAGGGTGAAGATTGGCAATTTTTGACGAGGCATGGCAGCTTTGCTCTGTTGGTAAATTGTTGTAAAGATCTACAAAGAATAAAACATCTTGTCAGTGCATCTCAGAAAAGCCCAAACTCTGTCTTGCAGGACTTTCTTGCCTGACGGTGATCTGTTATCTGACACAGCCAGTCAGAATTGGTTTGCCACCACTTTCAAAACATCTCTTTTTTTAAATGATACTGAATTTGATTCTTTTGGCGCCAGGGGGCTGATCCTGTACCGTCCTGACTCCCCGCCAGATCAGCAGACTGCCTGTTGCCACTGTCAGTGAAGCTGTTCTCCGAGGAAGATTGCCTGCTTAGCACGAGTTAACACCCAACTCTGAGCTGTGAAAAGGTCCCAAAAAACTCAAACCAATACTAAAACGTTTTCACTTTGTCGTTAAACCCCTTAATAACTACTAGGTAATATTAGCAGCGTGATGCTAACGGTTAGCCTTGGTGGCTGTGGCTGTGGTGGTTCAATCCCTGGCTCCTCCAGTCTGCATGTCAGATACTTGGGCAAGATACTGAACCCCACATTACTCCTGATGGTTGTTATATCAGTGTGTGAGAGTGTGTGAATGGTTACTGAGTAGTAGCACCATGTATGGTAACCTTGGCCACCAGTGTGTCAGAATGTGTGTGTGAATGGGTGAATGAGAGTCACAGTGTTAGAGCGCTTTGACTGGTTGGAAGACTAGAACGGCGCTAAACAAGTCAATTTTTACCGTAGCCCTGTCACTGTGTGTGTTCCCCCTGACACAATTTTGCAAGGTCACTGGCGCTGCATCCTGAACTTAGCACCGCCCAGGGCGATTGTGATTGGTTTAGAGGAACACAAACAAGCCAGAGCATTTTTTTTCCTCGATAGCAGAATGGTGATATGATGCTTCCAGACCTCTCTCAAGCACTGGCACAGCTCTGTGGAGATCACTCAGTATGTTTACATGCACGCAGTAGTCGAGCTAAGCTCATAGCTCGGCTAATCAGTCAAGTTGGACTTCTCGTCTTGTCTGAGTATACATGCAGAAGAGAAAATCGAATTTCTGACAAGTACGTCTGACTCCGCCTTGATGGGTGGCGCTGTGTCCTTTTTAATATAGTGCGTATTGAACTAGTTCCAGTTGACCCGAAGAGGAAGCTAACAACTAATGAAGATGGCGGAGATGGATCATGTTTCCTCGTCCGTCCAGAAGTGCGTCTTCTTCTTCCTGGTTGCCATGGTGTTTGTTTGTTTGTTTTTCCGGGAGTTACTGCACTGCTATATACTGAACTGCTGCTACGTCATCTCCTTCTTCCAGGTGAAAGCCAGCAATAGAAAAAGTGGTGCATGCGCAGAACGCCGAGTCTGACTCCAGTCGGACTAAGTGGATACATGCAGCAGTAGTTTGATTTTCAGTTGAATTATCTCGGTGTGTTAGTCAAGCTACGGATAGTCCAATTTCAGTCGGACTAAGCTGTTTACATGCATTTGAAATTGAGGTTTCAGTCGGACTAAGCCAATAATTTGATTTTCTCAAGCTGCATGTAAATGTACAAACTGTGTGTCCTTTGCCTCATTCCCCGCCACTACAGACCGCCTCACCAGGAGGACAGCAAGTAGCAGCAACCCAAATCCAGACAACACAAGCCCTGGGTCCAAGGGGCCATACAGCTCTGACCCGCCTAATCAGTAAACTTTCTGTTGCTGCAGTTACACAGGCTAGACCCGGCTCTGCTGCTCTGACACCTGGCGGCAGGAGATTTGTGCAAGCCTTTTTGAGACTTCTGCCTACCCCAGCTTTGACTTCTTTTTGAGCACGTCAAGAAAAGTATAAAAGTTTTTACCTCAGCTCAATTTGTGATCCACTGTTTTCTTTCTGATTTCAGACAGGTTACTACATAGAAAATATATGCAAATATATGGCAGCATTGTTACGTCCCACAATGCACTGCAATAGCTTACTCTTCACTATAGTGACAATGTCACATTGTTTCATTTTCTGTTGATGTTCAGTTTTCTCATATTGAGCTCATAGATAAACCCCCTGTCATCACTCAAAATCCCCCATTTCAGCTGAAAAGATAAGTTCATCATCAAGTGTTAGTTCTTCAGGAGAAGTGCCTCACTTTATATGCCAGCAGTCGTTTTATAACAGAAGGTGTCATTTTCTTGTTATTGTTGATGGCGGTTATCTCATACTGGAACAACATTCCTCATAAGCGCTTCCTGTCAGTGGGGACAGTTTAGTCAATAGAAAGCCCAGACAGTGTGTCACTATCTGCCAGAACTGTCATCAGTAAACAAGTCTGTGTTCTCACAGAGAACCTGGCTGCTTTTTGTGTCACCGTTGTCATCTCTGAAATGTGAGGGCGCGGTTGGTACTTGACTTTAATTCAGAGTGTGTGATGCTCTTGTTCTTTCTCTGCTTTTATCACTTGATGCTATCTGTTCTGGTCGTCTCTGTTCTTAATAAGGCACTTAAAGTTGGTCCTAATTGTTAAAAGTGCTTTAAAAATGTAGCGTCCTCCATCTCTGGACGAGGACGGGAGACAATGATCAAGAAAGACAGAATAAACAATGACACATGAAGGTCATGTTTTAGCAACTGTTTGTTTTGCAGCAATTTTTAATCTCCCTCTGAATATTTTTAGTTTTTGCAACAATTATTACCCTTCCTTTTTTAGTATCCTCATCACTCCCAATGCAGTTTACTTCAAAGAGGTTCAAATTAAGGGTTTGCATTATTATATTTGATGTTTGGACAGTGATTTATTCAAAGCCTATGTGTGGGGAGTAACATTTTCCACCACTCAAAGTGTCGGCTTCGCAGGACTACCCTTAAGGCATATTAACACGAGTGATTAATCTGGAGGATTAGGGTGCAGCCTTTTTCTCCAGGAAACTGTTTATATATGCAGATTGTGTTTTAGTGTGAATTGTCCCTTTTGGGCTTCTGTCTCAGGCCCATATGTTTCATCATCTGCTGCACGGTTGGTGTTGGATGAAACCATTAGCATATAGAATCATTAGTGCTGTACTCTTTTTCCTTAAAGTGATAATTTGGTTGTGCAGGATACGCAGTAGAGCGTTCATTTCGTTGAATTTTATCGTCTATGGTCATCTGAGAAAATGTTTTCTGGCTAATGTTGGTGCTGTTTGAGCACAGGTAGACAACCTGCAGCTCCCTGTGGCTTTGACTCAAAATTATATGGAAATGATTAAGTTATTTTTTTAACATTTAAATTTTCATTTATCATTGTTGTAGGCTTAGAGTGATTCTGACATCTACCAAATAATGACATATTTAGAATATTTTGTCAACTAAAATGTATCTCATACATCAACAGCCTGGTGCCTTCGATTCTGCCCTAAATTTTGCCAAACCCAAGGTTTCCAAAAGTAAGAGTCGAAGAGGAAAATACAAAATTTAACAATGTGAGGACTAGGGCTGCAACTATTAGTCGACTAATCGATGACTAATCGACTATTAAAATAATCGGTGACTATTTTAGTAGTCAACTAATCGGTTTGAGTCATTTTTCATAGAAAAGTACTATAAAAGTACCCCAAAATACTCTTGTTGCAGCTTCTTACGTTCAGATATTGGCAGCTTTACACACTCTCCCATGACGGTGAACTAAAACCCTTTGGCGTGAGTACGAAACAAGACATTAGATGACATCATTTTGGAGTTTTGGAGAGACAGACTGACATTTTTCACAATTTTAACAATTTTTTTGATAAAATGACTAGTCGACTAATCAAAGAAATAATCGACAGATTAGTCGACAATAAAATAATCGTTAGTTGCAGCCCTAGTGAGGACAGAATTTTTTGCTTTCACCACCAATGTTGTAAAATAGAAATAAAAAAAAGTACCAAATAATCATAAATAGGGCACTACAGAGTAAACACCTTGTGTTAAAACCTTATTGATCAGAGAGTATATTTGTAATGTTGATAGGCTAATTTAGACATCATAAGGCTCAAACAAAAGAACTGGTGCGCTCAATTCAAATTCCTTTAGAGTATAATCAGAGTCCAAAATTAACATACGCCAAGCGCCAAATGGGGGTAGATTTTCCATTTGACAAGTAAATTTTGGAAGGCTGTCAGCCATACCAGCGGGTAAATGTTTGCACCAAAGTAGTCATGTAATTAAAACTATGCAGAGAAACTGACAAAACCGACAGTCTCAAGAGTATCTAGTTTTGTGACACTGTTTACAGATGGTTTAGCTACTCTGCTAGATCATCACTTACTGCCAGTGTGCTGCTAGCTGCTGTTGGGCTGATGTATAGCTGACGGTTGTGAGTTGCTTTTGAAAGTGAACCATGACGCCAAACTCTTAATTGCCTCGCACATTGGTAACAGCAGTGTGTTACAACTTGCAAATTTGGAAATCCTAGGTCAGTGAAGGAATGACCTACTCTCCCTATGACTGGTTAGCACTCTTTTCCCTCTTTGATTGGATTGGTAAGGTTTTGGCAAAAGGAGTGGGATTGATTAGGTGTATAAGAATGTCAGGGTAAGCCAAGCAGAGGCAGAGTAAGGCAGAATAAGGGTCCATTGTTTTCAATGTAGACGCGCAGCAGGCACGCTTAAATGCCACAGCGATGCTGTCGCGACGCGCACATGTTTTGAGCGCCTACTTTTCAGGGCCTGATGGCTGCACGCTGAGATAAATATAGTTCAACTTTTGGAACGCAGCAGCATATTGTCATGTGATGAGGCCCAACCAATCACAGCCAGCAGATATCTTTCCCTTCTTCTGTTAATATCAGTCTGTAGATCATGTTAATGCAGGGCCACCAGAGCTTTACATCTGTCCCTTGGACAAGTGGCCAACACCGGCCGCTCTGTTGAAAGCTGGCACAGAAAAGGCACAAAAGTAGCACCCAGTGCCTGACGTCACATTTTCCAGGTGTTAAAAGACACGGCGTGTGTACGGCCCCTAAGGCAGGGGAAGACGGGCCACTCCTTCGCTATCCCAGGATTCACAAATTCGCTCACACTTGCTCCTTTCACAATAAAACCCTAGACATGTACACTGCGTCACAGCTTCCTCGAGGGAACTTATTCACATGCGGAGGCTGTGGTGATGAATTGTTCAATATATTAAAATAATTTTGCTTCAGATATGCCCTGGCTTCTTCTTTAAGTTTGTATAACAGCATATTATCTCATCATTTATTTATGAATGAAATATATGTGACTCAAAAATGCAGTTTGTTATTTTGGCCGGGGAACATTATTTGGCGTTGGAATTTTTTATTTTTTTTTATCTACCCGTCCTCTTGGCTGGTGAGTCAAAAAGTTAATTTAGGATACTGAGTATAATATGTTCAGACCCAAAAATCCCCAAATAGCAAGTGGAGTCATCAGCACTCACAGATAAGTGTGTGATACTTTAAATGATGCACAGCAGCAAAAGGAAACTGACATGTTTCATCCATTAAGGTTTCCTCAGTGTTACTCCATCAAACTTGTTTTATGCTCTCGGCCAAATATGTTTTCTTTTTGATAGTAAAGGTTGCTGACCCCTGTGTTAGACGGTATGTAATCATCAGCATGCAGAAGAGGTTAAGAGCAACATCCACATACTGAGAATGAAGCCTGTTGCAGACTGGTTTGGAAATCTTGATGTGGAAATTAATGAGTGAAGCCTTGAGCGAGGCTCTAATTTGACTCCAGTGGACTGATGTTAAAACAAGTGTAGGAAGTAAAGCTACTGTAATTATGTATTTGGATTAGAAAAAGACATTAATATAAAACTGTGACCAAGTACTTAATCTTAAAATTAACATAATCATTAATGCCAAAAAAAGATCGACCCAAAAACAGAATTAACTTCTAAAAATGGGAGTGTGTGATGTTGCTGTGTTTCAGACTGATCCCTTTGCTTCAGTCCAACTCAGGAGCGTCCATCTTGAGTATTTATTTGGTTATATGCTGCTCCAAATGAATCCCATATATGCTGTGTATTCTGTCTAATGTTCCTGTACAGTACGTAAAGGTTGTAGCACAAAAATGCAAATCTGCTCCATCTTTGGAAAGTAGCTCACTCCTTGTCATCTGTCTGGTTTGTTCTCCTGTGAAGCTGGTGGGGGCCAGTGGGTTGAGTTGGGACTGAGGTTTGAACATCTGTTCACATCCTGCAGTATTTCTGCTCATCTCTCGCTGAGCAGAGTGTCCTAAAAGTGTGTTATAGCCAAGCACATAAATATAATGATCCCCAAAGATGGCTCCCACCGACAGCTTGCATTTCAGCTACCGAATGATCTTGACACAAGTTCTCAGTTGTGTATTTTTGCTGGTAATTTCACGGAGGACTTGGAGCCTCCACGCGTTGACTTCATTCTAAAGATACACAAAACATCAGCCGTGTTTGACCCATTTTGCACAATGCATTATGCAGCTGGAGCTCGCTGTCAGTCAAAATGAACCTCTGTCAAACTCTCGGCCTAATTGTTTTGGTATGGATCCAAGTGCTCGCTGCTGTTGTCATGAGACCAAATGGACTGAGCTGAAGGTGAAAAACGCTGCAGGGTTTGAAACAGCTGCTCTAACAAGCGTGGAAACAAGAAACGAAACGCTCGCAGCAAAGACGAGACTGAATCTGTGAGCACAGCAACACGAGGCAATTTTCCATGAATGTTACCATTTCTGTGCGGTTAAAAAACAATATTCTATGTGTCATGTCATTAATGCCTGTTATTTCAATCAACATAACTGGGACTCTAACCTGCAGCATTAAAGCATGAAGCAAAGTCTTGTTTAAAGGGACAGTTCAAAATCAAAAGGCATTTTTTCCCAATCACCTACAGCTATTTATCCATGTCGATTGTGTTTATGTGTGTTGCCGAGTGTTAGAGATATCCATTGTTTTCTAATCTATAATGCTAGCTAGCTCAGTGGTGCTAGGTGAGTCAGTAGATTATTATATTGGACACAAGACAGACATCTCTATATGGTTAAAATCTCCAACAGTCAACAACTTGCACCAAAACAATCTTGAGTGACAAGGAATAAGATGTACTGTACGTAGCACACATTGAACGCATCGTGCTACAGCTCGTCAACAGACGACCATAGTTACTACTGCTTTTACTGAAAGATCTGTACTTCCTCCGTCTTTGCGTTCTGCTCAACAAAAATCTGGACAGACGATCTACTGACACCACCCTTCAATGCCCTGTTTGTTTTTTTACTTTCATTTTTCCTTTGTTGAAGAAATGTTAATAGACTTTAGTCCATCCATCTGCTTCACTGAAAATAACTGAGCGGATGCAGTAAAGGCACTCTGGGCCATTCACAGCCAGACGCATCGATGTTTCCTCTTTGCTGCATTCTGCGCTGTTCTCAGAGCTTATCGACGGAAATGCTCACTCACATACTGCTTTCACACATGACACATAACTGGAAGTGCAGAGACAGGCATTACTGTCATATGCAGGCACACTTGAAAAACACACAACCTGCATGGATGCAAACCCTCACCTACTAGGAACAGTCGAATGCTTAAACATGATCTGGTCTGCTGTAAATGCTGAAACACACTCTATCATTTGCACATATTTACGTCATGTTGCACAAATATGCCACAACATATGCATAAAATATACATACATGCAGCCAAAGTCACACCACAACCTTCCACACAGGCCTGAATGGACCGACTGACACACACACACACACACACACACACACGCACACAGTTTGTTGATTGGCGTTGGCTCCTGCATTGCTGACAACAACCGCCGTTCCATTTGCATAAAGCCGAGGGGCGATGCACCTTTCCCTCACTCTGCTCCACAGGAGGATGATTGGCAGCAGCTCGTGCGAAGCCAGACGCTGAAATGTGACTCTTCTTTAACTGAATTCAAAGGAGCCGCTGGCCCCGATGGCTCCCAGGGCTACAAAGCTCCACTCAATTTCACCTTTTGCTTAGATCCAATATTTTTGACTGACATTTCTGAATTTGACCCATTTCGGATGTCAGTTTGATGGATGCATCCTGAGATGACCCACGTGAGTAAACTGATGACAGAAGTCTCGGATGTGGACGTCTGTTTTGGAAACAACCTAAATTTATGGCCATTAAATAAAGCTATTAACATTCAGTTATTAAATATGGAGCTGCGTTTTCTTCACACGGTGTGGATGTCATTCTGAACATAGCTTTGCTGATGCCCAGTCGCCAGAACAAAATGTTGGCACTGTACGTTTCTGCAAATTACTGATACTTTACAGTTGTACGTTTCATAGGTATCATATCAACATTTTAAAGTGAGGTATTATATGAGCTGACTGTCATCAGAATGTGGAGGCAATGGCGGATGGCGTGTCACCTAGCTGAGCTGCTTGCCATGCTACAGACCTCTGTAGACCACTGTTCAAGACCAACAAAGAACAAAACCAGTTGCATTTTAGCGAGCTATTGCTGTCTTTCTAGCGGCTTTTCAGCCTCCACACATGGTTGTTTTTTAGCTACCTGTTGATGTTATTCCAGCAGAGGTAGAGCCAAGAAAAGAGGTTGCTTTTTTCTAAGACATTGCTGCTGTCCTGCCGGGATAGTACCACAAAACGTGTGTGTTTGTACAGAGATATTGCTTTATTTTGTGCAAGGATAGTGCCACAAGAAGTGGACACATTTCTGCTTTTCCAGGCAGGATTGTGTCCCTCAAACCAGGTACTTTGAGCCAAAACATGATCTTTTTCTAACCATAGCTTAGTTGTTTTTGTGCCCAAACCTAACCACACATTAACCACAGCATTATTGAAACATTAGGTTTCAATGTAGCTACTACATAACGTACAAATGTAACATGTCTGTGGTTTGCAGAAACGTACAATGCCAACATTTTTTCTGACGTTGGGTTGTCCATACTCTCAACAGCTGGTGTAGTATGCCACACAAATGCATTTAGGAACCTTGGTAAAGTACCCTCACTATTTGTACTTTCATAAGTACCATCATATACCCCGAGTGACCAAAGATATGGCCTCTAAACAAAACATGTCACATTGAGGAGTATAAGAACATCGATTTTTAATACTAAGTATTTGGAGCTCTGCTAATTTTCACACCTGTACACATCTGGCCGTTCTTCTACTCCTTGTTGGCTTGACAGTGACTGAGTTGACAGTGTCATGACACACAACATATTCTCTTGGTGACACATTGATACAGCAGATTAACTGTGTCAAATGTCTAAGGATGCTTCTCAACTCTCCATCCATAAGTCACTACGTTCTAGTGTGTTCCACTTTCCTACAGTATCACCAATGACTGCCAAAATATGGCTTAATACATATCTTAAATTTATAACTTGTACAGTGAACTTACAAGTACAGTAAGAAAATGTACTGAAAATATGTGTTTTGTACGGCTGCCCCCAGCTAAGGATTTTCCTAGTCGGCCAACAGTCGTCATTTAGGGCCATTAGTCGACTAGTCGTCCGCATGTTTACGATATTAATTTAATTGTTAAATTATATATCATACATTACAGAGAAATACAAACCGTACTAATGAACCTTCATTAATATAGGCCTATATTTTATCTCCAAGTGCACGTCACACACTGAGCGAGCCGCCTGTTAATGACACTGTGGGCTAATGGGCATGTAGCTACTTCCATGTTTCACATGATACGTCATGTTTGTAGTGGACCAATGAAGATGAGTTTACATATCACCTTGGGTTGGTCCTTCACCTTCTCAAAATGATCCCACACTTTGGATTTCCTGCCCGACATGTTATTAACTAGCCTGTGGAATAACTGCAGGTACCAGCCCTGGAGATTAACCTGACTCCTGTCTGACTGCTGAGCGTGGACACTTCCTGTGTCTGTCCTTTCAAATTAAATTCCCACGTGGTCCAGTCATATAGGTTTTCATTTATTTTGACAAGGTGCAGCTCCTAATAGAGTTTCACTTTTGTATTTTTTTTGTTTGTTTTTCTTTTTTGTGTGACTAAGCGACCAATGAAATATTGTTAACGTTTGGTCGACTGTTAGGGGGCAGCCCTAGAGTTTGGTACGCACTGGATCAGAGAGATGGACAACAGAGAAGTGTTGTAAGCTGCAGGTGAGGTCTGAGCAGTTGTTATGGGTATTTAGATACTTAGGTTTTCTCTGTGGAAACTTGTCACGGTTTGAATCCATAGTAACTAATACGATTTGAGCTAGGAAGTCTGGTAGTCCTGGTTTCGAGGAGGCAACCATCAACAGCCAAGTTTCAGAGGTATTTATTTACCCAGAAGAGGACTTTTGGAAAAGTGTTTCCTATAAGAGCTCAGTAACTACAGTAGTCTGGCAGAAAGCTTGTTTTGGGAAAATTAGATCATAACGATTTGTTTCTGTCGTTTGTTGATTAAGAAAGAACTGAGTTACTGTTTTTTAGATACACAGAGGTGGATTTTTCAATTGGATACAGTGGACTTTACTAATTGAGGTGGATTTTTACAGCGAGTGTTATGTTGTAGATAAAATATTCCAAACTGCAGAGATTAGTAAAACAGTTTTCCACCGCCACAAAAAAAACACAAGACATTCTTTCCTCTTTAGTAATGAGCTGAAATCCCACCTCGTAGCCCATTTCATCGCCTTCTTCCTGTCTCAACTCCCTTCTGTCTGAGTAATAAGGGGAAAAAAAGAAAACAATAATCCAATAAACTGAAAAAAAAAAATCAAAATTGACTGAAACAGTGTGAAAGTGCATTTATATATTTATTTCTGAGCGTTACATCACTTCTCTGAGCCCTGCGGGCGGCTCGATTAGCATAATAATTAAGCCCGAGCTGTAATGCACGGTTTGTTCCTATATTGCTGCACACTGAAGTTGGTTTTGAAGTTTCACCCCCCCTCCACACACTCACACACACCTCCCACCCCCCCACCCCCCTCCACCCCTCCCGCCCTTCACCTCCTCCCCTATCCAAGAAATTACCATGCATTTAGACAATGGGAATGAATTAACAGGGAGCTAATTTCTCCCGGACTCCTGTGTGTGTGTGACTGGTTATCAGCGGTGCGCGAGTACACCTCTGGGATCTGTGTGTGTGTTGGGATGTGTGCGTGTGCACGCGCCTCTCCTCGCTTTCTCATTACATGCAGTGATTGACTCACACACACATAGACAGAAAAGGAGTGTGAGATAGAGTAGAAGAAGAGACAGAGAGGAGGGTGTGTGGAGGGGAGGGGGGGTAGATCGGGGAAAGTTTCATTATGAAATTGAGAATGATTCAATCAGACCTCATTTAAAAACTAATGTTACTCTTCTCCTCTCTACCCCCCCCACCCTCTCTTCCTATCAGGGATGTTTGCTTGGATTGACATGATTTATAGTGAACTGCAATGAGAGCATAATGATGTTCTCAGTAATGAATTGATTAGCATTTAAATAGCTGGGAGAGTGCAGCGCAGTGGAAACTTGGACTGGCAGGGGTTAAAGTTCAGCATGTGTTTTATATGACTGTCATATAAAGAAGGAGTGCTGTGCAGAATCTTCGAGTCTGGGCAGTTTTTGGGATCGTGTAGGAACCATGGTTACTTGTAACACTGGCGATATAGAAAAGGTTACACTCCCCCACTCCTGAAATGTCGGTCGCGTACTTTGACAATAAAGATATTATCATTTATTCATTAACTGTAAATCGAGCGTCATCTACCTCGGATGTTTAAAATGTTCAAAGTTTCCTCTGAAGTTGAAACTAATCAGAAATTCATTACCGTCACTCATTCTGCCGATCGCTGATTAATTTGAAGAGTTTTAATTAGATCTGATTATTCAGTCAGCCTGATTTATTGGACAAACCAAATTAATTGTTTTTAGTTCTACAGGGAACAAATGACGATTACAAATTATAATTTAGGAGGGCAGACTTAATCAACTCGACTCATACTAAATGACAGGGCCAGGACAATATGCTGGAAACAGTCACAATACTTTGGTGCTGATTGGGTGTGTACCGCAAGTTTTAACTGTTGCGATTCGATATTATGATTTATTGCGATTTTTGACAACTTTTTAAACACTAGACTGTGGGAAAAAGTTGGATCATACACCTAGGGATTTTATATCATGAGGCATGTCTCTAAAGACGATGCACATCTCATGTAATTTTTATTTCAGCAGAATCATATACTGCATAAAAAGTGGTAAATAAATTATTAACTGTTTTTAGCGTTTTATTTTAACTGTTTTATTCCAGTTCAGCACTTTGTAACTTTGCGCTGTGAAAAGAGCTATATCAAATAAACTTTAGTCATTTACTAACTTAATAAGCTCAATTGTACATGTAAAATAAAATGGATTTAAAAAATAAAATACTTTTTTAAAGTAAAGTTAAACTACTACATTTAGCTGCTTATCAGGCCTCCATTATTTCCCATACATTGATTTATCTGTGGCGACAGCTCCAAAATCAACATTGGCTGCCATTAATTATTTTTCTGTCTTGCTTTAATTTTTAAATGAGTAAAATCTCAATCTCTGTCTTTTTATCACACTGCAGTTGAGACAAGAATTAGCCTAGCGAGGTAATTTTAGCACAACCCGTGGTCTCACTAGCCTGTTTTATACAGAGATCACGCTATCAGGCTGCTACAAAGTCCCTTCTTTATGCCGCTTTAGCATTTTTACACATTCCCAAATTGATTATAGTGTATGCTAACATTGCAGGATCAAAAGAGGTGAGACGACATAAAAAATACGCTCTGGCAGCGCTTTATAAACAATAACAATGGCATAACATGGCAATAACAACCATTTAGTGTCCCTGTTACATAGTGGCTGATCTCGTCCTCTGCTTGGAAGGTAAGGAGCTCCTAAATCTCATTGTTTTCCCACTTTGCGGACATTTACGACCATTGTTCATCTTCTTTAAGTTAGCCGCTAACTGCTAACAGCTGCATGTACAAGTGCTAAACAACAATGGAGTAGAAATATGTTAATTAATGTATTCTAGGGAAACTCACCTTGCTTTGCCCCGAGGGACACTTTTGAAAATGACAGGAGGCCTAGAGGCTAATTAATAAACAAACATTAATAATAGTTAACAGATAACATGAATAAACATTGAAAATAAAGGCAAAACAAAGGCAAAGTCACTGTCTATTTTTTTTTTTAATTAAATTTCCCTGTTTTCAACTTTTCAACATGTGATGTCCTCACTCATCTTGACCAAGAGGCAAATCTGGCTGAGCAGCCGTGTACAGGTCTGGTGTACACAGGGGTGTGTCTAAGATTTGAGGATATTCAGGGCTTAGCCCAGACCTCAGGGGGTCGGGAGGATCTTCTCCCGCCACCTTTTTTTTTTTTTTTTTTTTTTTGATGAACAGAGTACATTTTTATGCTTTTTAAAAATTCATTTTAGCACCTTATTAACATTTAAAGTGCAAAAAAGTGTGTGAATCATTGAGTGTCACTGCTGTAGGCTATATATTAATAAGTGTGTCCTCACCTACAAAATCTCATGAACTCACATTAACTAGTACTTTTGCAGTTAAGGTGGATCGTCAGGGATTAAAATTAAAATTGTGTACAGGGTTTTTAAACAGGAGTGTTTCCTTAAATATATGGGATATATAGTTATGTTTTTTGCCATTGTGTTGAATTGAGTATAAAGAGTCATGGAATTTCACTGGTGTTGGTATCGACCTCTGAATTTCTAGTGTAGGGATATGACTAGTCTCTGCATGTGTTAGACGCTCACCTGTTCCTTTTGTTTTCATTCTGTTTGAAGAGAGCCAACAGCAGTGACCTGTGTGTGTGTGTGTGTGTGTGTGTGTGTGTGTGTGTGTGTGTGTGTGTGTGTGTGTGTCCTGTTTTTACCTAGACAATAAAGTCAGACTTCTGTTCTGCTCTGACAGAAACTGAAGCAGGTTTCATTCCAAGGCAAACACAAAGTAAATTTGACAGCAGCTACAAGGACAATACTGTGATACTTTTCATTAATATCCTCTCTACAAATTTGAATTTTTATAGAGCTGTAGATGCTTTTTTTTGTTACGCTACAGTGGCTTTCAGTGCTCATGTCAAGTACTTTTTTCCTCTTTACAACATGGAAAGTACATCTACCTAAGTTCTGTTCACACTACCTTATATATTAGGATTTTACTTCCAAGATATACATTACATTCAAGCTCATAAATAAGTATGCATTATGGATATAAAGAACTTAAATTAATCTCCAACTTAGTTAGACCAGTGACAACATAAAAACGCTTTGCTTTTGTTTTTGATACTTAGGCACATTTTTACGTTGACTAAAGAATAAAAAGATAATAATAGTACTAAATACTTCCACTATTGCAAACTGGAAATGTGTAATGTGTCTTGTACTGAATTTCTAAAGGAGAGAGACATGGTTTTGGATCCAGCCAAAGTTTTAATGAAGTGGACACAGCTTGCATGAAAACAACCACAGCCTCACCTGTACCAGAAACACAGCTCAGAATATAAAGCAGCGCTGACACCTGCTGACTTTAAGCTGTTGTCTTTGCGCTCGCGTGTCGACTAATCTGAAAGTTTGAGTGCTTGTGCATGCGTGTGTGTTCCTTGAAGCAGAGCAAATACCGCTCAGCTTGTAATTCTCTTTTAATAACAGTAATCTTGCCACAGCTCTGCTCTGCATCAATAGTCATTGTGCTATTACTCTGAAAAACTCAGGGAGGAAAGGACAAAGTGACAGAATGGAGAGTTGAAGAGGAGACACCAGACGACGGCAGTTTGCAGACAAAATGAGCCGTCATTTCGGTGACTCAATATCCTCCCGTTTGTCCTCCTCATTGATACGGCCATGAGCCAATTCTATTGATTACCGATTTCACCTCCCCACAGACCCACACACCCTGGCTCCTCCTTTCTTTTCACTCTGTGACAGAAAGACCTTGTCGATTCACACATGCAGTCAGTCTGTGCATTATTTCGGCCAATTATTTTGTCTCTTTCTGACCTGCTCACACACACATGCATGCACAATCTCTTAATGCCCATACACACAATGTTCACATCCAACATAAAACACACAGACTTAAACTCCCAGGACCTTTTTCTAATTGTGCAATTACAAATGCAAAGCTGTAGGTCTCGGGTGCATGGACTGTGTGGGCGTCTCCAAGCTGCTTCATGTCTGCAGCAGCACAAACTGTTAAAGGGCCGGGTGAAGGCGACTATAGATCGGAGGGTGTGGTCTCAGTCGGTCACATCTCATTGCTCTGAGACAGATGTGCTAATTGCAGTGACAAGAGCTGAGTACCTGAGTCTGGTAAGACAACTCAACTGCCAGAATAAATGTTGGCATTGTACAGAGAAGTAACATTTGTACATTGTTATGTTGTGGACATGTTGAAACTTTACATTTCAACAGCGCTGTGGTTAACGTGTGGTTAGATTTAGGCACAAAAAACACTTGGTTTTGGTTAGGAAAAGATCATGTTTGGGCTTAAATTACCCAGTTTAGGGGGCACAGCTGTGGCAGGAAATGCAGTGATGTTACTGTAATAAACAACGGCTTTCTGTGCCCAAAGCCCCGTCTCTACCAAACACTCTAAGTATGGTATCTTTGGAACCAAAAGTAACCCTTCAGACATGGTACCTGGACCCTAGTGTTTCCACTGCAAACAGTACTCTTAAATGTGGGCGGGATTGTTGTCACTCACTGTATTTCCTCATTATCGGTGACACAGATGGAAGTCTGCACCTCGTTTATCGTCAACAGAACGAGGCTGCACGTCCACATTTTCAGAACAAAATAAAACAGGCTGCAGTGAGAGTCTCTCTCCATGGGATATTTAAAAATAGCAGGTTTGTGCATTTAGTCCTTCTCAGGCAAGCTCAGGGGTTTAGTGTTTCTGTAGCCCACAGGAACAACTCTCTGTGACGCTTTTTTTTTTTTCTCAGAGTGAGGATTGAAGATCCACTCATTACTGAAAGTGTTTGTCATATTAAAACTAAAGTGATGGTTAAAGTTGTCACAGACAAAGTTAAGGTGTGCTGATTGATTCACGTCATCAACTCATACAGTGAGTAACATTACAAGTAAACATTCCACCTCAAAAGTTGCCGGCAGTCGGCCCAGTGAAGTGATTATTTCCCCAACTCCAGCTGCTGCACAAGCCCACAAAACATTCTTTCATTTTATAGTTCCAGTTTACTAATAAAACTCGCCACAGTATGAACAGTGGTTACATGAGCCTCAAAACCAGACACAACTCAGCCCTGAGCAGAGTGACCGTCCTCTACTGACCAATCAGACTGCAGTGTTCACAGCTCCACCTTTTAGTACCAGATCTGTGTGCTAGGTACCCCAACAGAGGGGGGGACCAAACATGGGGACGCTAAGGAACTGTTTCATTGGTCTCATCCACAACTTTTCACTGTGGAAACAGAAAAAAAAGCGCACTGAACCGTACTGCTCGGTGGACATGGGGCTTAAAAGGCCGCTGAAACACGGTGACAGGTTGCTACGAAACACCCTGTTTGTTGCCTAAAAAGTGGCTGGAAAAACACCAATGATTCCCTTAATTAAAACCGGTCTTATTGCCTGTTGGTCTTGAGCAGTGGTCTGCAGCTTGGCCAGTGTCTTGCCTAGAAGACACACACTGTCCCGTCCACCCCTCGATGACAAATGTCAATTTAGAAACATTACTATGACACATACAGGTACAAACACACAATGCCAACATGTTCTGCTGGTCACTGGGCTGGGTACAAACAGGCTTAAAATGTTTGGTGGATTTAATTTTGACGGCCAACACCAATGACAAACGATGATTTTTTTGTATGCTCTGTAATAATATGAATTTTCTTTTTAATATATATTGTTATTCTGGATCATTAAGCTCACACTGCAGACCCTGTACAACCTCCTAAAAAGTAAATGTAGATAAATGTGAGTTACAATCATGCCCATTTTCTCAAAGTTTAATTTCAGAAAAAGAGAATCCTGACACAGAATCAGTGTTAACACAGACTGTCATGATGATTTGGATCAAATCTGAGAACACTGCGGAGCATGGGGGGGGGCAGTTTTGGACCATACTGAGATCTTTGTTACATCACAGGAAGGAAACATTATTTTTAAAATGTATTTTTCCTGCTGTCACTTCCTCCTCTCCTCTCTCTTCATCTGCTCTGTTTTACTTCATCCTCATCTTGACACTGTATTTTATAGCGAACCACTCGCACTCTTCTGATAACAATTAACTGGGTTCCAAAGAGTCAGCAAAGATTTTCCCTCCGTCTCTGTCAATGGACATTTTCTTCTTGCTGATGTGAGCACTCTGCTGTGTGTGAGGGAGCGAGAACTGATGTGATCGTCTGTAATTCGATGTATTTCTGTGTGTCTGTGAGTGTCAATCTGTAACTTGTGTGTGTGTGTGTGTGTGTGTTTCTGTGTGTGTGTTTGTGTGATAGCCAAGCAGCTGAGGGAGATGGCAGCCTGTCTGTCTCTGTTAGCATCTTTACTTTGCCAAGACTGCCCTGGCTTAGAGCCTACAGCCTAGACACACACACACACGCAAACACAAACACACACACGCACTAACTCTCCAGCAGACACTGACAGACATCAGTACGCTTTACACACATATTAGGATGTCAACACACACATGCAGAGCTTCACTTTGACATGAGCGCACATCAATACTCACTATCAGTTACAGACAGTGACATAAACACACACACACACACACACAAGGCTAACAACAGCGTACGCACACTCTCCGGTACACATGCATGTTACACACTTTCCTACTAAAAGAAAAAGTGCAGATATTTTACCTGAAAACAACTTTGGTAGAAGTGAAACTCACCAATTATATTAATACTAGAGTAAAAGTATCTTATGTTTACGGTACTTAAGTATCAAAAGTAAATTTATTATATCAAATGTAACTAAGTACTGAAAGTAAAATTACAAGTAAATGCTGTTGATAATAAAGCAAACGCATTTTTAGAACAATAAAGGAGGCTTGGTCTTTGTTTCACTGTTATAATCATTACAAAGCAAAAGCAGCATGTGTATACATTCAGTAGGCTATATCTTCAGTAGCTAGCTAGCTAACCCTACACTTTTCAGGGTTTGATTTTGGTTTTGGAACAGGGAAGAAACGTATATCTTTCTCCAACCTCTCCAGGTAACGAGTATCATTAATACACGACGTGCCCCAGGCACAACATTTAGCTCCAAATCCACAAAACCAGCCTGGAAATGAAGGAAATCTGAAACCACTGCATTAGAGTCAATGGAGCACAGCCATTTTGTTTGAGGGGTGGCACTTAGCGAAGGGTCACTTGCCTCTATCTCACTGTTTGCACATATTGTAACGGAAGTATGTAATGTTTAAGGTCAAGTTACGGGTGGGTGATATGTTCCTAAAATAATACCAGGTCTTGTGTGTCCAGTGTAGTGATATATTTTGGTATTTAAATTAAGTCACTGGGACACATTACATGGAATTATTTTTAAAAAAGGCCATTATTTTTATTGAAATATTCATTATAAAATTATACGTTTATAATGAAAATCAGTGTGCTACATGTGACCAATTTATTCTATTTTTGAAATCATGATTTTCGCTAATATTGGCAAGTCAGGATGAAGGTACAATTTTGATCCCTCAGTCAGTCCCCAGTAGTTAAACACAGGGCTGGGAGGTGAGCTGACCGTCCTACAGCCAACATCAGGTGAAACGAAGAAGACGCTGCTGGGTCTGGAGTGAATGTCTTCTGAATGTCTGACTTAAAACTAACTTCACTATGGAGCAGCGGTCGCGGCTGGTTTGACAGCATTGATTAACGGAGCTCTTTGTTTGTTTGCAGTCATTAACTCGTCCACATGAAGGTGAAGCTGCTCCACAATAGAGATTAGTTCTTGGGTGGTGGAAAAGTTTAAGATGTAAGACAGATTTGTTTCTGCTGTCTGAAGGTAAACTGTCTTGTTCTTACCTGCAGGCTCTACAGCTTCAGTTTTTATTAAAGTTCGGTTATTTAAAAGGAAGCTTTAGCTGCCCTGTGGCTGAACACACATTTGGCTCAGTGGGTTTTGATATGATATTCTCCCTGAATATGATTTCCAACCTGACATTCAGTTTCAATGTCAGCTCCAGAGGATGTAATCATGTAGGTCTGGAATTGTTTTAAAAACAGGGATTAGCTTCAGCAAAGCCTCAGTCTGGCTCCGACTATTGAGTGCAGCAGCAGAAAACAGGCTGCAGCATCAAACAGTCCACCGTGACCTGAACTGGATCCCAGTTCACCCAGACAGCTGCACCAAAGTGGAATTAAAAGTGGAAACAGAGTTTATTTCAGTCACAAAGTAGTCACACCAACATATCAAACTCCCTGTGGAAAATAACATTCACGGTTAGTGTTTTAGTCAGGTTACATTAAAGTTTGCTTACTGTCAATTCCAGAGGGATTTTCCCCTTAAATAATGTGTTGCCATACAGATTTAGCTTTGTTTTAATTTTTGTCATTTGTTTATTTGCATATCAGTTTATCTGGACAGAAGTTTATTGTGTTGTTTTTACATTTTTACCCTGTTCTGTCTGCTTGCTTGACTCGGACCAGGACAGCAGATAGAGATCTGAATTTGACAAAACATATTTGAAAATTTGACACTAAGTCAGTGAAGAGCTTTTCATAATGACTGGCTACACTGGTGTACGTTCTCACATAACAGTCATTTATGCTATGGCCACAGGACATACATGTTTCTGTTACCTTGCTTGTGTTCATTGAAGACTTTTTAAACATGTTTCAGTTTGGTCTCCCCTCCAAATCAGTGTGCATTAAAAAGTATTATTGATACGGTGTTAACTTGGAGTATAATGCTGCAGGTAACTTTGCAACAAGCAGGTTTTTATTCCAATTTAAGTATAGTATAAAAATGTGTCAGTGTTCCATTGAGAGAATGACTTTTGTTTATCTTGACAGCTGTGTGATGCCTTTGAGGACTACTACACACAGACTAGTTTCATACGTCGAGGTTAGACAACACATTTGTGCTTATAATGTGCTAAATGATTAGTGAAAATAATTTCCAGCGTTTGTCTGGCTAGTCTTGCGTAGCCAGACTTATCTCCACAGTGCTGTGTCAGTGTTAGAGAAAGGTCTGGAAGAACACATTATCATTCAGCTACTGGGAGAAAATATTCTGGCTGGTTTGTATTTCTTTGAACCAATCACAATTGTCTTGGGCAGTGCTATGCCCATGATGCAGCAATGGTGCAAAATAGTGTCAGGGGCATAGGGTGAGGACATTTGCACCGTCAATCAAATGGCTAATTCTTTGCAAAATAAACCAGAAAAGCCAGTAACAGATGTATGTTGACAGTTTGATACATTTTTTACTGATGAAAAAGACAAAGATAATTTAATAATCAAGGCCCAAGAGGTGAAGCCTGATTATACTTTAGGTCTGGAACTCACTGGACCCGTTAAATGACAGACGATTTGCTGACTGTACCTGTCTGTAGAAGAACATAGTTACGATGATATCACCAAAAACTCCAGTGAATGGAACGGATTGGTACATTGGTGAAGACAATGTTACCGACCTGTTCTCCAGTCATGCACCCAAATTCGTATACAACCTATTTATTTTGGAAGGATACGATTAAGTGACCAGAGCTGGTGGGAGTAAAGAAGGAAGTCGTCCTGAGCAGTCTCTGTAAGGACGCAGGTTGGGGCGGTGTATGGGTCACAAAATACAGGACTTTCCCCAGGAGATGAATGTTTGGAACTTTGAGCCATTTTAAAGTACGTCCTCACCGTGCTTCTTTTCTGAAACCTAACTACAAGAACTTTACTTGCCTGAGCCTAACATCTGTAACTTTACGTTAGTTGGTAACTTTACGTCAAGGATGTAACGTCATTCATGGGGTGATGTTTTGTAGGCTATCGCATGAACTGTTGTGTGCTCATCTTTGTGAGATATCATACAAACCGTTCTATGAGGATACATTGCTGGCACATACCACTACCAGGGTCTAAAGATGTGGCAAATCAACTTCGACTGGCCGTAGTTTTACAACAACTCAGCATGCCTGAATGCATGATCCAAATATATCTTAAATCTTGCCATTTTCAGTGTGGAAGTTGTCAGTTTGGAGGATGTTTTTTCGTAGCGAAGGGGAGTTTGAAAGCACTAACACACAGATAGCGGGGGTGAATGCCAGCCTAAATAGCTGGCCAATGGCAGGCTTGTAGCCACAGTCTACATCCTGTGAGTCATAGTTACAAACAGACCAGTTTAAAATCTAAATTAGAAACACATCAGCTGTAAATGACCAGGACAACACATGTTTTGCCTGACTTACATGCATCGGTTAGACGTATGTCTGTATGTCTGTGTGTGTGTGTGTGTGTGTGTGTGTGAGAGAGAGAGCCTGATGAGGATTTGTGTTGTGGTGTGTGTTTCTTTGTCTGGGCTGCAGCCGTTACCCCGTTGGCTGTTGGAGGGTGACATAGCAGGATCACCTTCAGGTAATCATAACGTTAGCTTCCTACACTGCACCCAGTGCTGCAGTGGTCCTGCCAGGCTCTGTGTGTGTGTGTGTGTGTGTGTGTGTGTGTGTGTGTGTATGTGTGCCCATGTGTCTGACTTGCAACCAAATCTGAGTTCAGCGCCCTGGTACTGCAGTAGTCACTCCTGCCAAGCCCCAGCTTTCTGTGTGTGTGTGTATATGCTTGTGTTTTTGTGTGTGTGTGTGTGTGTGTGTGTGTGTGTTTCTGTGTGATTGTGTGTGTGTGAGAGACAGAGGGGGAGTGATATAAAGCAAATTTAGCAGGAGAGAAAAAGACAAAGTAGCGTGGAGAAAGAGAAAGAGGGAATGATGCAGAAAACTAATTAGTGAAAAGAAAGATGAGGAGAGGCTGTGTGAGGATTTGTGTGTGTGTGTGAGAGAGAGAGAGACATGATCAGTGTGTGAAATGCAAACGGAAGAGAGTTAAACTTCAGTAGAGAGAGGAAACAGAGTGTGTGTAGAAGACAAAGCCAGAGAGGAAAGATAGAGAGAGAAAAATCTAGTTGTGTGTGTGTGTGTGTCTACCCTCTGCAGTGGAGGGATAACCTCCTCCTGTACTTCCCTGAATGGGATTCAGTCAACCAGGGCTTATCACACACACACACACGCACACACACACACACACACATTGTGACACAGACAAAAACATGTTTGTTATTACACACCCGAGCTTAGTCTTTTTTGCTCTCTGTCTTTTCACTCAATCTGTCTCTTTCTACATCTGCCTTTCACACACATACACACACACACACACACACACACACACACACACACACACACACACACACATCTTGGCGGGAAAAACTGCTGCAGTATCAGGGTGCTGAAGTCAGGCCAAGTGTAGGTTATGGCACACATACACTCACACAGAAACACACACACACACACACACACAATAGGCTTTTCTCATTCCTCGATTTGTGCACCCTCTATTCCTTTCCTCACCTGCTCCCCTCGTGTTTTACTCCCTACCACCTGAGCAGCGAGCAGAGGGGGTGAGGAGGAGACACAAGGAGTGAGGAGTCGAGGAACAGGCATTTAACATAACGAGACTTCGGTGCTTTGGAGCCGTCATCTTAAAGCGACCTGAATTATGACGCGTGGCACTGCTGCATCATCGGCTGTGTGTCGTGCCGCTTATGTACGTCTCGGGTAGAATTGGGAAGTGTTCATATTTGAACCAGTAACTACCAGTACTGTTACCGTGCTGGTGCCTGATTAAAAATGTAATTTTTGAACAAGCTGTAGTCAACAAGCAAGTCTGATCTCCACTTTTTTGTAACCACATATAGAGCTAAGTAAATATGACATCAGACAAATATGTGGAATAAGTACGTAATTTAAAACACAATCACAAACAGCAGTGAAGCCAAGGTATTTCCATGACAGAAAAGAAAACAGACCAAATATGCTAAAGCTGTCAGAACTATGGCGATAGTTTCTGCTTGCTGGGAAGTCAACGAAGCTTTGTGGTCAGCTTCTTGCCTTCATGGCACTTCATGGGGCTTCTTCCCTCTTACTGAATCCGGCGGGTCTGCAAAGCACCGTGAAGCTGAGTTCTGCAGGTGGTTCCTCAGCTTTGGGGGTGCGTTGCGGTGCTTCCGCCTCCCGTCTGAACCAGGACTTCTCACCCAGGTGCACTTTTAGGTACCAAAATTTGGCACCAATTGATTGAACATAAGGTGGTATGCTGAAGTACCAACATAGTGCGGTTGGTCCCCTTAAAAGTACCCAGTTTGGTACCCAACCTTAATCAGGGGTGCTTCGTCAAGACTTTTGTAAATGATACACCTGTGCATCCTCCCTCATAGCTCCTGCAGCAAACCTCTTTCCTTGAGATGCATTTTAGGAATTGAAACATCCTTCAAAATGGGGCGTTGAGATTGATTTCCGGGTCACAGGCAGGGTAGGATGGAGGAGAGAGGAGACGAGGAGGCACAAAATGACAAATGAGAAAAGCCAAATGACACAATCTGTTTGTGTTGGGCACTCACACACACACACACACACACACACACACACACACACACACACACACACACACACACACACACACACACAGATACATGCTGAGAATAGGCAACACACAGGTGCATATTTGCATACAAACCATCTCTCTCTTTCTTACACACACACACACACACACACAGAGGAAAGCGGTAAAGAGAACTGTGCCTTTAGGATTAGTTTTGGTAATATCTCAACAAAGACCTGGGAAATGGAAAGCTCTTCTGAGAGAAGTTTACCCCCCCGCCCCTTTCCCCAAGAAAATTACTCTTTCCCCAGCGTACAGACAGAGCCCTAACTTCCCTTGTCCACCAACAAAAGCACTAAACCAGCACCTGCAGCATTAGTCATTACAAAAATATACAAAACGTCTGTTAATAAGTGAATGACTGAAGGTGTTAATGGAGAGGGAGTAACTCGACACTACACCATGTCAAAGAATAAAATGTATAAGAAAGTGTTGTTGAGGCAGCACAGTGACTCAGAGAGGCAAAATGCCCACAATTTGAAATGTCTGCAAACCACATGTGTATGCGTCTGATTTATTACACTTCAAATGGTGTTTTCTGTCTGTGGTTAACTTCAGAAATATGTTGCGCAGTTGATGAATACACTTGCAGTGTAAATCATGTGGATTTTTTTGTTCAGCTTTGCCTTGCTAAGCCCAGACTGTGACTTTTGTTGCTGCTTGGAGTAAAATAAAAAAAACTAACTATGTTTTATTCTTTGTTGACATTTACCAACAGCCGCCCAGACTGAAATAAAAACAGTCTGAGGCTTTGACTTGCAGTTTTTAGTCCTTTCTATTCACCAGAATAAATGTTCAGTAAGGGCCACTTTGTCAAAGAAACTTTATTTCCATTGTAGTGTTATATTTGGCACTATGGCTCTCTGCCTTTCTTAGGCCTATGCAGAAAGCCGAAGGTGGACAGAGCACACCTGTCTGCCCTTCCATGTGCCTACATGAAAAGCCTAAGGCAGGGAGAGCTGCAGCAAAGACCCCCGGGAACAGAACAGAGCAGCATCAATGACAAACAGAAATGATTTGAATTGATAAGTCAGACACAGCATGAAAAGGAGGAGCTGGGGTGGAGGCGGGTTGCAAAGCAGCTTGCAGAGGAAGCAGCGACAGTAGGCAGGTTTAAATAGGGCGCCCTGAATGAGATTCACCAATTGTTTGCATAGAAAGGAATCATGTGATCTATCAGCTGCTCCATCAGTTGATTGGGCTGTTTGAGATCAGCTGATGTAGCTGGGATGTGAGCTGAGCTTGACATCGTGTCATTGCTGAACTAACACTATGCTCAATTTGCCATTGTGCTTTTCTGCGATATTATGTAGCTATGTTAAAACTTTATGTTTATTTATGGTACAACAATGCTGTGGTTAACACGTGGTTATCTTTAGGCACAAAAGCCTGGTTAGGAAGAGATCGTGTTTGGGCATAAAAAAAACTGCTGTTAGTGACACAATCTTGGCAGGAAATGTAGCGAAACACAAAGTCTTTTCGTGGCACGGTGTCCCGTGGAAACACAGCAGCAGGTTGCTAAAAATACACTCATGTTTGGTTGCTAAAAAGCCGCCGGAAAGGCAGCAATGACTCGGTAAAATACAACCAGTTTTGTTGTTTGTTGGCCTTAAACAGAGGTCTACACCTTTGCAGTCATCTCACTGAGGACACAGGCCATCCACCATCCCCTCTGCCTCCACATGACAAAGTCAGCTCATATACTACATCACTTTAGAAACATTGATATGGAACATATTGAACATATAGATGTCAGGTATCAGTGGTTTGCAGAAATATACAATGCCAGCACTATTTTCTGACAGCTTGGATATTTAGCTACAACTGTCTGCATGAAGGGTAAGTTAGGATTTTTCATGTCTGACATTTTGACCACTGTCTCTAACCAGTGAAGCTCGCACAACCAAAATTTAATGAGTTTATTTTTTGAGTAAACTGGCCTTTCATCATCCAAGTGAGAAGATGAATCGGGAAAACCCAGTCAGAAAACTTATCAGACACTGTTTCGACTCCCTTGAGGCAGCTTTCTACAGCTCTGAGGAGTGTTGACAGCAACAAAAGTGGTGCCAAAGCTACAAGTTACCATGTATTCCACTGTGTATGGACAGTCGCATGAAACAGATGCTCACTGAACTCATGAAGAAAGATGTCAGTTTTAGATTTCAAAGGTCTCTTTGTCTCACTTTTTCTGGCTGAAAGGTTCGGCCCCATCCTTCCCATGTAGCTGAAAGAGGAGAGCAAAGCACTAACACTGCCAGAGTACGGAGTTCTGCTCCCCGATGGCTCTGTCCATATGAGCCTCATGGAACTGAGAGACTCTTTGGATAAAAGCCTCCACCAATTGGCGCATTATCTTGTGTCGAGGTAGCGCAGGAAAGCGAATATGACAAATGTATCCCTGGGAAATAAGTCTTTGATCACCGCACCAAGAGGCAGAGAGTGAGAGAAAGGAGAAAGAGAAAAGCTGAGGTTAGCCTTATTGAAATGCAAACCACCAAACAGACTGTAACCTCAATAAGGCTGCAGAATTTAAGGCCGCGATGATAGAAAGAACGGATGGAGAGGAGAAATAAACTTAAGAGAGGGAGAATAACTTTTCCCTTTGGAGCATGTCCTTCATCACCATATAGAAAGAGAAAGATGGAGAGAGAGCGAAATGAAAGAAAGAGCCGAAGGGGTTAGCGTCACTGAAATACAAAACCATGGAAATCAACATAACCTGGTGCAGAATTTAAGACAGCAGAAACGGACAAATAAATGCAGACATGAATGAGTCAAAAGGTGTGAGAGAGATGGATAGAAAATAGTAAACAAGTTCACCTCATTAAAATGCAAAACCACCAACATACTGTAAGGCTATTAACAAGAGGTTGAATAAATGAAGAAGAATATAAACAGAGGAAGAAAGAGAGTCACAGACAGAGTAGTTGGGAGACAGAGAGACATATTAGCCCGTTCTCCCCGGCCAATAATCCTTTCAACACTGAAACCAAGAGTTAAATGAGAGGAGGAAGCCAAGAGCTCAAAACCTCATTGAAATGCAAAACCGTTAAAACACAACCTTGCTAATGAAACTGAGTTCAAGACAGGACTAATTCTGTTCTGCTTAAAGCTTGAGCAGTCGTACTAATTGGTTGGTAAATAATTTGGAGTTTATGATCCTAAATAACATCCCACTTTAGATTCAGCTATGTATTTCACGTTTTTTGAGAGGGAATTTTACAAAAATGATCACAGTTATGAATTATCACAAGGCAGAAAATAATTAGAAACACCTCCACGAGTCCTCTCACAGCCTTGTAATATTCATAAAAAGAGAGATTTAACACTTAATGTGTTAAATGTGCTGCTATGGGAGTTCATTTTAAAGTAGTGGATCAGAGTGAAAGAACGATTAAATCAAAGGTTCACCGTGTTGTTGCATCGCACAATATTCTCTCATTGTCTGGTACACTTCTACTACTCTACTGTAATTTGTCTTTGTCTACATTCTTGTGTCCATCTGTAAGAGAATGTAAAGAGAGGGAGTAGGATCTAGGCAGTGATAATTTAATCAATTAAAACCTTGAATAAATGATGTAAAAATAGCCAGCAATGCCTCCAATACCTGGAGCAGGTGTACGTGAGAACACAAATGTCCGAATCATTAAGACTGGACTTTCAACAGACTTTATCCTGCCAGCTCCCGAGTACAAAGTCTGTGTAATGTCTGATTTAACTCTTCTGTGTATAGAGCAGGTAATTGTCCAGAGAATTCACAGCGAGTCAGTGGGCTCATACAAAACAGGACGAAAACAAAGATCTGAGGGTGAAAACAAAGGGATGTTGACACAAAGACGACAGTGGATTCATATTTAACTATAGACCCTTTCACTGTTAGTAAACAGTATACTGTGTTTAGTGGGCGGGGCTTAGTTGGAGGTGAAACAATTCTCCACAGACATTAGCTAGCGCTAGCTAGCAACTTCTGTCAGCTTGTTTTAGACAATAGAGGAAGATGACATGAGTGGTGCATTCAGAAATACTTACTCTGAGCCGGAGTGCCCTCTGGCACAAACTGGACCGTTCGTAGATCTGGTGTTGGAATGCACTGTTCAGTTATCCAGAGCACCGCACTGTTAGAGTGGCAGAGCGCACTCTTGGCACTCTGTCTGGGGAGATGGAGCAGCACAGCGCCAACGGGACCAGACTGGCCGACCCATTTGCTCTCACTCAGTGGATGGATGATGTCACAGGAAGCCAACCTTATGAAGGAGGATGACACTTGAACGGTTTCCTCCAGTTTGTTTTGCTATCGAAGCTAACGTTAGCTAATGCACTACAAAGTTAGCGTTCGGGAGAAATCCAACATTCCTCTTAATAGCTCCCCAGTTTCTGATGAGGTGGACATGATAACCCTTAATACACATGACGCTATTCATCCCTACAACAGGAAATACTTTGTCCCTAACCTGATATGAAGTGTGCGCTGCACATGTGAGCATCTTTGATGATGGCCTCCGTCCAGTCCTTTGGTCTGTTCACATTTAAACATATTTGTTTTTGTTGACGGGCAGTGGCGGCTGGTTTTGAGCCATGACTCCTTCTATTCTGGCTCCCAATAACACAAGACGACATTTTAAAGCTCCTATGTAGCCTACAGCCCTGTGGGGGAGAGGCAGGTTTTGCCTCCAGCTAATAATATTATGTAATTGACATGTCAGCCCTGAAAGGGTCTATAAAGCATCACATAATTTCACAATCAGTAAAGATAACAGCAATAAAGGAAATACTGACATGATCCCGGCTCAGAGTTTTACATACCCTTAGTTCTCACTGCCGTGTGTTGCCCCCTTTACCATCAGTGACAGCTTGTGATAGCTGTTATTTTCTCAGGTGGTAAAGCTGCTCATTCTTCTTGGCACAAAGCCTCCAGGTCTTGTGAATTCTTGGGTGGTCTTGCACGACTGCACGTTTGAGATCTCTTCAGAGTGGCTCAATTATATTACGGTTAGAAGACAGTGAAGGCCACTCCAGAACCTTCACTCTCTGCTGCTGTAGCCACCAAAGGGTCACTTTGGCCTTGTGTTTGGATCATTGTCATGGTGGAAAAACCAACTGTGTCCTATGCGCAGCTTCTGGGCTGATTAATGCAAATTGTCTTCCAGTATTTTCTGATAACATGTTGCATTCATCCTGCCCTGAATTTTGACTGAATGTCCTGTGCCGCTGTAGCTCACACACCCCCAAAACATCAGACATCCACCTTCATGCTTCGCAGAAAGGATGGTGTACTTTTCATCACTGGAAGTGTTGACTCCTCTCCAAATGAAGAGTTTCTGGTTGTAACCAAATATTCAATTTTGGTCTCATCACTCCAAAATACTTTGCTCCAGAAGTTTTGAGGCTTTTCAAGGTGCTGTTTTGCATATTTTAAGCAGGCTGTTTCGTGGCGTTGACACAGTAACAGCTTTTTTCTGACACCTCAACCATGCAGCCCATTTTTGTTCAAGTACCTCCTTATTGTGCATCTTGAAACAGACGCACCATTTCTTTTGCAGAGAGGCCTGTATTTCAGCTGAAGTTGCTCCTCGTGGTTCCTGAACAGTTTTTTTTTTTGCAGTTGTGGCTGAAATATTTGTTGGTCTAAACATGTCTTGATATCAACAGAACCCCTAATTCTCCACCTCTTTATCAGAGTTTGAACATGATTTAATTAACATTTTAAAATCTTTGGATATCTTTTTATATCTTCTTCCCAATTTGGGAAGGTCACCTTCCTTTTCTCGCAGGTCCTTTGACAGTTCTTTGCTTTCCCCTGTTGCTCCAGCAAAGTCAGGGCTGGCCATAATGTGCAGGGGTCTCTCAAAAGCTAAGAAAATCTTTGACTTTTTAAACACAGGCAGTAATTACAATCAAACAAGTCACAAGTGTGGATCCTTACCCGCAACAGCCATTTAAACTTGTGTGTGTGTCAGCTTGTGTTTATCAGGTCAAACATTCAAGGGTATATAAACTTTTGATTGGGGCCTTTTGGGTGATTGCAGTGATTACTGTGATTCACAGAGGGCAAATACAATTGTGTGATAATAAATGACTTCATCTCTCTACTGTTACCAAATAACATAATGGTTTTCTGCATGATCAGCCATATTTCCTTACAAAATGGCCATTTTTCACAAATTCTGCCAGGAGTATGTAAATTTACGAGCCCAACTATATTTCAAAGAAAGCTAAATTGATTAAAGTCCAGTACAAAATCTCCACAATGTCATAAAAATGAGTCAATTGAGCTCATGGCTGCTGTGGCAGGGACGCTGCCTTCGTACATGGGGTGCCGGCTATACCCACTGAGCTACTGGGCGCTTTTGAGTTTATAAAACTGTAGTTATCATGCTTGATAAAGGTCCAGTGGACCGAAACGTTGCTTCATTAAAAACCATTACTGTGTAAGTGCAAGTCAGTGTGCGGACAGTCCTTCTTTCCATGTTAAGCATTTTCTGCTGTGCCAACGCACCTGATGACAGAAACTGATTATCCTGGTGTGTGAAAGCCTCTTCAGTAAAAATGTTGTTGAAAGGAGTAATAAATTTCAGGAGGGGAAAAGGAAAAAATATATAAGTTCAGTTAGAAGGATGGGGTATGATGCTCAACCACCAGCCCGCCATCACCCCTCTGGTCACCAGGGATTAGCTCAGTCCACTGTCTAACAACTCAGGGAAATCGTACAGGTGGAAGCGATTAGTATAGTTGAGTTTTGAGAGTCATGGCCCAAACACGAATGCCAGGCGTCAAAAAATCAACCCTATTATTTTCAATGTACAACTCCACACTGGTCGCGCCTTGCTGCACTTCAGGCCACTGTCCTATTTCCAGCCTCACTGCCTCTGGAATTTAATGCATGTTTCCCCCACTCCTGAAGCAGCTCTTCTTCTCTGCTCCTATGGCAGCTCGACTCCTCTCCTCATCTTTGATGTATAATGAGAACTCTGTAGCTGTTGCTGTGTCTTGTGTGTGACAAAGAATGGACGAGGAGAAACTCCTTGTTAAGGCTGAGAAGTATCTCGAGCTAAACTACCCACAATCCCATCACTATAAAGACGATGACCAAAAACGTATTGCCTGGCGAGTCATAGCTCTGAAGATCGACTTTACAGGTGAGAAATCAAGTTTAATCAGGGTCTGTCCACACATGATTTTAAGCTTGCTCATGCAAAGGTGGAGGAAGTACAGATCTTTCAGTAAAAGTAGAAATAACTTTGTGTGGTCGTCTGTTGACGAGCTGCAGCACGACGCGTACAGTGTGTGCTTGGGGCACCGCAGCACCGGTGTGTTTTCGGCTTCAGGAGGGCAGAATGAGTTCTAAAATACATGCCTAGTTAAAACTACACTTTCTAAAATGTGCAATAAACTAATAAAAATATGCTTTAAAACCATGGAATAAAAGTTAACAATGAGTAAATAATATCTCACATGCACATCAAACCGAGCCCAGACAGTAAATAGGTATTTTCCTCCCTCATGTCTCTGTGAGGTGTATTTCAACAGATATTTGTTATCCTTTGATAAACTAAATCCTTCCAAAGTATTTCTTTAATCCGTCACCCTCTGTTACTATTGCATGAAAATGTTACCCTTCTTATGAATGAATGAGCAGCGCTGAGCAGACTGATGTAGACATACAGATTGTTCCATTAATTATGGATACACTGAGCGATGAGCCCCACGCTCTGTCACCTCCATGAATGCCAATGTTTGGCAGACAGAAGGTGTTACAGTTTGTGTTAGATCTCATCAGGCAATCTGCACGTCGATGTTAAGTCAATGAATAATTAATGGCAGATGTTAGCGTCTGTCCCAGATGTGTTTCACTGTGGTTTGCCTGCCTTTCACAGAGGTTCAGGCGGAAGCGGAGCTAGAAGCTAGTTCCCACTTTCATCTGTGTTTTGGATTAAAAACAACAGATGGCATATGAATCAGAAGTTTAGGGTTTTTCAGGATAATGAGGATTTTGAGAGAGTGCATGACCTCTTTTTATAAAAAACTGAAGAAGAATGGAAGATGCTCAGAATCTCAGTTGAAGAAACATACTGTTGGGAACTGTTCCAGTAAACTGCCCCTGCTCCCTTTACTAAACAGACTTAGTCATACCGTTTCTTTATCGCTACAGAGAAGCATTTATTTAACATACTGCGATGCAGAGTGACCCTTGATCTTGTTACCTGTCAAATGCAAGTCAGCCAGTTCGCAAACTGGTTTCTCTGTGTTACGATCTCGACTTGAAAGAGGCAACATAGATGAGTCATAACCGGAATGTACGATATGTAACATCCTGCTGTTAGGGTTCGCTCAATCAAAACATAACAAAAAGCTGAGTAATGCCATCATTGCAGCCAGCTTCTCTCGATTCTAGGTGTTCAAGGGGTTTTTATCAGGAGCGCGATAAACCGCAGAGGTCTACTCCTCTCTAAAGCAAACAGACCAGGTGATTTAAAGTGGGAAAAACACTGAATAAAGCAGTTTTATGGTAAAAATCAGTGTTTCTCTGACACTGTTGGCATGGCGGGGGCCGCTTCTTGATTTTCAGTGAACACAACTGGGGATGATTATTCTTAAGATTTTATCGATACTCTTTATTGTTCAGTACTTTGTCAATATTGGTTGTTTCATCTCTAAATAATTGCTGCATTGTTACAGCACCAGATTAACAAGACATCAGCTGTTGGCCCTGTTATTTTCATGCTGCTCCTTGTCGGGCAGCAACAGTTGTTCCCTCGCCTGCAGTCAGCTGATCGGTCAACCAGCCAATGTAATGGAGACAGAGGTTGTTTCATTATTAAAGAGTAATTCATAGAAAGGAAATGAGAACGGCCCTAAAGTTATAGGTCAGCACTGTGAAATGAAAATAGCCCCAGCATGTATGTTCAGAGAGAGAGACGGAGGGTAGGAGGAAGAACGGAGGGAGAGGAAGATGTAATTGCTGCAGGTTCAGAAGCAGAGAGGCAGAGGAGAGAGCAGCATGAATGAAAGAAGAAAAAAAAAGCGAGACGGAAGAAAGGCTGAAGGCACTGTGTGCTGCTCTTGTTTAACCTGGCCTGGTAAATACTTGAATACAGCAGCGCGTGTGTGTCAGAGCCCAGGGCTACACTGTACATCACAGACACACAATAGAGATACAGTACGAGCAGACAGACACAGAGCAGCAGCAGCAGCAGAGCTCATCGAGCTGAATGAAGCAGCTCGCTGTAGCTGTTTGTCTGTTTGTCTCGGGGGAATCTTTAAGGGCTCCGATTCAATCTGCTTCAGGCCGAGCTGCTGGGAATACACAACACACACACACACACACACACACCTAAGAACACATAAGAGATGTGTCCACAGGGCTGCTGCTAATGATGATGTTCAGTACTGAGTAGTGCTGATTTTTTTTGTAAATTAATCGATGGGCAGAAAATTAATAATCAAAGTCTTTTGTCAAGCAAAAAGCCTCCTAATCAGTCCCTCCAGGATCTCGCAGCAAAAAGCTTTGAATTTGTGGCCAATTTTGTCAAAAATTGCAGCATTTTTATGTGATTTTCTTGCGGGCAATTGTGGCAGATGACAAAAATTGCGGCTAATGAAAAAAAAAAAAAAAAAAAATCATAGTGAATATTCCAGAAACAGCTGCAAATGTTTCAGTTCTCTTCTTTAGTTTCATTGAACTAGTTTCAAAACATGGACTCCAATAATTTTTTTTTAAAAATCCTGAGTGAATATTGTAGCTCTCAAAGCAGACAATGTGACTGTAAAACAACATGTAAGCTACATCCGCTGTAAACATAACATTTGAATCAATTCAACACATATTGTATGCATTTAAACAAAGGGACAATTCTTATGTCAATACAGAGCGTTTCTCCATACTGCAATGACATTAGCGCCATTTGATGACGTGTCTGATGACGTTTCAAATGACGTCGCATGCACGACGACTTCTGGTCAGCCGGAAAATGAGGAAAAATCGCGGGACTTTCGTAGAGTTTGCGTTAAATATTGTGATAGCAAGATCCTGATTTTCTGGAGGGACTGATTACTGTTTTATATTTGGTGAGATGACAATGAAAACCTGATTTGATTTGATTTGATTACATACATTGTATTTCATGTCTCCATCTGCTGGCGGGCCATCATGATAAGAGTATACATGCATAACATGATGTTAATTTCACTACAGAATAGACTTGATGACCACTAAAATTAGGTGGGGAAAAAGAAGTGGATATATCGATATTGATATCACTTATTGGCCAAATATGTTGTTGTGTATCCGCATATGGAATATCGGAAAAAATCGAATATCATGCATTCCTGTATCGTATTAACGATTCTAAAGTGAGGCAGTATATGAGCAATCTCATCAGGAGGTGGAGGTAAAGGTGGATGGCGAGATGGCTACCAAGCTGCACATCACTGTTGGAGACCAATACATAGCAAAATCGGTTGTTTTTAGGAAGTCATAGCTGTGTGTTCAGCGGCTTTTCAGCCACCAAATGTGGGTGTTTTATCACAACATGTCGCTGTTTTCCACCAAGGATAGAGCTACACAAAGCAGTTGATTATTACTGAGACATTACAGTGTTTCCTGCAGGGATTGTGCCACTAAACCAGGTATTATAAGCCAAAACATGATCTTCTTCTAAAATAACCAAGTGGTTTTATGCCTAAAGCTAACCACACATTAACTGTAGCGCATATGTGGTTTGTATAAATGTACAACATGTATTCTGGTGATTAGGTTGCACATCAAGACCCTTTTAATGTTGTGATCTTTATCAGCAGATGGAGTTTTCCCAGCTGTAATGGCATTGCAGATGTTCACACTTGAACTTTTTTCTGATCTCAAGAATATGTGATGTAATCGCTCACAACAGCCTCGAAATAGACCTTGTGACGAGATCGTTTTCTCAGCTTTGTTTCCACTCTTAACACTGAATCTGTTGATCTGTTGATGAAGATCACGTGACATGAATCAAAGCTAACCATAAAGTAGACCCTGTGGTGCCCCAGGGTGCTGGTTATGTGCTCTTGAGTGTGTGTGGAATGATTTTATTGAAAAAAATCCACTAATTGATTAGTTGTTTACACATGAACACAAACACGTGATATTAAAAAGCAGCACTCAGGTGATTTATCGGTGTAACAAGATCCAAACAATGTCGATATCCTGTACGAACACTGAACCTGTTTCTCTCTGGTTCAAAGAGTTACTCATTATCTCACTCTGTTTCTCTTCTTTCCCTTAGCTTTATCTCTTGTACACACACACACACACACACACACACACACACACACACACACACACACACTCTGCCCTC
Source organism: Cephalopholis sonnerati (assembly GCA_019142605.1). Taxonomy (NCBI): domain Eukaryota; kingdom Metazoa; phylum Chordata; class Actinopteri; order Perciformes; family Serranidae; genus Cephalopholis; species Cephalopholis sonnerati. Next base: position 6,602,239 of record JAGQAX010000002.1, on the reverse strand, counting down.
CATCCTATACCCAGTACTCCAATATGTACCAACACACATTATGAGTATCGGTCCCTGGTGCTCTGTGCTGTTGGTGGGTTTGGTAAATGGTTCAGTGACTGAGAGCTTCTTCACATAGCAGGATGTAATTAAAATTCCCCTGTGTGTGTGTGGTGTGTGTGTGTGTGTGTGTGTGTGTGTGTGTGTGTGTGTGTGTGTGTGTGTGTGTGTGTGTGTGCCCATGCTGAAGCAGTGATTAAGACTGCATCAGAAATAGAGCTTCTTATATGAATTGATTTTTATGCTACACTCTCCTCTTTCTTCCTCTCTCTCTCGTCTTGTTCCCTCATGCTGACGCTGACTCCTACTCTTTCTTTATCTCTCTCCCCCTGAGCCCCCCCCTCTCACTCTATTACTCCCCCAGATCCATCTGTATCTTTCTCCCCATCTCTCTTCCTCACTCGTTACAATCCTGCTGACTGTATGAAAGTTGAGAAGCGGTCTTATTTTAACTTAATTTTAACCAGCCAGATGCTGGTAAACTTGGACTGTCATGTGTCCCTTTTTTTCTTAGAAACTTGAAGCTCTTCTGAGCAGCTCTGTTTGTTTTTTGGCACCAAAATTGCCTTAAAAATGTTGGTATTGTACATTTCTGCAAACCATGGATACATCACTTTTGTATGTTTTATGTAGCGGATGTGGTGAAACTTTACATTCACTCATTCCTTGACTTTAGAAACACTGATATGATACTTATGAAACATACAAATGTAACGTATTTGCGGATTTCAGAATTGTACAATGCCATGTGTATTTCCTCTGGTGACTGTGCTGTTTACACATGAATGTAAAATAATTTGGATTATCTTAGCTTAGTTTGGTTTTAGATGCCAAAATCACCACCCACATCTCCGATTTGTTCAACAGTTCAAATAGGTCTGGTGTCGTGTCCAGTGATGGCTATTTTTACAGACTGGAGTAACAATTCACCAATCAAAGCTTCGTTTGTGAGATTTGCCAATAGCTACCAAAATCAAATAAAAACTTGCGACAGAAAAATAGCCATGAAAACTAGAGATGTGCGCGATTAGACGTCTAAATGATTAAACGTCCGCCACCTCGCTAGTCAGCACCAGAAATATGTCGGTTAAACCAATTAGTGTTTTATTAATGTACGAGGACACTTAACTGTCATGCAGCTGCCCGCCACTAGTGGGTGCTACAGAGCCGTCAGACAGCAGTCCCCCTCCCGGCGGTAATGCTCGAGTAGACTGGAGTTTTAAAACATCACGGTGGGAAATAAGAGAGACGTCCTCTCACAAAACCAGTGCGGTTTGGCAGCACTTTGATCTAGAAAATGAATTCAGCAGCAATGAATCTTTTTTGGGACGTTATATTATTTGTTAACTTTAAGTGAGTTGTTGTCAGATAATGTGCAGGGTTTACATTCATACTGCACGGAGCTAAATGCCTCTCATTTCAGCTGAAGTTTCATTATAAATTACATGTTGTTTTATTCACTTTAAAGTGAACTGCTATCATTTCTGTCAGATAATGTGCAAGGTTCAATGTGCCCCACATTTCAGAGGCAGTTTATTTATTTTAGATGTTATTTTAGTGGTTAACTTTTGACTTTTGTCAGAGCTGGCCTGATGCGTAAGTGAACTAAGTGGCTGCGCACAAACAGAGCCAGGCGGCCAACGCTCACTATGCAAGTTGCGCATTGTCCGTAAATCATGGAAGGCCACTGCCTACCACTTGTTTCAAAGCAGGTGCCAGTGTTTACAACTTCCATGAGAGCAAGATTTGGAACAATCTCTCTGTTAATGAAATGAGAAAAATACATCATGAGAGTGACTGTGTTGACTCAACTTTAAGTTTAATGTGAGCAAACTACGGTCATGTTAAGTTGTTGTGTTTGCCCGCAGTGCATCTTTCTCTAGTCTCTCTGTCTTGCTAATGGAGCTGGGCTCTGAATCTCGGTCTGTCTGTATCCTGCTTGTTTGTTTGCCAGTCAGCTCCAGCGCTGTGTTCTGTGCCTGACAAAAGTGAGAGTGAAACACATCCATTTATTATGATTGATTACATCAACGGGCGACGGTGTTATTAAACTGCAGCTTGGAAAAGATATATATGTGTGATGTGTGTTTATATGCGCATGCACAAAATTAAACTTGTGCTTTGCTGTAGCGTGAGGGCGATGGCACCCCTCACAGGCACATATAATTTTAAAACAGGACAATAATTATCTGGTCTCTCAGTCAAGGTTACAACCCTGGGCTGATGCAGAATAGAAAGCAATGGATTTATATTAACTATTAATTTAGTGTTGAATTTAAACTGTTGATTAGCTGAGCACACTGGGCAATATGGACGCACGTCTCTCTGTTAATAATAACCATCAAGTATTCAGCCAAGCCAGGGTATATAATAGTTTTATATGTAAACATGTATAAAAGGAAATCTGGGGGAGTGGTATTGTTATCTATAATTTACAGGTGTTATGTTTCAGTGTGTCAGCAGAGGAGATGCTGGATCATCAGCCAGTACAATCACAGATTCAGTTGATCCACGTCCAGCCTCCGCCAGCACCAACACAGACCCAGTACAGCCAGCTTCAGCAAATACTTCCACGATTAAAATGTTGTATGTTTTATCTGTTACTGGAAACTGTTGCCCTTTTCCTTTATGTTAACATTTTAAACAGTGTTCCTGTTGTCTTTCATACTCATTCGACCATCAAACCAGGCCTTATATAATATTATAGTTATTTGTAAAAGATGTAAGTTCTAAAAAAAAACCAGAAGGCCCTGAGTAGGAGCAGTCATAGTGTTCGGAGCTAACAGACAAATACTTTATTTACTGTGGTCTATACAAAGATAGTGTTGCTTTATTAGGTACACCTTGCTAGTACCAGGTTGGACCCCTTTTGCCTTCAGAGCTGCCTTAATTCTTGGTGTCATAGATTCAACAAGGTGCTGGAAACATTCCTGAGAGATTTTGGTCCATATTGACATGATGACATCACACAGTTGCTGCAGATTTGTCGGCTGCACATCCATGATGAGAATCTCCCGTTCCAGCACATCCCAAAGGTGCTCTATTGGACTGAGATCTGGTGACTGTGGAGGCCATTGGAGTACAGTGAACTCATTGTCATGTTCAAGAAACCAGTTTGAGATGATTTGAGCTTTGTGACATGGTGCGTTATCCTGCTGGAAGTAGCCATCAGAAGATGAGTACACTGTGGTCATAAAGGGATGGACACGGTCAGCAACAATACTCAGGTAGGCTGTGGTGTTTAAACCATGCTCAGTTGGTACTAAGAAAATCTCCCCCACACCATGACACCAGCAGCAGCAGCCTGAAGCGTTGATACAAGGCAGGATGGATCCATGCTTCCAAATTCTGACCTCACCATCTGAATGTGGCAGCAGAAATCCAGACTCATCAGACCAGGCAACATTTTGCAGTCTTCTATTGTCCAGTTTTGGTGAGCCTGTGTGAATTGTAGCCTTAGTTTCCTGTTGTTAGCTGACAGGAGTGGCACCTGGTGTGGTCTTCTGCTGCTGTAGCCCATCTGCTTCAAGGTTGGACGTGTTGTTGCTTCAGAGATGGTCTTCTGCAGACCTTGGTTGGAACCAGTGCTTATTTGAGTTTCTGCTGCCTTTCTATCATCTTGAACCAGTCTGGCCATTCTCCTCTGACCTCTGACCTCTGGCATCAACAAGGCATTTTGGCTCACTGGGTATTTTCTATTTTTCGGACAGTCCTCTCTAAACCCTAGAGATGGTTGTGGGTTTGAACTTCAGCAGGTTGTCGTCACCATGTCTACATGTCTAAATGTATGAAGTTGCTCCCACGTGATTGTCTGATTAGCTATTTGCGTTATCGAGCAGTTGAACAGGTGTACCTAATAAAGTGGCCAGTGAGTGTATGTTGGTTTAGTGCCATGTGAAGTAGCAACATGTTACTTTAAGAAGGGCCCCCAAACTAAATCTGCTTAAGGCCCCTGAAAGTCGAGAGCTGGCCCTGTTCACTGTCATCTCAATATTAAATTGTGGCAGGGATACCTTGTTCTCCACTGCCTGTTTAGGACCAAACAAAATAAAAACCCTACCCGTCCTAATCAGAAATTGGCTAACATGAAAACAATGTGTGGCTCACTGAATGAGGCCAAATGAAAAGGCTGCTCAGTCTCATTATCAGGCGGCAATAACAGAGCGCTAATGAAAAAACTGAATAACAAAAACGTAGTTACTTAAAAAAAAGTAGATGAGGCAATTACAAGATGTGAAGCTTCAACATAGTTTCAGTACAAAATATTCACAGGCAAGATTAGATCAACAAGGGATGCTTAATGGTGTGTTTCACCAATTTAAACAAAAGACTATTCAGAATAGGAAAAAAAGGGAATGAAAATAAAATCTCATAAAGCTCACATTGCTCCTTTAATTTGGCAGGAATTTTAATTTGTTTGTGTCATACCCAGGTTGTTATATGAGCTGTGAGCGTTAATGGCTCCAGCACTGGAGAGATTTCATTTCTAAAATTACGCTTAACACAGACGTTGTTATTGTTGATCCCCTTATGTTTTTGGAACAGCTTTAATTTTCAGCTTTAATACAGCCGTGTTTGTGGATTTCTGCTGAGTGTGCCTTTGTGAGCTGTAAGCCTTAATGGAGTCAGCAGTGCAAAACGTCTCTTTCTATATGAACGTGTCACCTGTCTGATAAGCTGCCGCTGCTCTCTACATGCTGTAGTAATGTTTTTAATTAGTTTATTGGAAATCTGATATGCTGAGTTGACAAGCAGCTGTTAATGTTCTGGTACACGACTGTTTGTTATTATAGCTAATTGTTCACTCATACGGCGTTATTGATTTTTAATTTTATTACCATTTGAGAGGAAAAGAGGCAAACTGATCAGTCTCTGTGAATAGTTTTGTCTGATTTCATGACCTGAACTAGAAGTACGGCTGCCCCCAGCTAAGAATTTTCCTAGTCGACCAGTAGTCGTCATTTAGGGCCATTAGTCGACTAGTCGCCTGCATGTTTATGATATTAATGTAATTATTAAATGATCTATTTTGGTGGTTTGAGTTGAAGGTGTGAGAAAGAATAGTGTCAGTAACATTGTTAACACTGTGCTACATTACAGAGAAATACAAACCGTACTAATGAACCTTCATTAATATAGGCCTATATTTTATCTCCAAGTGCACGTCACACACTGAGCGAGCCGCCTGTTAATGACGCTGTGGGCTAATGGGCATGTAGCTACTTCCATGTTTCACATGATACGTCATGTTTGTAGTGGACCAATGAAGATGAGTTTACATATCACCTTGGGTTGGTCCTTCACCTTCTCAAAATGATCCCACACTTTGGATTTCCTGCCCCACATGTTATTAACTAGCCTGTGGAATAACTGCAGGTACCAGCCCTGGAAATTAACCTGACTCCTGTCTGACTGCTGAGCGTGGACACTTCCTGTGTCTGTCCTTTCAAATTAAATTCCCACGTGGTCCAGTCATATAGGTTTTGATTCATTTTGACAAGGAGCAGCTCCTAATAGAGATTAATGTTTTATTTTTTTCTGTAGCAAAGCAACAAATGTTATCTTGGCAACTAATGACCTTTCTGGTCAAATATTATGGGGTAGCCCTAACTAGGAGTTTGCCATATCATCTTGTTCATGATAATACCAGTACAATTTTCTATTATGATAGGAAAAATCACATCATGATACTTGTGATATTTCGACTTGTTGACATGGGCCATATCACCCACCTCTAACCTGCACATATATCTGTGCATGTTGCCAAAAATAGCACAGATACAAATTTCAGAACATATTTTCATGAATATCTGCTCCATCTTTATGCATGATCTGATGATGAGCACATATGCATGTATAATTAGATGCTAGTGATATAGACCTTAAGAGGGAAAGGGAAGCACTGATGTAATTTGTCTTCATTAGTTGCACTCTTCAGGCTCATATCTGTGCACGTATGGTAAAATGAGAAAGGTTCATGTTTATCATGTATGTGGATTTAATGATGAGAGCAAAATGCACATTAGTTTGCATATTTACATGATTATGTCAACATAAATATTCGCTTTAAGAGTGCTCTGTGCTGCTGTGGGTCAGACTCAACAAGGAAAAAAAAGTATCGTTATCAGACTTCATCAAGTGATGTTTTTTCATCATCATGTCTTTGGGCATTTTAGGGCGTTTTTTGATGGCCAACAGAAACAGAGAATTAAACGGGAACTGCACTGATGTCACACATCAGATTCTGTTTACAGGTCTTGGGGAGTTCTACTGCATACACCCCTGAATCCCTAATCAAATTCTTTGTGGTCCAGATGCATTGTGGGTGATGTATGTAACAAGTTTTGACTGTACGAGAAATGCTTGAGAAACAAAAGATGATCTATTTGGCTCAGCTGCATAGATTTTAATATCTTCGTTTTAAACTGTCCTCATGGGTTCAGCTATGTTTCAATAGTGCTAAACTGGTGGAGAAAAGTGAGATGTGTGTTTTATATCTGCAGGTAACCACTGTAGATATAAAACAAGGCAAGGTATGGATCATTCTGAGTGCATTTCTAAATGGTTCAAAGTCGATTTTCCAGCATAGTTTTTTCTCTTGAATCACAAGCGTTCATGGTCAAAACAACTGTTTTATCAATCAAATGCATTCCTAACTTTAAAGTGCTATACCTTGTTTGGTTCAGAAAAAAGACGACATTCCAGTTATTATAATTTGACGAGCAGAAGGACATATCTGAGAGCATGACAGGTGAAATACAAATACATGGCTTTACTGATTTGGGAGGCTTCAGCACACAATGTGGTTTTAGGCCGCAAGGGTTTTCTCAATGAAAACAATAACCAAAGCTATGAAGTCGTGTGGGATCATGGCAACGGTTGTCACCATAATTCCACTTCATAATTCTACTTCTACTTTGCTGTTTTATTTTTATGTTGGGTTTCCTTCAGGATTGTTTGTTCAGTCAAATCAAATCAAATCTGATAATAGAAACAGGTAAAATCTCTGAATAAAGCAGTGTCAGGCTAAAGATCAATCTTTCTTCAATGCTCTCTGGCGGCCAAACACCAGGAGGGGTTGCTAGCTGAGCTGCTGCTAAACTGATCTCAGCTTTCTACTACTTGCTCAGCTTGTTTTGGGTTAGGATTCCTTCAGCGTCCATTGCTCACAAAGTTTTTACCTGGAGCTGAATTATCCGTACAGGTCTTCTCTTCTCCAGAATAAACAGACCTGCTAATTAAAGCCAGCAAAAACACTTTTCATGTTAGAAATCAGGGTCTATCCGACAAGCTTCAGCTGATACAGGGCTTCTGGGGGGGTAGGTTGCAAGCCGAGCTGTTACTAATGTTCACTCAGCTTGTTTCTCTGATAACTCTGGTACCTATCTAGTAAAAAGACATAAATATTTTTTCAAATTGGTGCTACATGACCAGAGAAAACAGCCACCTTAACCCTGAGGTCAAGTATGATAATGGTTTTTGTGTAGAACATGTTATAGAGATGTATTTTGTAGCGCCAAATAAGTAAATTATATTGATAAAACACAATGCACAGTGAATTACTAAGTCTCGCTCCTATCAAGTGAATTCAAAACAAGTTTTAAAGTGTAGCAGCAGGTTATATTGGTAAATAAACTCTGCTGGTCTGTAATTGATTTCACGGCGGAGATTGGCCTCAGCTGCTGATTCATATTTACATTTCCTCCGAGAGTTTGATTGATGGCGGCTGTCTCTGCTCCATCAGGTATGAAACAAAGTGTGGAGAGGGGGCGGTCCAGGCCGCACCGCTCTGTCAATCAGTCGAGTAATGGGCAGACAGCAGAGCGTTGCTGATGGCGGGTTTGGTTTAGAGTCCAGAGGCTCGGGGTTCAGGGTCGGCTTTATTACCCCTCCAAGAAAAACTCTGTTGGCAGGAAAAACAGGAAACACATGTAATGTTGCAGTGTGTTGCCGTAATGAGCGTTCACACTCGGTCACATATTTTCACTCCCTCAAAAATGTCAGGGCAAGAGTTGAAAAATGTAATTTAATGTGACTAATTTGTCAAGTCGACGACTTAATTTGATCAATTTTACACCTTTAAATAGGTCAGAGGTCGCTACATTTCCACTGAATATAATTTTTATGACTCAGAAATAAGCCCTGCTGAGACTGCTGCATGCACCGCTCACTTCAGTCCTGTTACTGTGAATACAAATGAGAATGTTGGTTTGCTGTTTGTCTCCACACGGTCCACTACCCTGACATTCCCACACCACATCACAATTGTAAATTAGTCTGGAACCTCTCAGTTCACTTTTGATTTCCAAGGCGAGTTATCAAGGGGTTATTAACATGTGACGTAGCACAGGTGTAGATGACTCATCACAGCACATAAGGGCGGGACTTGGGAGAAGAACAGTGACGCCTGAGCTGTAGATGGACTACAACATGCAGAGATGAGCTTGTGTATTATGAGCTGGTGTATTAATCTTTTGCGAAATCCTGTCAGAGGTACAGCAAACACATCTTTCTTCTCAAAAAAGCTTTAATTGCAGTTAAGTGAAAATATACTGTCCAGTTCTTGAATACTCACCTCACAGTATGAGGGACTGTTTCTCATAACCTTGAGTTGGAATTCAGCGGCCAGTTGGGGCCCATCTGTGTGGACTTTACGTGTTCTCCCTGTGTCAGCATAGGTTCTCTCCAACTTCTCCGGCTTCCTCCCACAGTCCTAAATGCACATTAAGGGTAACTGGTGACTGTAAACTGCTCGTGGGTGTGAATGTGTCCCCGTCTGTGTCAGCTGGGACAGGACCAGGATGGGCAGTTACGGATAACGAATTACTTAGAAGTAAAATAAAAATGGTAAAGCAACTGTATTTAAAGTTAGGCTGAATGTTGACATCTTGCTTAATGGGTGGAAAAAGCTGTGACACCAGCAAAACAACAGCACAGGTTGTCATTCAAGTGCTTAAAACAACATGTAATGGTTTTTCAGCTGCAGTAGGAGGAGGTTAGGGTGCATGGATGGGTGTACAGAGCATTAACACTGATTTTAACAGTACAGACTGTGACAGCTTTGGTAGTCCAAACAAGGCCATGAGTGCTACATGTACCGTAAGCAATAGTAATAGAGAGTGTGTAATGTTGTCATATCCATACATGGACCTATAATATATTTCTTATTTCTTACTGAGGAGCCCTAGAGGAAAATGTTGAGGTCTGCCCTCGTCAAGGTTACAAGGAAAGAGTCCAGTAACTACAGGGTGGAGAAAGTTTGTCGCCCATTGACATGACTTTATTAAAAACCTTCAGTGTGAGTAAAATAGCAGCTCTGATGGTGCGACACATTATTTTTGAACTTTTATTTTTAAGGGGAAAATGGAGGAAATTGCTTTCCATGGTCAAAGGAATTGTTTGTACTGTTTGTGTCCCTGAGGCCCAAACTGAATTAGGCAGAGGAGCTTTCATGCCCTCTGCTCCGTCTCAGACAAACTTATTGGAAAAGGATTTTGAACTTGCTGTTGTTTCATTCATTATTCTGTAGACTTATTTTCCTTGTCTCTGAAACTTTTCAATCACTTATGGGCAGTTTTTACACCACTGACACATTCAACAGTTTTTTCTTGTAGAACAAGTTTCATTCATTATTCTGTAGACTTATTTCCCTTGTCTCTGAAACGTTGGGCAGTTTTTACACCACTGACACATTCCATAGTTTTTTCTTGTAGAACAAGTTTCATTCATTTCAAATTTACTTAAAATTAACTAATAAGTATAAAAGAGGAGAAATCAAGAACATAAAAAATTAAGGCTCAATCACATCACATTAAGACAAACATTCAGTACATGGCTAGGGAGCTATGTTACCATGTCATAATACAGCTCTAACACCTGTACTTGAGTACTATCAGTGACCATGAGCTCACCAGACATGCCGTAACTACAGTGAACAAACTAGAGACGATCTTATGGAGGGATCATTCCGGCTGTGATACAGTGATTCATGAATTAAAACGAATGTGGGCGAGGGCTGTAAAGTGGAGGAGCCAATGGCCCCTTTACCTTTTTCCTATCCCCATCTTCCAGCCCCCTTACTCACACCCCCCTTTTTGACTGTAAAAATAATGGATATAGCTACTGTCACCTGCTGCTTTGTGGACTCCCATTTTGAAGCCTAGAGTTCGTCATTTCTGCCGTCATCTTGTTTTTTTGGAGCCAGAGGTCACCATGTTTGGACGAGAGGCTGGCGCTGTGGAGGAGCGAGGGATGGATCTGACTGAGAAGTCGAGGACACTATCAGCAGACAGCCTGTCAGACGCATCCCGCTCCTAATTTTGTGTAACTTGACAAAATGTAAACGGTTGGGTTATATAAAAATTCACCCCCCGTACAGTTGTCATGAACAAGGAAATTAGCTTTAAAAATAAAAACTAAATGCCGGCATAGCCGTAGCCTGAGGCATCATGTTTTTGGGTTGTCCGTCCGTATGTACGTCCCATTCTTGTAAACGTGACATCTCAAGATTGTCTGAAGGGAATTTCTTCAAATTTGGCACAAACGTCCACTTGGGCTCAACAATGGCCTCATTACATTTCAGAATCAGGAATACTTTATTGGGAAATGATAATTTATTACAGTTGCTCCAATGTAAAGAATAGAGAATTATACTGAAGAATAAACCGATTAGAACTTTGGAGTCAAAGGTCAAGGTCACTGTGACCTCACAGAACGTGTTTTTGGCCATGACTCACGAATTTCACGCTAATTATGACAAATACTTTGACAGATGTCTGATGGAAATAATGATGAAGTGATGACATTTTTTATCCAAAGGTCGAGAAAACTTTTCAAAAACTATTTCATTTATTTTCTCGATTTTATTTTAAATGCATATCTGTATAGTTCAGTTTTAAGTGACAATAAATGTTGTCGAAATGTTTTTGAATCATACGTTCTTTATTTGATTTGACAGTCAGATGTTGATTACAGCAGACGTTGATATAACTACGAGGCTACGTCAGTATATATCACACTAAATCATATCGCAAGTTAGACATTATGATGTTCTGGAACTTTGCTCGAAATTTTCTCGAACTGGACCTCTTTGAATTTTAGTTGAATACCCCCTGATCTAAACTGTAAGCACAAATTAACTGGTCCGCGAAGGCATACGACTGCAAGGTGGTAATTTTAGCTTGTGCCAGGCTGTAAACATGTTTATTTCTGCTGTTAAGTTGGGTATTTTAACATGGAGGTGTATGGGGATTGACTGGCCTCTGGAGCCAGCCTCATGTGGTCATTCAAAGAACTGCAGTTTTTGGGCACTCACGTGTTCCCTTCATTTTTCAGCCTGAGAGGTTGTTGCTTGACCCCACCCACCATCTTCAACCTCAGACTTCATTTTGATGAAATCATATTTGCTTGTAAACAACAAACTTGAGGTAGTCTATGATTATTAAAAAAAATATATGCTTTGGATTTGTTTTTTGTTCTTTTTTGGATTAAAAAATGGAAATTTGTTTGGTGCACATAGTGACACAAAATTGCTGAAAGACATACTGTGCTTCTTTTTTAATTCTCGGTGCAGTGACATGGGGGGGTTTTGGTCTGTTCACTGTTGAAGAGCATCCAAACAACAGTCCCTGTGGTGTGTTTCTGCTAGCTGCAGATGGCTTCAACAGTCTCCAGGCTCTGTCTCTATCACTGACAGTGACTGAGTGCCTCGACTCTGCTTTGGCCTCAGATGGAGCACTGCGACTGTTTTTGTGAATGAAACTCTGTGTGTGTGTGTGTGTGTGTGTGTGTGTGTGTGTGTGTGTGTGAGAGAGAGAGTGTTAGTGAGGAAATGGAGAGCAACGAAGGGTGGAGAGAGTGGGAGAAAATAACTTATTGGTCTTGTCAACTGTTTGTGCCAAAATTGAAAACTGTGATAACTGGAGCGTGTGTGACATGTTTCCATGTTGTGTTCATGTGTGAGTGAGTCAGAGACACATACAGAGATAAAGGAGCACACAGACAACACACAGAGACACTAAAACACAATAAAAAGAGACAACCAGGTAGAAGAGGTGTGACAGATTTTTGCCAAGATTCACCACCGTCATTGCCACCTCCCTGATCTTCCCGTCTGCCACCACGAAATTTCTAAATATCACTGTGTAATGTGCAATTTAATTTTCCTCCTGTCGTCATTACTGACCATGAAATGTCTTAATCACTGATGTTCGACACAGTCAGATCCTGCTGTAGTCTGTTCCTCTGTAGATTTTCCTTCCTCTCCACAAGTACAGTAAACACAGCGGGCAGAGATAAATCACTACATGGCCAGTAAATGCTGGTATTACAGGATGCATTCAGCAGTTATTTCAAAGGGTCACAGGCTGGAATCGAGCCTGTGCTGCGGCAAGAACATTGCCCTTGTTCATGAGATGCCCACTCTACCCACTAAGGGGAAATTTATTCTTCTGCACTGAATCAGCGCTGTACCTATGGCATAGGCTCTGCGTTGACATACGGCCAATGCCATAGCCTGACGTGCACCTCCCCAGGAATGTAACCAGACACTATGGCGATGTAGACCTCCTGTTTATTTCTGTAAGCTGAAACCATTTCCCTCAGTGGAAACAAAGCTTTTATTTACTTTAATTTCACAGATAAGAAACAATAAATTGTGAAGACAATAAAGCCTCCACAAAAATAGCATTTTAAGTCTTGTGTGTGATTTATCCTGGCTTCATATGAGCAAAGGAAATCTCTGCTAGCTGCTAGGCTAATTTATACAATGTAAAATGCCATAGGCTTGTGCTAACAACGTTAGCATGTTGCATTTGTGGGGAAAATGTGTCCAGATAAAGACAAGTGTTTGTCTGTGAATGCTGCGAGTTATGATGAAGCTGATTTGTGTACATGTGTTTGAAATTGTCTCTATTAAGCCATGTTTAATGTGTGTTTAATGTGTGTTTTGAATCAACTAGACTTTACAGCACTTCACAGAAACCCCACAAGTATAAATGTTAACAATGGCGTAGGCTACGGTGTAGGCTCTGCTGCATGTAAACATGTTAATTTCTGCTGTAAAGTTTGGCATTTTAACTTCAGGGTCTATGGGGATTGACTCACTCTTGGAGTCAGCCTCAAGTGGTCATCTGAGGAACTGCAGTGTTTTACACTTCTGCGTGACTTTATTTTTTAGCCCCGGAGGTTGCCACCTGGGTATCATTTTAAAATGTAGGATCTCAGTATCAATACCAGCACCCTTTAAGTTACACCTATACCAATAAAGTACTTAATTTGATAACTTTTTTTCCTACTTCATCAGATACCCATCCTGTAAATGGATGCATTCATTTGTGTAAAATTCCACCAGATGCCACAGGCATGTTGTAAAACACATACTTTGAAACCTTTTCACATTGTCCCTGCACGTTTAACTGCCAGCTCCATCAAATACACCACGCAGAATGCTTGCAGAGATTGGCTGCGAGTAAAAGCAAACAAAGTCTTTTTTTCCTCGGTCTGGGTTAAAAGCTTTGGAATGCAGGCATTGCTTGACTCAAGAATTTAGATACTAGATACTATGCGGACCGAATGTCGGCCTTAAGCTCTAACCAAGATGATCCTCACAAGAAAAATGACAGCATTTGTTCATTCAGCAAATGTCCAATAACGACATTCCTTAACTTTCAAATGACAAAGACCTCTAGCAGCAGCATGAATTATGACTCTTGCCGGTCAGGAGCAAAGGAGAAAGTAGTGTGATGATGTTTAGAGGCACAGAGTTGGCAGGCTGAGGGTGGAAGGATGGATCGACAAAATGGTGGACCTCTCCAAGGTAGACCTCTGTAAATTTTCTGTATCCTACCAATAATCCCAATTCTTCTTTATACCATTTCAACCAACAAAGGTGACGACAGAGGTGTCCTGACCTTAACAAAGTAGCTGTTTCAGCCCAAACACTGATCTTCTCGAACAAAGTTGTTCACCTAAACGTTGGCAAAACAAACATACTGTAGTTTACTAGTTTTGTCAGACCATAAAACACTTTTATTTTGTAATGGTGCTTTAAAGTGGTTTTGGAAGACACTGACAAATGATGTCGACCTGCCAGAAGGGGCTTCATTTCTGAAAACAGAGGCTATATAATACTTGCGCCAACCATCCACTGACAGAACAATGAATTGTTTTTAAGGCTCTTCATCATGGCAGGCTCTTTATCGTGTGTTTCTGAGTAACTCTTTGTGTACAAAGTGGCTGTATGAGTCAGTGTAAATGTCTAGCAGAATTCTGTTGTTGTCATCTGTATTTTTATTTTTCGTTTCCTCTGGTAAAGCAGAAAAAAAACAGGAAGAAATAGATAGACCTGTCGTATGTAGCAGCACCTGGGCCAAAAAGGTCAATGGCTTTATTAAGACTGCTGATGAACTTTTTGTCTTGTAACAGAGCTGAATCGACCATCGCTGCTGTATCTCTATTCCCACCCATGTTTTATTCAGACAATAGATCCTGATGGGTTTGGGTAAGGCAGAGCTGGCTGCTGGGAGATTTGCGTGCCAAGCTCTATTAGGACGCCCCTTCCTGTTCACTGCTCGGATAAGACTCTTCTCAGTTATTCATATGGTCATACCTGTTTCTACTATCTGACGGAAAGCACATACAAATTCTAATCTACAATCCAAATATCTGTGATAATGACACTGGCTAATGGAGTGGAAAGCTTCCTGTGCATTAAGAGCTTCTCTCCAGGTTAATGAGGTGTGTACGTAACCCTGTGTGTGTGTGTGTGTGTGTGTGTGTGTGTGTGTGTGTGTGTGTGTGTGTGTTAAACCTGTTAAACTCCATCCTCAGGGTATAATAGGAATACATTAAGATAAGAAGGGCCCGTTGTTTTAGCAGTATGCATTATGTTATATGTGTATTGCTGCTGCTTTTAGCTCAAGCAGGAAGACTAGTGAAGGGAAAAGTAGAGGAGGAGGAAGTGAAGGACAAAGTGGAAGCAGACACCAAGGCTGAACCATGCCACGATTAAAGTTTCCATCAGCTCATGTTTGTCTGACAAACTGTTGTTGATGTTGACGAAGTCGGGATGTCAGCGGTCAACTGTTAATCTGTTAACTGTTGGGAATATTTACGACCAGTTACACATGTTGGTCTATTATTGTGCTACTCTTCAGTTTACTGCACTGAGCACCACCACCTGGATCAGGTGGGAGCTAGCTAGTGGCGCCTGACCCATGCTGGTGGGAAAGCATTGCCACAGAAGTATTGTGCCCACCCTCTGGTCTTCTCCAAGGTCGCCCCCTGGTGAGTAAGCGGCATAATTTTTTTGCCACAAAACCCCATTAGCACTGTCGACTATGTTATCACAGTTAGCTTTGTTAGCACTGTTGTCAGTTTCAGCACGGCAAGTGGTGCTTACATAGTTAACAATGCTAAAGGGGTTTTATGGCTCACAATGGGGTCACTTGCGATGCGATATGATATACTTAAGTATATGTAAGTATTGCATCAAGCAACGTTATCTAAAACCTTAACTGAGGTTGGCACAAATGAACTTTTAAAATGATTCAGTTTAAATTTGGGCATCCTGTATTGTATGCCCGAAGGAAAAAGCTCGCATTTACTCACCAGGGTTACCTCGGGAAAGATTGGAAGGTCGTCACCATGTTGGGCACCGTCGTTCTGTCATTGTGGGTCGGGACGTCATTCCCAGCAGTAATCGTCAAATGAGTGGCGCCACTACCTCGCTCCCACCCAACTCTGGAAATGCCAGCAGCCAGAGCGGCCAAGACTAGCTCACTAGTTGAAAACAAAAGGTGGTCAGTGGCACTGTATTTCCACATGTTAACACAGTGGGCCGCCTGTCTGTCAGCAACGCTGTGGAGGTAAAATAAAAAGCAAAACATTTACAATACAAAACATTAAAGTTTCACCACCTTAAATGCAGAGACATCATAGTGGGGGTAAAGTGGACTGATTACTCAGGGCCTCAGCTGGAGGGGGACCCTCAAAAAGCCTGGAATGACAAGTTTGACTTTGTTTGCAGTTTTTAATTTCTAAGTAATTAGCACCATAACAACATTAAAACTGGCTGAATAAATAAGTTGAAGAACTGAAGTTTGTCTTAAATAAAAAGTTGAACCTTTCTGAGGCCTCTTCCACCCCTTAAAGGTGCAAAATGGCTGACTCAGCCCTCGAACTATGATTAGTCACCAATGTTCACTGTCATGACTCTCTCAAAGGAAGAAAAATCATGGTTCCAAAAAAAAGGGGAGAGAACGCAAACTGACTTTAAAAAACACAAATCAAAAGGTGCGTGACAGGGATCATGAGAGAGAGGGAGGACGAGGGGTCCACAGAGACAGCATATACACAGGACCCAGAATTTGGCACTGCGGCCCTGTTTAAATAGATAGTCCTTCGAATTTACGGAGTTAAAGCTCACTGAGTCAGTGGAGTGTCGGATTTCACATTATTCGTTGATTAGATACTGGTTTATTGGTGTCGGGCTATCGAAAGCAAATGTAACCAAAATTGACATCCTCACGCTGATCCCTGTGTCTGCATGAGGTTTTAAGATGGGCAGATATCATGTGAATTCAGCCTGCGTATAACCATGAATTGTTTGTCCCAAACTAATTTTAGAATCGGGCCAAAGTTCTGCCACATCGGTTTGGTGTTTAGATTGAGGGGGATCACAATGCCTGATTAACTGCTTCAGTAATGAATGATCTGACTGCGAGACAGTCGGATGGATTCCTGGCATTTCAGACATTCTGGCGTTCAGTTTGAGCCATGTCACGGGCCCATTTCTCTCATGACTGCTGTCAACATATCCATTATAAGCTGTGCTGACCTTGTTTTAATGTTATTGGAGGAGTACTTTACATGTTTGGGCTTGAAACTCTCGTCTCGACTGAGGCTGCTGTGATATAAAACCGAAGTGGCTGCAGAACAGACAGAACATATTGTCTGCCTCCTCCAGCCATCTGCAGCTACACAGCGTTTTTTCAGTTTCTCCTCTTACTTCCTGTTCATGGCGGCACAAAGTAATGTTTCCTCTCTCTCTTGCTGTTAACATTGTTGAAGAGGCGGCCATCTGGTTTGAATAAACTTTATTGGAATTGTCAGTGTACAAACCCAAGTGTGTGAGCACCCATGTGGCCGGTCAGTGAGGGGCATAAAAGATGAAGGTTCTGGCCAAGCGCAACAGTCAATTAAAACACTTGAAAAAACGCACCAGGTGATCTCATAAATCAGTCACTACAAGCAGATTTTTCTTTATTTCTCATGCAGATTACCATCTGATTGATATCTGTATGTTTATTACATTAAGATAAAGTAAT
This sequence comes from Cephalopholis sonnerati, assembly GCA_019142605.1. NCBI lineage: Eukaryota > Metazoa > Chordata > Actinopteri > Perciformes > Serranidae > Cephalopholis > Cephalopholis sonnerati. Next base: position 6,584,873 of record JAGQAX010000002.1, on the reverse strand, counting down.
GGAATGGACAGTTTCACTATTTGCTGTTCTCTATTCACTGTCTGAGCCTGAGCAGCCTTATCCTGCAGTTTCTTAAACACAATGTTCTCTGTCTCTGTTTAAATCACTCAAACCAGCCTGAAACTTTAAAATCCTCCTCTCCCAGGCTCACCACCAATTCTTCTTCCTTTCCCTTCACCAAGGGCCCGCTCAAGGGGGCATTACGTGACCGGGCGATATCAATCCACTTGACGAGGGCAGCTTCAACCACAGGTGCTTTCCCTGTGCACATTTGTTTTCTGTCTCCATCGCTGACAGCCATGACTAGTAGCTGTGAGCTTCGAGGAGACCACGTTTCATTGAGAGAAAAAGGCCTCCTTTTTCTTGTCATGATTTCAGCGTGCATGCAGCAGCAGCCTCAGGAAGTTAGCTGGGCGAAGACGGGTTACGGCGAGGCAAAGCATCATGGGAGTAAAGGAAAAAGACAATGTAATGTTCGATGTGATGTCATGATGTAAGCGGACCAATTGATTACTGTATACACAAATTATTAAAACAGCATTTAGATAGATAGATAGATGGATAGGTAGAAAACCTACAACTACCAGAATGCACTGCACCGCATCGGACCAGTAAATGCTCCTGCTGGTGGATGACGTAATTCAAGTTGCCAAAAACAAAGAGGCGCCAGCCAGTAACAAACGGTTTCTTTTTGGCAAAAAAGTAGGCAAACAAGTTACAAAATCTTGGTGTGGTGCGGCTGTGGCTTGAAGGGAGAGCGGGTGGATCCCCGGCTCCTCCAGTATCCTGAAGTAAGTATCCTTGGGCAAGATACCGATTGCCAAATTGTTCCTGCTTTCTGTTTTATCCGTGTGTAAGTGTGTGTGAATGCTTACCGAGTAGCAGGCAGCACCACGTGAATTAGCCTCGGCCGCCAGTGTGTGAATGTGTGTGTGAATGGGTGACTTCGACGTTGCATAAAAGTGCTTTGAGTGGTCGGAAGACTGGAAAGGTGCTATACAAGTGCAGTCCGTTTGCACATTCAGTGTTTCCCATAGAATTAGAATCAATCTGTGTGTCTTTGTTTATCAGTCTACGTCCCCTCTCTAAACACAGAGGTTTTGCACGTCCATGAACGCAGCGCAGGCGGACCTCTTCCTTTTCTCCTCAGCAGCAATTTGTGAAGTTCTGTCCTGTTGGTTGAGTAATTGATCGGTTAGTCAAGCTGATCAGAGCTGATTAGATCAGACTGATGGATGAGGGCACCAGCTGTTTGTGAGTGAAAGCAAACTTTTGACCCAGTGAAGTGAACGGTTAAGTTTCACAGTAGCAGTGCTCCTAATGAACAGTCCAGCTCTAAAAATAGAAAATCAAAACATGGTGGCAGATGTTTTAATCGTGCCAGGCCGCCACAAATAAAAGAATGTGTGGAAGACCCTGATGTTTGATCAGCACTGCTTAATTTTATCGTTTGATGTCAGTTTTGTTGCACAATACAGGAAACTGGAGCCCACTTCCTGTTTATGAACTCTTATATTACAGGTAAACAGTGCACTAAAATGTGTTTGAAAGCATTGGAGGCGAGAAATAGACACTTTGGTGACAGAATCTTGGTTTAAATTTGATCAGCACTGCCTAATTTTACAGTTTAATTGGAGTTTGGTTTGAGTTTGAGAAAGAGGGGCTTCTATAGTTTATTGTGTCTGCAGTGGAGGGCTTTCAGAAATGAGGAGGTACAATCTTTAGTTTAAGCAACGGCCCAAGAGCCAGCAAAATAGCCATCCTGCAGATTTTCGTTGGCAAATCAGCAGGCAGATGTGGGCACTGATTAGACAGAGGGAAGTTTAACAAAGTTCATTTACACATATTACCAACATCGTTATGATACAGAGCTCATTGAAAATCAGCAAAGCATCCTTGCTATTGCAGACGGTACTGCATTTCCTCGATACGACATTTTCATTCACACCAGGGCGTTAGGAGCTTTTCAAAAGTCTACATGTTTCAAATTATCTCTGCCCAAAGCCTTTTTGGAGGAAAACAGGATTTAAGCCTCAGTATAGGCCAAATGAGTACTGCTGGACAGTTTTTCAGTCTGTTGATTTCATTGAGTTTCAGCCAAGGTCCACACTCACGGACATGCCATGAATTCAATCTCCTCCTCTTCCTGCTTCTCCTTCTCCTCCTCCTCCTCCCTGTGCTGATGGATCCGTACTAACTCATTTGATATTGCTCAGTGCGACTGTGTGTGGGGGTAAATGTAATGATAATTGTGTCAAATAACAAAATCACAATGAGATGTGGCGAGGCATGAATATCTGTAATGGTTGTTGAAGACATAAGGTTGTTTTCCTGATCGCAGCCTCGCTGCATGCTGCACACACACGCACTGATTGTTTGTGTGAAAGACGGGGAATGTATGCAATCATCTCAGGATGGTGCTGCGTCTGTGTATCTCCCTTTAATCTGTGTAATCCATTGTATCTGTGTTGCTGAATAGGTCGCATTCATGGCAACTCTGAGCGTGTGTGCGTGTGTTTATCTGTTTTAAGTGGCTCTGGTCCATTAGTGAAAGCTGCTGTAAACAGCTGTGTGTTTTGGTCTCAGGTGGAGTGAGCAGTGGTTGCCAGGCTCTCCATCAAACCCCAGGGAGGCCAGGTTTTTTGTATGGAGTGCATGTACGTCTCTCTCGGTCTTTCTCTCTCGTCTCTTATTTAATAGTCTCAGCGAATATGTAACCCCAACTGTTGCCCTTTTATAACTCAAATCTAAATTTTTAAGTAATAAGAGGTGATAACATTATTACCTTTACTGTTGCGTTAACACTGGAAGTCATGTTGACTCAATATTTTCTATCAACTGAATTTTTTTTCCAATTCTTTGCAGTTATGGAGAAACCTGAAGGCTGTCCGTCAATTAGGGCTGCAACTAATGATTATTTTCATTGTCGACCAATCTGTCGATTATTTCTTCGATTAGTCAACTAGTCATTTTATTAAAAAATGTGTTAAAATGTTGAAAAATGTCGGTCTGTCTCTCCCAAACCCCAAAATTATGTCATCTAATGTCTTGGTTCGTACTCACACCAAAGGGTTTTAGTTCACCGTCATAGGAGAGTGTGTAAAGCTGCCAATATGTGAACGTAAGAAGCTGCAATAAGAGTATTTTGGGGTACTTTTATAGTACTGTTCTATGAAAAATGACTCAAAAGTCAACTACTAAAATAGTCACGATTATTTTAATAGATTATTTTTCTGTTTGCATTCGCTATGCCAATAGGAACACTGAAGTGACGTAATGTAAGCCAGCCAGCAGTTGGTCTAGCACCTCACTTTTGCTTTAACGAGTCAAAATCTTGTTGTATTTCCAATGTTGCATATTTGCTCAGTAAAGCCTAGACCTCACTGTTGGTCCATTTGTTTGTTTCCTTCAAATTGTTTATGTCTGCATGCCAGCGATAGGTGTAACTGGAGGCTTTCATTTATCAGGTTATCCATCTGTCCGTTTGTCTGTCCATCCCATTCTTGTGAACACGATATCTCAAGAACACTTTGAGGGCAGTTCTTTAAATTTGGCACAAACTTTCACTTGGACTCAGTAATGAACTGATTAGATTTTGGTGGTCAAAGGCCACTGTGACCTTGTCTGTCTCACTCTTGTGAACACAATACTCCAAGAACACATTGGGAAAAGTTGCTTTGGCACAAACGTCCACTTAGCCGTTACCTGATTAGAACTTGGGGATCGAGGGTGAAAGGTCATGGGTCACTGTGACTTCTCAAAACATGTTTTTGGCCATACCTCAAAAATTCTTATGCTAATTATGACAACATTTCACACAAACATCTGATAGGATAACTTGATGAAGTGATGACATTTTATATCCAAAAGGTCAAAGGTCAACTTCACTGTGACATCATGATGTTCTGCATAAACATCATAAAATCTGGCCATTATTCAGCATCATAACTCAGGAACAGAAGGAAACACATTTGGTCAGATACTGAATTGGTGACTCAAATCTTGGGTGACCACCTTGTAACTGTGCTGACTGTACAGATCTCCTGTGCTGCCGGGGGGAAGATGTGTGTGAAGCATTAATGTTTTCACAGACATGGAAAAACACGGTAATTCTATTTTTTAATTATCTGTTTTTGTGAGCTGTTGTTTGCATTTTCTGTTGTCTGTTGTTTACACAACCAACAGATTTGTAAAAAAAAAATGGCAGTTACTGGTGCAGCATTGGTTGTGTTCAGCCAATCAACATGAATTTAAAAGGCCTGGTCAAATAACTGTACAATTGCATCCTTAGCAGCACCTCTTGTGCTGAGAGAGCATCTATTAGGGCTGCCCTGAACTTCCATAGTCGACCTAGTTTGGGTTTAACTTGAAAGCCACAAGTGCATTCACGTGAACGAGGCGGGATTCTTGATCATCCGAACTATGAATGAAGTACTTCATATTACATGATATGAACTTTTGTCCATGTGACCGGTCAGTGGTCAGGGTGTTGACTCGTTGTGATCCCAGTCGCTTTCAGAGAAGGTTAGCTGTTCACCATAAGTTACCATGGTGATTTATACGGCTGCCCCCGACTAAGAATTTTCCTATTTGTCCAATAGTCATCATTTAGGGCCATTAGTCGACTAGTTGCCCACATGTTTATGATATTAATGTAATTATTAAATGATATATTTTGGTGGTTTGAGTTGAAGGTGTGAGAAAGAATAGTCTCAGTAACATTGTTAACACTGTGCTACATTACAGAGAAATACAAACCGTACTAATGAACCTTCATTAATATAGGCCTATATTTTATCTCCAAGTGCACGTCACACACTGAGCGAGCCGCCTGTTAATGACGCTGTGGGCTAATGGGCATGTAGCTACTTCCATGTTTCACATGATACGTCATGTTTGTAGTGGACCAATGAAGATGAGTTTACATATCACCTTGGGTTGGTCCTTCACCTTCTCAAAATGATCCCACACTTTGGATTTCCTGCCCCACATGTTATTAACTAGCCTGTGGAATAACCGCAGGTACCAGCCCTGGAAATTAACCTGACTCCTGTCTGACTGCTGAGCGTGGACACTTCCTGTGTCTGTCCTTTCAAATTAAATTCCCACATGGTCCAGTCATATAGGTTCGGATTTATTTTACATGACTTTGACATGTTTGTTTGTTGAGCGACTGAGCGACCAATGAAATCTTGTTGACTAATGGCCTTTGTGGTCGACTAACGTTTTGTCGACTATCAGGGGCAGCCCTAGTTCCTCCTCTGAAATATGAGCTAAGAAAGTCACTCAAAACAGAGTTGAAAGAAGTATGATTGTTCCTAGATTTTGCAGTAGGGACACAACAGTATTGGGGTTCTTAGAACTTTGAAAAAGTTCCTACCATCCGAAAGTGCCTAATTTGACAGATAAGAACACTGACAGCAATCTACCGTAACTGTCAGTAATTCAGCCCCCTATCCAAATGGTGGCGTGTGCATATAAATTAGCTTTTGTCTGGTCTTGTCTTTGATCTCTTGTGCATGATCTCGTTGCCCAGTGAGCTCTGGCCATCACATTGTTAAGCTTTATTGCTACATATCAATGCAAAATGTCACAGCGAGCCAAGTGTCTGAAGTTTCTGTAAAAGGTCCAGGAACTGCGATGGTGAAACAAAGTCAAAAACAAGAGAGTTTGCTGTGGTGGAGGATGAAGGACAAGCCAGAAATACTGTTACCATTTATCAGCCAGCGGCAGCTCATGTTACAGAGCACGGAGGTCAAGAGGGAGTAAGTTATCAGGTTCAGTGGGAGCAGGAGTTCATGTGGCTGAGGAGGGAAGATGGCAATGTGTTTTGCAACATCTGTAGAAAAGCTGACATGAGTAATGGATTAGTCCGAGGCTGCACGTTGACATGGAAAGTGAGCACACGGTCCATGTCTCTCTTCATCTTTTCTGTCTATGGTCCTATAAATACATGATCTATAACATGGATACTCAGCTTGCTTTGCCCAGGGGCAGCTTTTACATGATGACAGGAGGCCAGGGGCCACTTAATAAACAAACATTAATATTAATTATATAAATAATTAATCCACACCTCTGTCAGACGGTCCAGGGGATCCTCCCATGGCTCTTTTTTGGCACTATTTTGGATAAACAAGCTCCATTTTGATGCTTTTGTGTGCACTGTGGCACCTTATTAACATACAGAGAACAAAAACAACACAGAAAAATCCCAGTGTGAATCAGTTTATTTTAATTGTAAATTAGAAAATAGTCTGTGGGCCAGCAGGCACTCTACAGCCTGCAAGCCGACAGCTGAGCATCACTGACATATAAGCTTGTTCTGTATATTAGTTAATTAAAAATGAAAATGAATGAATGGAAATTAAATGCTATCAAAATGTCTTATCATTAAAAAATTAAAGAAATTAAAATGATGGGTAATAACAGACCATGACAGAATTTTTATAACCCTGTCCATCAGAATGACGGATGCGAGAGTCTAACACAAACTCTGCTTAACACGTTACGTCCTCAACTTAATCCTTACTTTAAAGCAACACATTCTCTATCCTTTTCAACGCCTCTAACGCCGGCCTTACTCTGACTTTTGCGACCTTAACTTTCATTCTTGTTCGCCGTGTTTCCCCCTGACGCTGTCAGTCGCGGCAGCAGTTTTGACGACTTTGGAGTGAGACCCGGCTCCTTAAAGGAGCTATACGGTCTGTACATTTACATGCACGCAGTAGTCAAGCTAAACTCATAGCTCGGCTAATCAGTCAAGTCGGACCTCTTGTCTTGTCTGAGTATACATGCAGAAGAGAAAATCGAATTTCTGACCAAATACGTCTGACTCCGCCTCGATAGGTGGCGCTGTGTCCTTTTTAATATTGTGCGGATTGAGCTAGTTCCAGTTGACCCGAAGAGAAAGCTAACGACGAATGAAGATGGCCGCCCATGAATGTAGTTTCCTCGTCCTTCCAGAAGTGCGTGTCCTGCTTCTCCATCACCATGGTGTTTGTTTGTTTGTTTTTCCGGGAGTGAACTGCTGCTACGTCATCTCCTTCTTCTTCCGGGTGAAAGCCCTGCGAAAGAAAGAGTGGTGCATGCGCAGAACGCCGAGTCCAGACTAAGTGGATACATGCAGCAGTAGCTCGATTTTCAGTCGAACTATCTAGGTGTGTTAGTCGAGCTACAGATAGACCAGTTTCAGTCGGACTAAGCTGTTTACATACATTTAAAAGTGTGGTTTCAGTCGGACTAAGCCATTAATTCGATTTTCTCAAGCTGCATGTAAACGTACTGACTGAGAGCATATCTATGACTGGGTTAGGGTTGCCTGCACACGGCTCTAAACATGGAGGCAGCTGAGCCTGCCGCTAGCAGCTAAAGATGCTAACAACGACAATGGTGTTGACAAAGCTAACAGTGTGGGTGTGGGGGACTGGAGGTTGGACGCTATGCTTCCATCACAACACCATTTAACCCCAGTGATGGTGTTATCAGCTGTATCTGCTGTATGAATCGCAGAACAGTGCAGCAGTAGTTAGCCAGTGTGACACACAAACACACACACACACACACACACACACAAGGACTCACACACACTTGCAGCCGAAATGTCAACCACAAAGAACAGAGAAGCTGGAATGACATCACACACAGAGGGAGCGTGGCTTCATTCTCTGCTCAGCCATTACTCCTCCACATATTAATGCTCTGAATGTCGCATACAGGTCCTTTAATAAACATAATTACTGCTGTAATCTAAATATATAACTTCATAATATTAACATTTCATTTTGCATTACAAATTATTAACAGAGTCCTCGCACTAACTGTCCTGAGGCTGTGACACATCAAACAGTGGGGCCATATTCCCTTCATTTAGAGCGGTTGATCATTAATGCCCAGCCAATATAGCTCGTTTATTCTTTCATCCAACACATGCAGCAGTTTATATTTACATTACATGTGTGTTTAAGGGGATGCTAGCTCATGCAAGATACAGATAATACATATTCATTGAGACTTAATTTGTGGTTGCATGTTAGAGGATGATGCTCAAGTGGACTGATGAAGTCGCTCTGCTGCCATTTTCAGTCATATCATGGATGAGCTGTAATTTTACAGAGGAAACGCTGTAGAACTGGTGAAGAGAAGAGCTCATGGAGTCGGGAGTCTTGCTGCTATAAACTCTAAATTGAACATGATTGGATGTTGCAACTTGTTTTCCACTTCATTGTCTGTTCCTCCTGCTGGATCTAGACCACCATTTCCTGTTGTTACTGTTTGCTATGGTATATTTTTGTTTTGTGTTGGCTGCAGACGGCAGCAGTGAGAACAGGCTCTGAATGATGCAAGGAGAAAAGATCAAAAAACATCAAGTGAGTCCAGTTGTTTATACAACAGGATCATTTGTGCCAGACTGTGGACCCTCGAGTCATCTCTAAACCATTCATTAAAGGGATGGTTCAGGTTTTTTTAAAAGGGGTTGGGCAAGATATTTATGAAATGACTCAGAAAAATACTGTTAACACCTAAAGGTGCTGTAGAAAGAGGCAGGTGGACAGATGCTGTAAGGAGCGATGCTTTAAACTGCAGTGTTGTGACTGTCTAATTCTTTAGTTTCAATCTTCATCCTTCTTTTCTGTGTGTGCAGAACAGCTTATTTTCTTGAAATATCCACTTTGAAACAGTCCACAGAGTGAACCTGCACCATCCAAAGTTTTCCAATGTCCGCATGTACCCTTAAAACTTTGATAACAGCAGCACAGGACGAGGAGGGAGAGCCGGGGCTGTAAAACATCCAGGAACAGGCGGGTGATTCTGGGAATTCATCTCACTTGTATTCAAGTCCATCTTCATCCCAAGGTCAGCCTGAAGTTATAAGAAATGTAAACGCTAGTCTGATGGTCTGCTTTGAAAATGGAGCTGCAAAATGTACCGTACATGACCGCTATTCAGATGAGCTCACTCAAATACATGGGATGGTCCTGTTTTGAATGGCACTTATTTGAAAATGACTGAATGGTGTGTTTGTGTGAGAGAAAAAGAAACTGCTTGAAACTGATTGCTCAGAAAAAAATGAAGAACGTGTTGGTGTTAAGCCAACTGAAGCTTTATTTGATTATTTCTAATGTTTATTTTGTGACTCCCTTTGGGAATTAGGTCACATTAAAGAGCCGTCGCTCCCCAGGGAGAAGAGGAAGAGAAAACATAATGTATTAGTCAGACAGGTCTGCACTCTGCTGTAGTATCAGTCTGTTTGCTCCTGTTGTGATATCAGCAGGGACAGTACTGGTAGCCTGGTAAGATGAGTGAAGTTACATCACCACTAGAGGGCACCACCTTCACACCATATGTGACTCAGGAGATGTCAGTGAAGCTGGTGACTCAGAGGATGGAGAGGTGGGGAAGTCAAAACACAATACAGATAAAGAAGCTGAAGAAGAAGAGGGCTGAGGACACAGAGAGGAGACACAGAATAGATCAGACAGAAAGGGAGATCAGGGAAGAAGGGAAGGAGGGAAGGTGTAAAGATAAGATGAAAAGGGATAAATGGAAGGAGGGAGGAGATGAAGAAACGAGAGGATGACAGGGATAGAGAAAAAGGAAAGAGTGGAGGAAATGAGATGTATTAAAGAGCAGAGAGAAAGAAATAGATTTGTCATACTTACCGTGAATAATTTCCTGTTTACTTCAATATTTATACTTGTGCATGTGGCCACCTTCACTGACATAATACATTCCCTAGCACCTAAACTTAACTTCTCAAACCTCAACCAATCATTTATTTATCACATGAAGTAAAACAAGGTACAACACCAGTGAAGTGTGATCCTGTCAGCTCCTTCGACCTCTTATTACCTTATAATAGACTGCTGCTTTATAATCGTCCATGTGTCTGGATGGTTCTGGTAACCCATGGTTCTTGGTTGTGGGATGTTTTAATTGCAGTTTTAGGGACAGTTGCTTCTGTTATTTTATAAAGTAAATCCACCTCAGACTCAGTGAATTCACTGATGTCATCTGTGACATTGACGGTGGTGTCCTGGAACGTGCTCCAGACTGATCGGCTCACTGGAAACACGCATCGTAGTTTGACAACATATCTTGACCTTAACAAGATCAACGCATCGTAGCTCCTTCTGAATGTGGGCAGCAACTCCGCTCTGCAGCCACTTCGACATATAGCAGTGATCCAGGAACAGGACAGCACCTCATGCTCCCACTGTCACAGGGGGCGGCTGTGACTCAGAGGTAGAGTGGGTCGTCCACTTATCTGAAGATCCGTAGTTTGTTCCCCTCTAGACGCCATGTCGAGGTATCCTTGAGCAAGACACTGATCCCCAAATTGCTTCCAGTGGCTGTTTCATCGCTGTGTGATTGTGTTAAAAACTACTAGCAGGTGGCATCTTGTATGGTAGCCTCGGCCACCGGTGTGTGCCTTAAAGCACACGCCTCCACTCTGTCTCTCACCTGAGTCCTCTGCTCTGTCAGATCAGCATATAGAAAAATCACCTGGTTGTAAGGCGCTGTCCAGGATTTAGCCAAGTTTTGGCGATACAAAGGAAGTTACAGTTCCTGATATCTCTTGGGAAACTGCTGTGAGCACGTAGGTCGTAAACTGTACACCAAGGATGCTCAACATGCTTTGCCCCAGGCAGATCATCTTGTTTGGCCCAGCCTTGGGGCCCTTTTTTCAAGTGATAGGAGGCCATTGGGCTGATCATAAACAAATATTAGTTATATTTTTAAATGAATTGCCTGTTTTCAGATTTGCTGTCCTCAGTCATCTTTGCCAGAGGCAAATCCAGTCGAAGCAGCTCTGTGCAGGTCAGGCGTACACACGGGAAGGATTTCTGGTCATTTGTGGTTTAGTCCAGACCTCTGTGTGAGGCTCTGGGGTTTCTTTCCCAGGCACTTTTGTTTTTTTTTGATAAACAAGCTCTATTTTGATGCTGTTTAATGCCCGCTGGCACCTTATTTACATTCAAAGTACAAAAAAGAAAAAAAAATCCCATTGTGATTTAGTTTCTTTTCTTTGTTGTCACGAGCCGGCTCGTAGGCTCGACAAAACGAAGGAGACACACAGGTAAATTAACAAATCAAGTGAGTAACAAATAGAAAGAGTAATTCAGACAAGTCAAACAAATGGGAGAAACCTGTAGAGTCAGTAGTGTGGGGACTGGATGAGTGAAAATTTGCTGTTAAACAAAGGAAAAGGAAACAGAAGACACAAAGCAGAGGGTCTGGTGAGGAGGACTGACTGCTGCTGCTCAGTCTTAAGTCTGCACCGGGCTCAGGTGTGTCCCAAAACACAACACAAGCAGAGGAACCAGAAAATGGTCGGCGGGCCACCCTGCACCCTCTTCCAGGCCAGATTTGAGACACTAGCCATCAGCTGAGTATCAATGCTGTGCACCTTAGTCCCCCCTAAACCCTAAACAACTCCTAAACCTGAAATAGTTCTCTCAAGTGAGGATCCAGCAAAACATTTCCCAAAACATCCTCACTTTCCAAAAATGTTCTCAGTGTCCAAAGATGTCCTCTGTGTGAGCATCGACTAAAAAGGACAGCGCACACACACACACACTCAGTGCTGTCTCCCTCCTTGTCAGTCTCTGTATCATCCCTTGTGTCTGCTCTCCCCGTAAAGACCATCCGTCATATTTTCATTACAGCACTCTCCAAACGTCTCCACCTTCTCCGTCCTGTCCCGTCATTATTTTTTTTCACCTGTTGTTATTATTTTCTGTCTCTTTTCTGTTCGTAGACAGAACGCGTCCCCCGGGTGTTTTGTGTGTCAATTCAAAGACTCAGTGTTCCGTTCACCAATCAGCTGTCGCCGTTGGCTGAGTACCTCGATGGGTGGTGGGCTCATACACAGAGGTGCACATATACTTTTCACACCGCAGCGCTTGAGAGGACCTTCACTGTCTCTATTGATTCCAAACTTTAACAGCCTTTGACTCATACGCCAGGAGTGTTACAGCACAGCAGTCTGCAGCACAACAGAAACACAACTTGTTTGCCAGTCGGACAGATTTGAGCTTTTTTAACTATTGTAGAAAAGTAAAAAAATAAACTAATATAATATAGTGTTAAGGACTGGGAACGCTACTGTAATATTAGAATGCTGCAGTCATGTGTCGACTGATTGTGAAAAAGAGCTCTTTCATGTCATCTTAATTGTCTTTTTTATTTCTAATCTCAACCAAACACCCACTGATCATCAACAGTCAGGTCACGATATCAAACTCACTCTTCTAATCTGCTCTGCTCAGAGCTGCAGTTTTTATTAAAGGAATAGTCTCACTTAAAAAAAAGAAATACAGTGATTCACTTTATTGCCTCGAGTGAGATGAGAGGATGAATACCCTTTCTTCTGTTGGTACATGTAGTCTGGAGTTGGAGTCAGAGGGTGGCTAGATGTCCTGGGTGTGTTTGTAGTTGTCGTTCTGGGATGTCGTGTCAATTTAGGCCTGTTACGTTAATTGTGTCTTTTCAAAATACACTTCCATTTTCACAGGAAATACACAGTCTCTTCTTGTTAGATGCATACAGTCTTTTTCAAAATAAACTCACAACATTGGTGAAACGCAGCTGATTCTAGTTATTTCCTTGTACAACAAACGCACATGGTCAGGTTTAGGGAAAAACATTATGTTTTGGTTCTTTGTTCATACAGGAAGTGAACACCAGACTCCTGGGTAAAAGTCCGGTGTTTGATTTTCCAGCATCGTAATTTATGTGGTTGTCCTGGCTTGTTATGAACTGATGCTGCCTGGCACAGTCGTGTACGACCGTGAAAAGATGACCTTTTTCGTCTGTGGCTGATGCAGAAATCAATGACCAAGCGGCCGTATTTGGTGACTTTGGATTGAGATCAGGTTGCTGGATTCCACCAGGCACGGCTGTTTCCTGTGCTGGCTGCGACCAAAGAGGTTAAAAGAGGAGAAGTCAGGGCCTCATATTTTGTTTTATCATTGGGTACAACACATGCGCAGTTAAATCTGGTCTGCACTTTACAAAAGGCTTAATATCTGGCACACTATCATAGAACATGGGGATGATTATTATGTTTCACTGAGGCATCCGCAGATGGCCTTTGGCTGTAAAATGTTTTATACAAAAAGATATGGGTGACAATTTCAGTTCTTCAATCATTGAAAAGGTCCTTAATAAAAGACCATAAAAGTGATTTATATATGGACATGTTCTATTGTATATCATCCACCATCAGTTTGACTGAACCCAAAAACTTCTGTCAGGCTGAGTGCACCTAAGGAGACCAAAAAGAGAGCATTTGTAGCACCGCAAGCTAAAGAATTAGTACATCATGACAATTTATAGTGTCTGACAAACTCAGTTGACACACCTACAGCTTTCCACTACAAATAAACAGGTGTTTCCTGTCACTTAAGCTGCTGTTTTCCTGTTATTCAGACAACCAGCTCTGGTAACAACTGCTTCTCCTCACTTAACCAAATTTGGCCACATCATTTAGCTCAAGTCCCGTCAGGATAATAATTTATGTCAGGTCACGTACACAGTATGTGCTGGTTAGATGAGGAAGTCATCCCTTATAAGTATCTCAGCCCTGAGCAAACTTCCCACCGCTTACACTCAGGTTCAATAATCATTCAGTTTGGGGTTTTAAAAAACATATATGCAAGACTAAAATGGTAGTTACCTGCAAAACCACTGGGGGGTGCTGTCCTATTGGTGAGAGATAAATCAGTTCTGTCCCAGACGTCCTGAGCAGCCCTGGCATGCAGCGTATACTGTTCAACTTTTACTCAGACTATTTAAAGCCCCAGTAAGCGTATGTGTCACCTCACAGCACCGCCTTTCAAATGGAGAGAAGAGTAACACTATTTTACCAGTCAAGTGTGTTTTTAGAAGCGATTATGAATTCAAGCAGACGGATGATTACCTGCTAAAGTGACAAAAATGTACTCTGACTATTTCATGCTCATAATTCAACACTTCTCTCTCTTACTGATAAAACAGAAAGACGACAATGCATAGAAAACAGGAGAAAAATGTACCCAGATTTCAGTCCAAACCACATATTATTCATTTCATAATGCAAACATCAATTTCTCATTATCATGCCAGGGTTTGGCAGGTGGCTGGTGTTAATTTGCCTTCCCAGCTTTAGGCTTCTGCTAAACACAAAGTGATGAATGGCATCGTTCAGGAGAGTGTCATAATCTCATTGTGTGTAATAAAGGTTAGCATTTCTCTCCATTTTGCCGTATTCATAGTGAGAAGAGACATAAATTCATAGGACAACAGTGGTGTATAGGATGTCAGGCCTCAGGTTAATCTACTGCAGGACCATGTATGAACACTCATCACTCAGGCTCGCTCTCAGATGACTGATCCCTCTGAATCTCTGCAGGAGGACACATCTCAGCTGTGGGTCTGATGTGACTTTTTGGTTAACTTGAGCTTCCCTGACCCAAAAATGTTATTCCTGTCTGGTTTGTTTTTTTTAGCTCAGAAAAGCTCTACAGGGGTAAACAGTGTGGTTGCCACTACACTTGGGTTTGCTGCGGAAAAACTTATAAACTGAGACCTTAAAAAAATCCTCTCCAAACTCTTGAGTTGTTAAGTGAAGTGAACAACTTGCTCTTTTCTGGATTTCACCTCTCTAAATTGGATGAAATTCCTGAAATTCCTGGACCAGCAGGAATTCTGGATTCAGTCCCACATGGACCAAAATAATCACCACACGGCAGGAGGCCTTGTTGAAGCCAAGCGAAGCGGTAGCTCTGTAGTTTAGCTTAATCATCGCAGCACAGACTGACAAGCAGAGTCTGGAGTTGTGAGGGCGAACTGAGGAGTGTTGGAGTATTTGTGTTTGTGTGTGTGTGTGTGTGTGTGTGTGTGTATAGTTGTGGTGGAGCTCTCAAGGGAGGTGAGGCGAGCCAAGACCCGGTGTGTGATCATCATCGCCACGGGACAGCGAGAGGAGCGCACGGCTTATTAAGGGGATCGCCACAGGAGGGCGAGTCGATCTCAGAGCCAGCTGGAGTTTCCTCAAAGCAGTTAGATGCAGGGAGAGAGAATGAGAGAGGAGGACACGGAAACTGACGGATACTGAGAAAGGAAGAGACAGAGACAAATGCAGAACAATCACAGAGAGGGGGATTGAAAGATGAAGAAACAGCTGGGTAGAAATATGCAAATATCATCATATAGACAAAACATACAGTCATGGGACCAGACTATAAAACAGTCTCATTCTACAGACATGGGGTGAAGAGATTAAATTTAGTATTGGAAGACAATATGTGTTTTCATTCTGTGTGATACCTGGTGTGATAACGTATAAGAGGTGTACAATGATGCTTCAGACACTGTAGGTATAAATGTTCCTGATCTAGGAGCGCACTTATTGTGAAATTCTGGGCCTCTAGGATAACTGTGTATCAAATAACAATTTGGCAGATAGCAGTGTTTTCTGGTCAACACATTCTCACTCTGACCTTGTCACATATCAACGTTTGCTCGTGGACTTTCCACGTCCACATATGACGTGCAAGGTACCCTGGGTGTGCTGGTTGTTGACGTTCTGGGACACCGTGTCAACTTCAGCCTGTTACATCCATTGTCTTCTTTCAAAATACACTTCTGTTTTCACAGGAAATGTAGAGTTAACATACAGTCTCTTTCAAAATAAACGCCCTACGTTGGTACAACCCCGCGAATTGACTTTTTTTTCCCTTCAACAACAAAAGCACGTGGTTGAGTTTAGGAAAAAAGAACAGAGTTTGGCTTTGCAGTCTTACAGGAAGTGAACACTGGATTCCTAGGTGAGAGTTGGTGGTTGCTGGACACATCCACCACCCTACTCAGACATCCGCTGCCTTAACTTTTGTTCTTGTCCCGCCGCGTTTCCAGGTGACATTAAACAATAAAGGCGACTCGCTGCTCATCATGCTGACATAATAGGACAACTTTTTGTGTCAGTGCCTGACACCAGAAGTCACTGACCAAGCGGCAGTTTTTCGACGACTTTGGAGTGAGACCGGGTTGCTCTTGTTGTATCTTTTGTTTTTGTTGATGTTAGGAGTGTAACAATACATGTAGTCACATTGAACCGTGTGGTACAAGTCTTTTGGTTCAGTACAAATTACAAACTGAATGATACATGGAACTATCCTATTACCTTTGTAAAATAAAATGTACAGCCTTTAACTGTGTTTAATATCATCTTCTCAGTGCCGACCAAAACATTCTACTCCAGTGAGACACACTGGGAGGCAAACTTTGCTAAGCTAGCTCGTTGCAAGATGGTTAGGTGGTTAGATCCTCCGATAACATATACCTGGTGTTTGGAGCCACTTCGGTTTTGCTGTCAGGGCGATGGCCAAAGAACAAGCCACCGCACAGCTACAGACTCTCCTTAGCAGCTAACCCAGTAGCACAGTTGTAGCAGTGACCGCTGGCAAGCTGGGTAGCAGTTTTGGGCAGCAAGGCTAAAAGGTACGTTAGTGAGGGCTGTTCAGCATGTGTGTATGTCCCGAATGTGTCCCGGGGAAGATGACTGTTCATCCCAGTCACGTTTTCTATTAGTTATCCCTGCCAATGGTCTTGAGCCCTGCAAAGTTGATGTGACACAACAGAAAATTATTAGCCAGTGCCATCCGTGAATGTCATCTTATTTGACAATAGGGCGATGGCAGTCAACAAGATGAATATCAGCTGATACTGATGTTTGACCGAACAACTGGTGCATCCCTATTCTGATCCAAGAATTCTGTTTCTGGTCTCTCCTGCCTGGAGCACCTTTGCACATCATGCAGGTCATGATTGTTCAGGGTTTAACGTGTAATCCGACAGGTCTCTTTGGACAAGGAATCCAAGGCAGCATATTCACCTGATCTCACATACTGAGAATCTCAAAAGATATAACTGTTGTCTGAACTGGTCCAGGCACTGTGCTACTAAGATGATGTGCACACCTGTCAGGTCTTGTGTTTTATCTGTTCAACCATGTGGTGGACAACTTTTCTGGGGACTTCATGTTAAGGTTAAAAATGTTGAAATCTGCCCACAGTAAGGCCTGTGAGTTCTCCAAAGTGACTGGGAGGTTGTGTCTGGTACAGTGAGTACCACACATGGTACAGTGACAGTGTCTATAATGAGGCACTGGCAGGAACCTCATTAAATAGAACCCAGAGTATCTGTATGGCTACATGCTACCAGGGGTAAGTGAGGGATAGTTGAGTTTTGCACCAACAAAAGTGACTGCAGTGAAGTGGGAGAAGTGGCACCAGCAATTAAAGTATGTGTCACAGAGTGTTTCTTCTGTGTCACTGAGAACTGGAGACGGGCTCTGTCCTCTGTAACTGGTGCTGCTTGTGAGGAATCCCTAAAGAAATAGTCACTGGACGATGGACCACATGTTACATGATGTATTCTCTTTTACCCCCCCAGTGGATAATACGCTATTTATTTTTAGAGTTAGAGCCCTGGTACCTGGGCATGCTGGTTTACTGATGAAACAAAATAAAACTGAACTGTTTTCATTTACATCTGTTGTTCAAGATATTCTGTAAGTTACAGTGAATATATTTGTGAGAAAAGTAGTGCTGGTGTTTCTTCATGATTGTTTACAAGCCCCACAAGAGGCCTGTACTACGAAGCAGGATTGAGTTATTGTCAGGGTTTAACCTGGGTCTAAAGTTATAAGTCACGTTGACATGGTTCTATTCACAGTGTAACTGACGGTCTATGTCAGCCCCATGTCAGTAAATGGGAGAGCTTGGAAGTGAGCTTACCTGCAACTAAGAAGCCAATGTTGGGTCTGGAGTTAATGTCAAATATCAAATTTAAAACTAACTTCACCGTGGTGCAGCGGCTGCAGCTGGCTTGACTGCAGTGTTTTGCACTGAGCTGCAGGGTGGAGCGAGACTTTGAAATATGCGCAGTCAGAGTGCTTGCTATGTGAATGACAACATTTACATCACACTGATCAAAATGGACCCTCGCGGACACAGAGACTGTGAATTGGCCTTTACAAAGCTGGTTCACTCTTTACTGAGATAAATCAACATGGTTTATATTTTGACAGCTATTTTAGATTTAGTCTTAGTCTTGAGACAAAAATGCCTATTACTCATATGTTATAATTAAAAATATATACAATTAACTGTTACTAGTATCAACACAATTGAGATAAACAGTAACAACAGAGTCATTATGAAGACAAAAACTCAGAGGCTGACAAAACCCAACATCTGGACATTTTCTCTTGCTGTGAGATTAATGAACTCCAGATTCAGTTACATCCGGATGATTAATGCTGTATACAGAAATATGTGTCCTGTGCGCGCGCACACACACACACACACACACACACACACACACACACACACACACACACACACAGAAACAAACAGCTCTCTCAGAAACATTTAGATCTTATTTTTTACAGGTGTTTTTTTAATACATCATTGTTTTAAAATCACTTCAGTGTGAAGTCGAAAAAATAATTACATGTTGGTTATCTCCATATTTGACTTTAAAATTAATCTAGTCCAATTTTAATCCACAGATCTAGACATCTTTTCACCTGAAAAACACTAAACTAAGGTCACTAGGATCATGTGAAGCATGTACACTGTATATGTATATATAGATGCTTTTAGATGTGATGTAAAAATAAGTCACCATATGTTCGTATCATAGACCTCATCAGACTGTATCCAGAAGATAAGAGTTGTTTACAAAGTTTAAATCAATAACACTGTGGAATAAATTAGTATTTTAATAGGACTGTATTTTATTCCTGTAGAGATGTTACACTGTTTTTAAATGTTTCTTTAGAAATGGATTTGAAAAAAGGCCCCGCTGCTGGCCAGATGACCTCTGCCCTGAAATTACAAGTTTCCCAGCCTGCTTCTAATCCACATCTCCGATGCTGATACCCACTTATGACACCCACTTAATGGAGTGATAACGTTCAAAATGGGTGGCAGCGCAGCCGTGTTATTACAAGGAATGGCATCCCTTTGTTGTTTGATTCCTCCTCAGTATTTAGTGAATAATGGTGGCTTGAATGCTTTTGTTCCTGATGTGCAGCTGTTTGGCCTCAGAGACAGAAAGCGCGACACAAACCAGACAGCAATGTTCAAACAAATCACCCTATCGCGCTTTAACACACACTCAAACACACACACACCCATTAGCCTCCTTATATACTGTGTGTGCAATTACGCCAATACTTGGAATGATTATTTCCGTAACTATACCACACACACTCGCTCCTACACACTTTTCACAGTTTTGTTCCACACACACACACACACGTTAATGGAATTTTGCAGAAAAACACAAAGTGCCTCAACACACCCGGCCATACACACATACACACACGTGCACTCACACACACACAGCCACTCCGAGTCCTTGGGTCATTTTGTTAATTAATTAGCCTGTACAACAACCCAGCGTGGAGTTAATTAGAAAGCCTGTCACCTCCTGCAAGTCTCACAGATATCACTGTTTCCTCAGGCTGCATTCAGCCACTATCGCAACACACACACACACACACACACACACACACACACACACACAGGTGGTCTTTTTTATGGCCCATGGCCTCATGACGCAGGTAAATCTTTGCATTGTGTCTGTTTGTCCATTTTGCAGCTAGGCAGGTGATTTCAAATCCTAGGGTGAAACAAAATGATAGTGCCTGTTGGATTCAAAATAAATTGTTTCCTCACATAGTTTTACATTTTCATTTTCTAGACATTAAAGGGGAACCCTTGTATTTTTCTTGTTTAACCATATTTTTGTGTCTTGTTACCCTGTTAGGTTCAATCAAACTCAAGTTCGTTCGGCCCTAAGTGCGGTTTGTTTGGGCAGGTGTGAACACCGCAGTCGCACTCAGGTGAAAATGGAAGTGTATTTTAAACTGACACAATGCATGTAACCGGCAGAAATTGACAGTGTCCCAAACATCAACAACAGATGCACTCAGGACACACAGCTCTTCATATGTAGACGTCAGAGTCCACTGAAAAAGTGGTGTTATGTGCTGAGTTGGGAGTGAGAACATGTTGGACAAGGTCCAGTGAGATTATGTGAGGTTATACAAACTGAACCTCAAAACCTGAACCAGATCAGGTGGTATCGCATTCAGGAAGTTCTGGTTGAGGTTGAAATACACAAACTGGTGTTTGTGAGGACTTTTGCTATTTTTAAATTGGTTGCTTTACATTTTTCATCCAATCGATTTTACTTCAGCCTAAATTACCCTGACAAAGTAAAGTGCAGCTACTTTAACTTTATTTTGGTGCTATTTTCCATTTCCTCTCCCATCTCTGCTGAAGCACCTGCTCCACACACACACACACACACACACACACACACATTCTGCTGTTAGTGATAAGCAACAAGGTGCTTGCTCTATTGATTCTTCACAATATAAAACAGAAGGAAACACACAGGTTTATACAAAGTCTGTTGTATGTAGTTGTACAACACTGCGCACGCACACACACACACACACACACACACACACACACACACACACACTCTCTCTTAAATGTAAGTAAGGAGTTATTCATGTGGGATTTTTGTTGAGTATAAAATTCTCATCTCGGGCTCGATGGGACTAATTTGAATTTAGTGAACAGTTTGTTCCATCTTTGATTCCAAGTACAATCATTCTGGGTTTCTCTCGTCTTTTTCCGCTTTAAGACTTACAAATGAATTCTGTTACATTTAAATTAACAAGGATTTGTTCTTTTAACTTTACAGTATGGGTATTTCAGTCACGTCTCTTTATCTGGAGCCACTTACAGTGTGCAGCAGTCCGACACACCTGAAATCCCCAGATCAGCAACGACCATCAGCAGGGTCAGAGGTCACAGCAGCATCCTGGTGATAGATGGATCAGAGCGCCATAGAGGGAAGATGTAGAATGATTACTATGTGACGGACACTGAAAAAATGGAAGTGGGAAGTGTTAGCCTTCTGATGTTGCTGACCCTCATTTTGTTATTTAAAGCTGTGAGAAGTGATTTATGTTGACCGCTCTGAAATAACCAAGTGGCAACCTCTGAGGATGAAAAATGAAGCCAGTGTGGCAGTGCCAAAAACAGCTCATCTAATGGCCGCTCCAAAACAGTTAATGACCACATGCCCAGACTCCCCATGTTAAAATGTCCAACTAGAAAACAGTTTGGTCTCTAAAGCTCATTTGAACATTCATGACAACTGTATGGAGGTGGATATTGATATAACTTACCAGGCCCAAAGTTAGTCAAAATACGGTCACTTCTGGCTCCAAAAAAACAAGATGGCTGAAATGCAGAGGAGGAAGCTAAAATGCTGAACCTGAGGCTTCAAAACAACAGTCCACAAACCAAAGGGTGATGTCAATCATGGCAGCTATACTAATTATCTACACAGTATATGAAAATAACTTAAAAGAGCAGCTCTTACATATTATTGCCTAATTAAGTTGTTATTGCTAATCTTTCCTTTCTTGGATTTGGAATCCAAAGCTAGCCTTGTTAGAGAGACTCCAGGCCACCGTTACTGAAGTTCAGTAAAATGTAGAGGAAAGGCACAAGGCCGTAGACAAATGATGCACATTTTAGTTGATGAAACATTAAAGCATCTTTTGATTTAATGTATAGGCTACACATTTTTACAGCTGTACAATGCCCTAGTCACTCTAGGCCTACAACAATGGCAAATCGAAATCTGATTGTTAAAAAATAACTGTTGTTCATTTCCATATAATTTTATGTCAAAGCCACAGGGAGCCAATGGAGAGGGGCTAAAGAGCCGCAGGTTGCCTACCCCTGACTTAGTCGCCAGGCCTGGCAGGATGATATATTGTCTCATAAATAACTGCAAGAAACAATATTATTGCCATTTTAGATCATTTTATGCCACTGATATGATGATAATATATTAGCATAATAATGGAAGTGCACCATTAAGATCTCGAGCAATCTCGAGTCTGCCCGCATCTTGATCAGATCCCAACATGCAAATGTGGTCGGCTGATTTGATCCAGACACAGATAACATGTTGATAACAAACACTGAGCCATGCAGGCATGTTAACTCATCTGTGATGCTTCCAGTCATTGTGATGTCATCCTTACCCTGCACTATATTTGTTAAAATGTTGTTACAACATTTTAGTGTTACAATTAAAGATTTTAGTAACTTGCAATGAAAAAAAAAAAAGTTAATCCTGGTAATCATCTGTGTCAAATTTTGTCGCAAGAAATGTGTGAATTTCCTGAGTTATGGCCAAAAACAGTGACCTTGACCTTTGACCACAAAATTCTAATAAGTTCATCTTTGACTCAAAATTGATGTTTGTGCCAAACAAAAAAATATCCTGAGGGTGTTCTTGAGATGTTGCGTTCTT
Source organism: Cephalopholis sonnerati (assembly GCA_019142605.1). Lineage (NCBI taxonomy): Eukaryota > Metazoa > Chordata > Actinopteri > Perciformes > Serranidae > Cephalopholis > Cephalopholis sonnerati. Next base: position 6,562,469 of record JAGQAX010000002.1, on the reverse strand, counting down.
TAGAATGAGACAGTTGCAAGGTCATAGTGACCTTGACCACTAAAATCTGATTAGTTCATCTCCAATTGGAACAGCCACAGAGGCCGGAAGACAGTTCATTATATGTTGAGGATGAAGGTGAGAAGACGATGGAAGGCAAAACATCATAGTCTGGACCTCCCTGGTGAAAGTCCACGGTTTGTTGGACTCATCCACTGCCCCTCCTGCTGACCTATGGGGACTTTCCAAGCCCTTATCATGTGTTGTTACCAGCAGCATTTCAAACTGACAACGTCCAGCGACGCATCAGACCACCATGACAGGTGCTGTCCGACTGCGTCATTAACTGATGCTGCCGTCCAAGTATCATCTTGCCATGACAGGTGCCATCAGGCAGCGCATCATAACGCTGTGAAAGGTTCAGTCCGGCCGTGTTACAAACTGATGCCGCCTGGCAGGTGTATCATACTCCTGCGATTGGGCGCATCACGCTCTCCTGTTGGCTGTTAGAAGTTTGAAAGCAGCTCATTAGTTCAAAGACATTTGATACCAATTCTACATTAGAATACTGAGGGAGAACTTTCTGCAGAGCCACTGCAGGAGAGATTCAAGATAAATGCATGTAGCAGTGCCTCTGCACTTGGCTGTAAAAGAGCATTTGTAGAGCTGATGAGTCAAGTCAGAGCCGAGGTGACTGGTACAGGAGTCTACCTCTGCACTGCATCACTGAAAAAATGAGATGATTAGTCACAGACACACATGCAAGCACACACATTCCAGTACAGTCCTTTTTTTTTTTTTTTTTACAAAGAGAGGAACAGAGGCAGAAAGAGAGATGGTGGGAATAGGAAATGAGCTGGGAGGGGAATGGTGAAGTGAGGAGGAAGAGAGGTAGAGCAAGAGAGGGGAAAAAAAAACGAGAGGAGGACAAATTATAGCTGTGAACTGCAGAGCAAACACTTTCTCTCCATCGGTCTCTTTAATTCTTCTGGGTTGCATACACAAACACACGCACAGACACACTCATACAGCACATATTCCCCGAGAATGTATCTGAAGATTTTCTGGCTCCTTCTCCCCGAGTGACATACGAGTAAATTCAAGAGAAATGAGCACAAACACACACACACACACACACACACACACACACACACACACACTGCGAGCGTAAACAAAGGAGGACGTAAAAACCAGGCCGTGTTCCAGAAATTTCAGCAGCTTCTTCTTCTCTCTCAGTTTGACAGAAAAACTTCTGCCGACACAGAGGAGGAGATTGTTTGAGAAAAATACAGCGGACAAGGAGAGAGTAATAAAGGGAGATAGTGAAGCCTGCTGGGAGCAAATGGTAAAGATGAGACTACAGGAAAGAGAAAGAGATGGAGGGAGATACAGATGAGCGGTGGCTGAAGATTAACAGGTCGGGGGAAACATATTTTCTTATATTTTCCAACAGGGTTTTGATACAATTGGAAACACACCCATTGGTACTGCATTAAAACCATACAGTGTGAGAAACAAATGTAAAGAACTGCCAGAATAAGTATTAAAAACTTCTGAAGTGAACTGAAAAGTTGTTTTTGGGGGACGATATGACTGCGGGGGAAAATGTCACCTGCGCGCTGTTAGCGCTGCTCAGCCTCGGAGCTCAGTAATGGAAGGGAACTTGCTGATTTAGCCATTGTATCCAACATGTTTGCTGAACAGCCTCGGCAGCTTGGCTCCCTCTGTGTAGGGAATTTGAAACAGTGTTTGAACTTTTTGGGAACAGCTGAACCTTCAGATGCTCAGAAGTCGGATGACTATTGATGCTTTATTGCTTCACAGACAGTTTTTTTTCCTTCTGTCTTTGTACTAAAAATCAGACTGGTCAAGTGTGAAGCTCTTATTTTGCAACTTAAAATAAAGTCCTCATGCCTGAACACCAAAATAGATTGTTTAGGTGTGAGTGTACAGTGACCCACATGTCTGTTACAAAAGAGTGTTCTCATAGAGTCTCTCATAGAGCCTTGCAGTAGCTGTTGCCTGCTTGTATGAAGCTTTTAGAATAGAATAGAAAGCCTTTAATGTCGTTGTACAATTCAGTGCAATTAATGCAAGTAATGAGACAAAGACAGACAACTAACACTCATTCAGTAAATATCAAACTAAAATAAATACTATATAAAGGATGGATTATACACTTAAAAACACGTGTACTGCTTAAAAATACAGCCGACAGATATCTTTCTCTTCTTGCGTAAATATCAGTCTGTGGTAAATGTTTTACATCTGTCCCACGGACGATAGACCTTCACACTTGGAAGAAGATCAGGTTGTGTAGCAACCTCAGACGCAACCTGCCGCTGCACTCTTGATAGCTGTCTCTAAAAAGGGACAAAAGTCCCTCACGTTTTCCAACCAGTTAAAGACGCGACATGTGTACGGCCCTTGAGAGGTTCAAGTGTTCAGCAGATGACGGTTTTCTCTATGGTGTGTGTGTGTTGTTGGAGTTTTAGAGTTCTGATGGCCCAGGGGAAGAAACTGTTCTTGAGCCTGTTTGTCCGGCTCTTGATGCACCTGCAGCGCCTCCCAGAGGGCAGCAGGTTGAACAGGTGGTGTCTGCAGAGGCACTGGGAGCCGGAGATGTCTTCCAGGGAGGGTGGAGGGGAGCCGATTATTTTTTTGAGCTGTATTTATGACCCTCTGCAGAGCTCTTCTGTCATTCGCTGAGCAGCCAGTGTACCACACTGGTGACGCAGTATGCCGGTGGAGCAATAGAAGACCACCAGCTGCTTCTCATTCAGTCTGTTCTTATGGAGGACTCTTAGAAAGTGCCATCGCTGCTGCGCCCTTTTTAACATTGCTGATGTGTTGGCAGACCAGGAGAGGTCCTTCGAGATGTGTGTTCCCAGGAGTTTGAAAGTGGAAACCCTCTGCACACAGCCACTGTTGATGCAGAGTGAGGCAGGGTCCACTCTGTGCCGTCAATGACTATTGCTCTGTTGAGTGCCAAGTTGTTTAATGTCAGTTGGACAATATACTGCTCATTATATTGCTATCGTGATATGAGACTAGATATATTCTGTTCTTAAATTTAGGATGCTGTAAGTGTTGTTTTTCATGGCTTTAAAGAAGTCACAGTAGTCTCGTATATTTTTCCTGTAACTGATATATTGGAAAAAACTTCTTAAGTCTTATCTAAATCTGAAATTCTTTTCTAGGATGACTGTAACATCTGTGAAGGGATTACTAATGGAAAAAAATACCCCTTGGCAAACTTTGGCACGTTTCACAACAATGATTATTAATGTGTCTTGTTAAGTAAACCAAATATTAAAAATTAAATCCATCACCTGAACACCACCAGTGCCTAAAGCCTTTTGTTCACTTCTGGTGTTCTGTCTGATTGTAAAGAAAACTATCCAACCTCCAAAGGCCCAGACAAACTAAACCAACATCAGAGAACTAGTGGCAACAAAGGCTCCCTGCTGTCTCACCTGACATTGCCGTGTCTCGGACAAAAGATGCACATGAACACACTGCAAAGACTACAGCTGACAGCCAACCAGCTCGTATGTTCTGTGCCTGCGTGAGAGGAAATAACTCTCCACACCAGCAGACGGTGGTAGTCTGTATTCATTATTAAAAAAGGGAAACTGGAAGACCGTTGTGATGCTAGTTAGCCAGTTAGCATATTAACAACACAATCTAATGTTGAAAGACCGGAGCGTATTTGCCATGCGCTAGGGAACAATAACACAGATCACGAGGAAATGTTTCTGCTAAAGAGCTCAGTGGCTAATGAAAAATAATCTTACCTTATGTGGCAAGTTTGTTTTTATCTCACTCCCTCTTGACTTAAGCTCTTTGTTTACTTTCCTCACTTTAGTTTCTCTTCTCCTGCGTTGAGTTGAACTGCCAATCAGAGTGATTTCATTCACCAATGGGCTGTGCCGTTGCTGATTCACAATGCTGAATTAGTCAGAAAAAAAAAGACAGTGAAAAAACAATGGGGGCCGATGAGGGGCAACGGTACAGGACACATTATACCGACTAGGGAAACAGACGCTTGTCGGCTTGGTGTGTCAGGACCTTAACGCTGGCTGTCCATTTACACAAATTTGGCACTAAATATTTCTGTTTTCATACACAGAAACTGAGCAACACACCCTTTCTGCTGCACCACTGCTGCCTTACAACAAATTAAACTCCCCCGCCCTTCCAACCAGCGATTATCATTTGCATTTATATGGACTGACTGATTCTGTCAACATGTGTTCGTGTTCATTCAGACATTCTCCGTCTCTACTGAAGGTTTCATGAGCTCAAACAGAAATATGGAGCTCTGTAATGTGTTCATGCAAATTTTCTTAATGTCTTTACACACTGGAGTTTTACAGTTTCTCTTCTTTGCAGGCAAATACAAACAAATCCCCTCTGATAAATACACACCAACACACTCACTCACACACAAGAAACTTCCAAACACGCACAGCCTCTCATCCAAGTACACACACTTCAATAGTCGTGTGTTCAAACACACGCTGAACCTCCACTAATAAACATGCAGATACCTCTGGAAACACCCTCGCGCTCTAACACAAACACACACACTAACTCTGTTAACACACGTGTGCTCGAGCCATGCGTTGCCATGGGTAACGGGACTGTGTCAGTGGTGTACAGAGGAAATTAAATGGGTCATGAGAGGAGCAGCGCGGTGTGTGCAGCAGAGATAATGTTGAGCTGTCACACACTGCAGCACCTCCCCAGCATGCTTGCACATACACACAGATACACAAAGATACACACAACACTGGAATGGTGAGTCATATAGTCCAGCAATGCAAATGGAGGGATTAAGTCTAATGAAGAGATAAGATAAGTGTCATGAATCAGCATAGAGATTGTTGAAATGTGTATGTGTGAATGTAATCTGTATTTGTACACGTGTCATTAGTGTGTGTACGTGTTCGTCTGAATGTATGGACGGTCTCGGCCATAAAGTATAAACAACAAAGGTCTTGTTACTGTTTGACTGTATGACAAAAGTTGTATACAACCGTTGGAGCAGTGCAAAGTCTACTAAACTGCCTCAAGTGATGTCACATGAGTCAGTGTCTGCTGAGGCTGAAGACTTCAAGAGACTTCAAAAACAAATCTGAGCAACACATTCTCACCACCAACTCGTCACATATCATATCATTGGTCCACGCCTACATATGATGAGCTAGGTATCCTGGGTGCATCTGTTGAAGTTCTGGGACGCCATGTTGAGCTACACCTGCTACATGCATCATGTCTTTTCAAAATACCCTTCCGTTTTTACAGGAAATGTGCAGACTCTACTTGTCTTTTTCTAAATAAACTTACAATGTCGCCCAAACACCACATACCATAAAACTTCAATTAAAAGCTCAGGCTATTGTTTGCTTAAATCACTGAAATCAACAGATCCGTATTTGAGACAGGCCTTTGATTCCTTTCACACAAAACTGTTGCTCGGCAAAGATCAGGAAATACAATCAGATTGTTTATTTGAACCAGTAAGAACTTGTTTAGAATTTAAGGTTTTTACACAGTGAGTCAGTTATTTTTTCGTCAGAAATTGTCACATATCTAAAAATAAATACGACGTGCTGAGTCCTGAAACTTCCGTTTGTCGTTAAATTTTTCGGAACATGTTCGATTTTCTGTGTGTTTCACATCTGTAATAGCCTTAAGAGACGTTCGACCAAGAATTGGTGAAAAAATTGTGGCAGCGGGACACAGCCAAGACAAGACAGAGGAACAGCTCGCACACAACCATTTCATGACTCGGATAGCTACTTTCAACAGGTCAGATAGTGATATTCAGGTGGATGATGATGATGAGGAGGAGGATGTGGACCACACACAGAATGTGGAGGACAGCTTCGCCCTTCCATGCAGCTGCAGTGCCAAATGTAGGACAGGGAGGGAGGGCTGGCAGCTAGATAGGTGACTCCAGTGGAGAGAGGCAACAGAGGAAAGAAGTCTTTCGCAACGAATAGAAATAAATCACATTGGAATCAGTATGCAGGGTTTCAGGCGTAACAGTTTTTTTGCTGTTGACAAATTGAAAAAATGCCTCAGAAAAAACGGACTCAGTGTGCAAAAGACGTTAGGCTTCAGATAATATCCCAATTATGAATCATTCATTTGATCCAGCTCTGACAGGAGGTGCATCACAGAGAGAGTGAGTTACAACACTCGAGGTTTACGGCACCTGACACACCGACACACCTACACAGCAGCACTTTATCCTGTTAAAAAAATCCTCACAACTTGGATTGATTTTTATAAAACACCCTTTTGATTCTTTTGATCTGAGGACCCTTACAGACTAAAGGAATATGAATAACTTACAGGGTAATCAAGGAATGGACGCATAATTGGAGGTCACCAACAACCCAGTTTTATACATCTGAAGAACTACTATTAAAAAAAATGAAGTGCTTGGCAACCAGACCAGGCTTCTAACTGAGACAGGCCTTTATTTGTTAAAATGTGAAGCCACACTGGACCTAGTGAAGGGACTGGGCTTTTAATTGAAGTTTTGTGGTATTTTCATTTATTTTCTTGTGCAACAAACTCACAGGGTTTAGAAAGAAACCGCATGGTTTGGCTTAAAATTCATACAGGAAGCGAACACTAGGGCTCCTGGGAGAAAGTCCGATGTTGGACCCATCCACCACCAAACAATCAATATTCTTGTTATTACAATCCGACTGGTCATCACTTACTTGAAAGTGCTGTCATCCATCAGCTGTCAATGAGCTGTCATCTGTTTGCGGCTCAGTCGATGTGATGCGTCGTCCGCTGCGCAGAGGATTGTGGGTCAGAATAGCCAGAAAAGCATGCTGGGTGGCAGACTGCAAAATCAGGCCATATGTAGTAGAACATCCTGGTGTTTTTGGCATCCTGCATTTGACATACTCTGTACTGGGACATACTTAATCTTTTTCCCGCGTACTGTATAGTATGGTAGTATGGGTGTTGGAACACACAGTAGACGTCTTGTGTCTGTGGTGGCAGCAGAACACAACAATGTGGAACCACAAGCTGCAGTCGAGCCGCTGAAAATCTGATTTTCGCCTGCAAATGAGCCGAGAGATCTTGGCACTGGTAATATGAGGGAAAGTTAAACATAGTTCATCTACACTTGCTACCCACATTGTTAAAACACAAAGCTGGCTGAAAATTGGCACAGAATCCCCCTAAAATCCAAACCAGTTGAGTCCAACTCCACCTGGCCACCAGTATAGAGGACTGTAGTCGTGTGTGTGTGTGTTTGGCACAAAAGGATTACAGGAGCTTTAAAGCTGCTGCACACAATGGCCCATCCACACAGGTGTTTTCAATTATTTAGCCTGATTAGGTCAGTCAGTCGAGGTTTTTAGTCTGAAAGCAGTCTGAATATATTTTGAAATTCTCCCATTTAGTGAGTCAAAAAGTGAAAACAAGCCACATTGTTTTGGATATTTACTCGACAAGGTGTTGGGATGCACCCCTGTCCTGTTTCCCAGTGATTTCAAAAGTCATAAATCCATAAATCAATAAAAGCACCAATGTAAGGACGGTTGTTTTGGCACCTCTTCTGTGTGCGACGGGCGTCAGTTATTGTACATGATGCGACAATCTGTAATGCTGCCAACATGTTTTGAACGGTAGACAATGACTGCAGTGTTCAATAGATCTAAAGCAAAGTTTATATCCGTCAAGAGGGATGTGAGAAACTAAAAAAAAATGTAAACACAAAACACTGACAAATTAACATAAAGACACACACACACACAGCTGAGTTGATTTATGTATTTATTAATGTATTCGTGTTGGTATTTGACTGCTGGCTGGTATGTTTCCACCCTCATATTAACACACTAAAAATATTACAGAGGCTGTATTGCTGCCAGTTTCACAGCTCCACGCTGCACAATCAGCTTTGGGCTACACACAATTTTACAATATTAGTTGCAGGATTAACATATGATTCTCATGCCAGCTCTCTTTCCCTCTGCATCGTCTCTCTGTCAGTCTAACCCTATTTCCAGCTTTGTTTTTTCTCCTCTCACCTGCTGCCGCGCTCAGTTTCAGTCACTCCCTCGGCTTTAATCTTTTGTCACTCTCTTTCACGTCTCTGCTCCGTGCGTCTCTCTCTGTCAAACTATAAACACATTTTGGGGATATCTCATAATTCCATGCTTATAAGACACAGAGGAGCCAGTGGAGTTAGCCGCTTTAATAAAGGAGCGATATGTTTTGTTATCAGTCATTTTGAAAGAATAGGGTGACATGGGGTATTAAAATGCAATAATACGTACAAAATATATTCATTTTAAAATATTAACTGGAAACTTTTCTTATGAATCATTTCATAAAGGCAGACATTGTGTATAAAATGAGAAATGGAAACTAAAGTAAACGACAAGATACTTAACTCACCTGAATGTCTTTAAATGTTGCTGCCAGCCATGGTGACGTCTTTTTAAAACACTATTTGGAAACTGAACAAGTTATTCTGAGTATTTCCTCGTAAATCAAAAAGAGCTGAAAAACTTTTTTGCACAGAGGTGCTCCAATTAAAACCCATTCTTAGTAACAATGCTGAGTTTTTTAGTTTACATTTTGCTTCTTCTACTTGGTGTAGAAACTCAGTGTAACAACATGTGTCTCCTTGTGCACTGTAGTTTGGCCCTTTTTGCAACTTCTTACATTTTTGGCTGCTGCTTGTACAGACTGTCTGTGTTTCCAGATGGTTCTGGTAATCAATGGTTTCTGGTTGTGGAATAATTTAACTGTCCCCACACCCCGACCTCAACAAGATGGCTGAAAGGTCGCTCCTTCTGAACACAGGCAGCACTGCACTGCAGCTGCCTCTGCACAATGTGTAGCAGTGATCCACAGCAGGAACAGGACAGCACCTCGCATTCCCAGACAAACCAGTCCTTTTTCACCATAAAAACCACGTCCTCTTCTTCTTTGCCCAGAGTCCTCTGCTCTGTCAGATCGGCATGTAGACCCTTTTAATGTTAGTAAACAGTATGATGTTTTTGGTGGGCGGGGCTTAGCTAGAGGCAAAACAATTCTCCACAGATATTAGTTAGCACGAGCTAGCAAGTTGTGTGGGCTTGTTTTAGACAATAGAGGAAGATGACATGAGTGGTGGGTTTAGTGCCAAAGCACACTGTGGCACAAACTGGACTGTTCGTAAATTTGGAGAACTGTTTGAATGTACTGTTCGGTTATCCAGAGCACTGCACTCTCCGATTGACAGAGCGCACTCTGGGCACTCTGTCTGGGGAGACGGAGCTTCAGAGCGCCAACTGAGTGAGTGTGTTATTAACTTAACCGCTCATTAATTCATAAAGAAATACAACACTTTGTTTCTTCAACCAACAGGGCTCTCATTTTAGTGTACAGGGGAAGAGGAAGCTTTGTGGTTGATTGCTACTTCAGTCTTACAAAGGAGGACGACACTTGAACGGTTTCCACCAGTTTGTTGTTACAAGTTAGCATTACAGAGAAATCCAATCTTCCTCTTAATAGCTCCCCAGTTTCTGATGAGGTGGACATGATAACCCTTAATACACATAAAGTTATTCATCCCTACAACAGGAAATACTTTGTCCCTAACCTGATATGAAGTGTGCGCTGCACATGTGAGCATTTCTGATGATGGCCTCTGTCCAGTCCTTTGGTCTTATCACATTTAACCATAGCTGTCTTCTTTTTGTTGCATCAACTTATATATTTTAACGGGTGTGAGGTACTTTTTAAAAGAATTATGTGACTTATTTTTTCTTATTCCTTAATATTCTTAAGAATTAAAAGTTCATTGTTCTTTCAATTTCATGATGTGCCCGAGTTACAAAGAGGGTCACAGGGAGATGGCCTGATGCAGTTTTCCTAAAAAAAAAGTCATGTATAATTTAGTTTTTATCAGGCTATCACCTTAAAGGGCAAGATCAGCCAGAAACTGCTCTCCCACCTTCTTAAATTTGTTCAGGTTTTGAGATATCCATCTCTAAGGTTTATGCCTTCCTCCAAGTGCACTGGAGGTGAGTGAAGCTTCATTTACGGTGCGCTGGAAAATTCCTTCTGAAAATTAGTTTCAGTAAAAACTTTGCAGAGCTGAAAGGTCTGCGGATTATCCAGAGTAACAAGGGCGATGTTTGTGCACAGACACTTTGCTGTCAGTCATTTTCAGTGTTAACATTACAGCAAATAGAATTTCACTCACCAGTGTTGTATTTGATGTCACCAGAAATCCTAGAGGCAGATACGTATGTATACATGCACGTGCCTACCCATCTGAATCCTCCATGGAGTCAACAGTCACACTGCCACTGCCAACACGTTCACTTAAAGTTGTTTGACGTTAATTAGTTCCGCAGATTTCCCTCTTTGTATCATGTCTAAATCAGCCTCAGGAAACATCATGCACACTTTATCCAAGGTGTCGAGCAACACGCTAGCCTGTCACTTCATCACTTCACTGTAGCTTGCACCACATTGTAATTTAGCACTTAGAGTACAATCCAACTCGTTAGACTTAGATCATTGCTTGACAAGACGGCCGAGGCTGGGGCAGGAAAACAAAAGCTAAGGAAGGGAGTGGGAGAGATTGATGGACAAGGAGAGAAGAGACAATAATGCGGATACAATACAGCCTTATGAGTAAAAGGAGGCCTTTTGTTCGTCCTTATGTAAGGGTTTCTTTTGGAGGTTTAGGAGAATGTTACGCTTTAAATTAGCTCTGTCACTTTTGCTTTGGCACAGAGTTACGCCACCAGTAAGTTTTCTTTGGAACTAGGATAAACTGGGGATTTAATGGGATTTAGATTTTCACTGCCCATGTCTGTGTTTCATGTGGCACCTTTAGGATTGATGACACATTTCCAATAGTTTTCTGTTTTTTTTCTGTTTTTATGCACATGGATGATGTGCCAGAAAACCAGCCAGACAAGATGATTTGCACAAGATTAAAAACATGGTTTGTTGTTTTGGGAAATATGTTTATTCACCTTCTGGCAAAAAGTTAAGTGGAAAGATTCGTCTGTATCATGAATAAAAAGCAGCCAGTTTGATTAGCTTAGCACAGAGACTGTAAACAGGTGGAAACAGCTAGCTTGACTCTGCCAGCACGTCTAAAGTTGAATGATTAACATGTTATATTGTGTTTGTTGAGTCAACACAAAAGCTACACATTGTATATTTTATGGGGGGTTCTGTTTGAAAAATCTTTGCCAGGCACAGTAACTATCTTTGGACAGCGTGGGTTGATCTGTTTCCCCGTTTTCAGTCTTTGTGCTAAGCTAAGAGAACCTGCTGCTGATGGCAGCTTCATACTGACAGACCTGACAATGACTTCAGTCTTTTCATCTCATCAGGACGTAGCCGGTCCTTTTTATGCTGCGCATGGAGTCTCCACATGTGGACTTATTAACATGTGCAAACAGTGCATGATCATTTCTGGTCTGCATGTCTTTGCAGATGCCTCGTGGATGTGGGCAGATTACAACGTTTTTCATCACGCTGACCCTTATAGGTTACCGTGCACAGCAGCTGAATGGCTCTGATGTCGATATCACAAGATCAGACTGAAATCCATCTTGTCAGGCTTCAAGTAATTTGTTTGCGTCCAACACATTCTCACTCCGACCTTGTCACATATCGATGTTTTGTCATGGACCTTCCACATTGAGCTATGACGTGCAAGGTACCCTGGGTGCGTTGGTTGTTGACGTTCTGCGATGCCGAGTCAACTTCAGCCAATTGCGTGTTTTCAAAAAACACTTCACAAGACTTGTTGCACTTAGTTAGTACAGCAACGCAAACTGACGTTTTTTTCCTCCAACAACTACCGCACATGGTTCCATTTCGGGATAAAGAACAGGGTTTGGCAGGAGAATCTAACAGGATGCAAACAGCCCTCTCTCGGGTGAACGTCTGTGTTTGTTGGACCCCTCCTGCCTGCCCTACTCTGACATTTGCCACCTTAACTTTCATTCTTGTCCTGCGCATTTCCCCTGATGCTGCTGAATGCCGTTAAACTACAACAGTGACAGGCCACGTATCATCCTCACGTTAAAGGACGGCTTTTTTCATTAGTGTCTGATGCCACAAGTCACTGCCCAAGCGCCGGACCTCTGAGTGAAACCGGATTGTTGTGTTTGCTACACATTCTCACTTCCAACTCTTCAAATACCAACACTTGGTCAGCGGTCCTACATGTCAAATTATGCTGTCCAGGTAACCCCACGGTGTCAGTTTCGATGCTCAGGGACAGTTACAGGCAGTGTCTTTTCAAAATGAACTTTCATTTAGTTGCTCTTAATGATGTTTCTACCCTGTTTTTTCCCTGTTAAAGTTTATTTTGGGGGGGAGTTTTTCATGATCAGCTGTGAGGGTCCAAGGACAGAGGGGTGTCATATGCTGTAAAGCCCTCTGAGGCAAATTGTGATTGTAACATTGGGCTTTATACTACAGAAGTTGCTCTGAGTGTCAAAAAATGATGCAGTTCGGTGCGTCTCATACCAACATACTAAAGATGCCTTGATATCTGACACCAAAAGCCACTGGTAAGCGTCAGTATTTAACAAACTGAGAGGGAGACAGTGTCTGAGTTTGAGTTTACACCACTAAATTGCAAGCCATTGAGATCGTGTTAATGTCACATAAATCACAATTACATCTTGAGTCACAGGAGGCTGCCATCGTTTGAGATTATAAACACTGGCTGTAGACGGGGAGTTAATATTTGCTCCACTGTTATTTGAAATCCCTTTACACTTCCTGATGGGTAACTTGAATATTTTATTATTCCTGTAAATGGTTATAATTGACTCCTCAGCAGATTTATCGAAGTGCAATTTACTTTTTCCCAACTGCATTTGCCTCAGTTGCCTCTGTTTAGCTTTCCAATCATGAGAAACTGCTGGCTGTTAGACGTCCTCATTTATCTCTTCATACTGAAAGTCTTGGATATCAGAGCTGTTTGCTGTTTTAGGTGGAAGTTTACTCTCTTTTCTGATTCAGGTCTTGGAGGAAGACTGATTCCTGAGTTTTTTAGATATCCCTGTTCTCTGCCACACGTTTAACTGGCATTGTTCTCACCTGGCCAAATGACCTGTCAGTGTGTGAAATCACCCAGTCAGTCAATCCTCCATCCACAGCGAGGAATGGAAAAGTTTGAGTGAATTTAGAGCAAAAAATGGGTCATGAGCTGGTTTCTTGTGGTTTGCCAACGTGACACAAGGCTGTTTTGATGAGCCGGGTTCCCTGGGTGTTACACCGAGTGATTTGCACCAAATGCAAAGTGAATCAGAAATATGAGACGCTCAGATTCAAAGTTAATCAGAAGGTGCTGCAATGACGTCGGCTGAAATCGACACAGATCAATACGCTTGTGAATGCTTTCTTTTTTTGCTTTTCATCGTCTGGAGGTTTGCACACAGCACGAATCATACAAGATCCAAACATGAAAGCCGTCATCAGTTTTCTTTTTTTTTTTAAACAGCCTTTTTATTATCTTAAATTTGGGACCTGGCTTTCAGAAGGCTGAGTCAGACGTCTGTTGAAAGACTGCAGCCTTTAAATGTCATCTCTTGAGTTTTGCGTGATTTTTATTCTTTTTTTATTTTCCTGTGTCAGATTGCCTTCGCTGTACTTCTGTTGTTTAATGTGCGTCTGTGTTCTGAACGCCGTGTTCCTGACTTTTATAAATCTCTGCATCAGTGTATATGTCTGCATCTGTGTAAAGTGTGTGTGTGGGAGGCATGAATTGGGATTAGCATTAATGCTCTAATTGTACAATTAGGAGGAGGAAATGGTGGAAACAACAAACGTTAATGACAGATTTGCGTCCCATAAACATTTCTCTTTATAGAGACTGACTCATATGAGCTCTACAATTCATGAACCCGTCTACCACCAACTCATCCCAGGATGTGCTCTTCATATCTTTGACCTTAGGGGAGAAAAATCTGAAAACTTTTTTAAAGATCAGATACTGTGCATTTTTTTCTCTTTTAAACAAACTATTTTACACATTATTTACGGTCACTCGTATATCTTTAGATGCCTGTACCTATTTGTATGTTGATATATAGCCTATGCTACGGTAAACATAGGTCAATAATCAGGCTGAAGCCAACCAAAGAAAATCTTGGTCGACTGAAATTCTCCCTGCTCTTCAACCAATCAATCGGTAGACAAGGGAAACAAAAAGCTGCACATTATCTGTGTACTAATTAAATAAGCCACAGGGCACTGAACTGTGGGTATAACTTCAAAAACTGACAACACAAATACCACCGGTGCCCTTTAAGGGATATCGATACCTATAGAATACTTCATTTGATACCTTCTTTTTCTTCTTCTTTCGATACCCGTCATGTGAATTGAAGCATACAGTTGCGTAAAATGTCATCACTACTCCTCCTTATTTTAATGATGTTAACACAAATGCATTTCAAAGTGTTTAAATTATTTAAATATTTATTATATTACTGTACAAACAACTCCGTCATACACAATACGCTCAACTTCACCAGACCGCAGACTGTGTGGGTTGTAGCTGCTGCAGTAGTGGACCAATCACATGTTGTATTAAATTAAAGAAAGCTTGCTGCGATTGGCTGCAAGCAAAACCATACAAATAGCCTTCTTCCCGCTAAATCTGTGTAAAAAAAATGAATCAACTTCAGGTGTTGTTTGAATGGAGAAGCCTCAATATGTCTTGGTAGTGGATATTACAGTTGATATCTTAAAGGTATTGAGTACCAATACACAGCTCCACTACCTGGTCAACACATTCTCACTCTGACCTCGTCACTGACTTTCCACGTCCAGATATGACATGCAAGGTACTCTGGGTGTGTTGGTCGTTGAAATTCTGGGACGCCATGTCATGTTCAGCCTGTTACATGTATTGTCTTCTTTCCAAATAATTTCCTGTGAAATCTGTTTTCACAGGAAATGTACAGTTTGCATACAGTCTCTTTCAAAATAAACGCACTACATTGGTACAACACTGAATTGACGTTTGTTTTCCTTCAACAACAAACACATAAGTACATTTTTCCTAATGTGCATGGTTTGGTTTTGGAAAAAAGAACAGGTTTGGTTTTACAATGTTACAGGAAGTAAACACCAGCCGCCAGGGTGAAGGTCAGTGGTTGTTGAACCCATCCACCACCCCTCCTGCCCGTCCTACTCAGACTGCCGCCCCAACTTTTGTTGTTGTCACACCGTGTTTCCCCCTGACGTTGCCAGACGCTGTTAAACATTAACGGCGACCTGTCACGTATCATGCTGACGTGAAAAGACGGCTTTTTTTTATTGGTGTCTGATATCGGAAGTTGCTTTTTTTGACGACTTCAGAGTGAGACTGAGGTGCAGAAACATATTTTAGCGCACTGTTTACTTTTAATAGGAAACAAGCCAAAACCAACTTGTATTATTTCATCCGCCAGCCTTTGCTGGTCCAGGGTGGCACATTGCATTCTGGTACTTGTAGGTTTTAATCATTTTTATTGGGTAAAGGAAAGATTTACAAACATAAAAACTTAATGGATCAAAAATTCATAACAGAAAGAAGCATAATTGACCTCATCTGTGGGGAAATGGTTTTTGGGCCTTATTAATTTTTTATTTTTTTCCCTGCAATAATGTGAGTGACCACTGGCAAAAACTGGAAACAAGACTGAACTGCATTCCTGGGGGTCTGATGGTGACACCTGAAAACAAAAATGTGTCAGCATGCCAAACTGGTAGAAATGGCAGATTGACAGAGGTGTGTTGAGTTACAAGTAGAAAGCACACATACAAAAAAGTCAAATTCCTTTAATGCGTACACACAGTTAGCCATTAAAAGTGATTCTGTAACTGCAGTCACCCTGAAGTATTACCAGATACCTTCTTGTAATAATGTTTCTCTCTGTCTGTCTTTATTTGTGAAGTATGATGTCCAGCTGCAGCCTCGACTATTAATGCTTGTAATCAATATTTTTTCTGAGCTCTTTGTGACACCTGAGAATGTAAACAAGCTTCAGTGTTGTCCTGCGTTATTTGCTGTCAGTCACTAAAATTATATTTCTTCAGGGAAATCCTGACTAAGCGTTCTCTTTGTCATCTCTGTTTCTCCCTGTCATTGTCTACATATTCTCAGTAGTGTTGTGTGTCCAATCACTGCACAACTAACATCTTCACCGGACCAATTGGACCTTAAGTACATTGCTTAAAAACGCGACAGCAGCCTTTCTTGAGGCAGCCACTCACACACTGCAGCCTTTAAGAGGATAATACCTGAGAATTTGAATAGCTTTTTATTGTGTAGACTTGATCAAATAGCTGTGAGTCACCCACAATGGGTCACTGTACTGTGTGTGTGTGTGTGTGTGTGTGTGTGTGCATTTGTACAAAGTTTAAGTCATTTGAAGTTGAACTACTGTGATTAATTCACACACCCACTTTGTGAGACTGTTTCATAACCAGTTCATGTAGAGTACCAGTGACGCACACACACAGACACGCGCACACACACACACACACACACACCCACACACACACACACACACACACACACTGTATATATCTTATGAAACTTTGAACACCCTCCTGGCATCAGAAAATCATCCCTTTAAACCCCTCTAAGTGAATTAATGAAAGAAAGCCAAGTGTGTGTGTGTGTGTGTGTGTGTGTGTGACAGAGTTAGTGTGTGTGTGAGTGTGAGAAGTGGGTGGGTGGAAGCTCTTTTTGTGTTTCTGCCTATGACAGTCCACTAAAATAGATGAATGACAAAATAATCTCTAAAGGAATTGATTAGTCATTTTGTTTAAGGTTGAATTCACAGACTCTTCTCTGCATCTGTCTGTTACATCACTAATAATCACTCCTGTAAATGAATATGTTCTCAGTCATCAGCTTTTTTCATTTTTGATCGTGCAGATATTTTGTGTGGTTTGTAAAAACGATAGAATATATTTAAAAAAAAAGGACGTAGCTACTGTGACATCACCCATTAGTTTGTGGGCTGCTGTTTGAAGCCTCCAGTTTGGCATTTCAGCTGTTGCCATCTTGGTGTTTTTGGAGCCAGAGGTGACTAGATTTGGACGAGAGGCTGGAGCTGCAGAGGAGCAAGGAATTGATCTGACTCAAATATGCGTAACTTTGGGCCTTAATAAAATGTGAAATAAAAATTCTCCCCCCTGTACAGCTATCATGAATGTTAAAGGTAGCCAGAGACATTTTTTGTACCAGGCTGTAAACATTTGGAACTTGGAGGCCGAATATTCGCTTCCTGTATGATTATAAAGCCAAACCCTGTTCTTTCTTCCTAAACCTAAACATGTGCGTTTGTTGTTGAACAATTTGAGGTGTTGTACTGACATAGTGCATTTACTTTGACAGAAATTGCAAGCAAACTGTACAATACCTGTAAAAACAGAAGTGTATTTTGAAAACACACAACTCATGTAACAGGTTGAAGTTGATGCATCGTCCCAGAACATCAACAACCAACCTACCCAGGGTACCTTGCACATCATATCTTGACATGGAAAGTCCATGACCAAACGTTGATATAGGACGAGGTTAGAGCTAATGCTGACTACAGTAATGCTCCATCACTCCAACATTTTGGGAGGTGTGTTTGTGCCAACAGGACATCACTTCTAACTCAGCTGCCAGAATAAATGTTGGCTTTGTACTTTTCTGCAAATTACGTATGTGTTGCATTTGTATGTTAACCGTAGCGTTAAGGTCAATGTACAGTAACCTTTAGGCACCAAAACCACTTGGTCGTAGTTAGGACAAAGATCACAATCCCGGCTACAATCACATTGAAAACATACAATGTCAACACCTTCTTCCAGTGACTGAGTGAAGATCACAAAAATTCAGCTCTCCAATTCAGCTTCCTCTGCTTGTCACATAACTGTCACCTCGCAGGTCAGAGCGGCTTGTCGAGAGTCTCAAGGAAGTGGACAGGTTCAGGGCATGTCACATGGTTTGACCTGTTAGCCAGACACTGGTGTCCAGGCAGGATTATAGATTGGAGGATGAGTGAAGCCATCCATTGGCTGTGCTGTGAAGACAGTGGTCCTACATGCTGAGGGCGAAGCTTCTGGGGTGTAAATTAGCTGATGCTAGCTGTTAACAGCTGTACTGTGAAGGCTGACTGTTAGTCTCTTTGTTTAACACATGAATAAGCAGATAGCGAGACATCATGGTTTAAGAATCAGTTGTTGGTGGATTGGCTGAGTAACAGAAAGGAATGTGAAGAGAAACGTGCTGATCCTGTTGGTCCAAATGTGATGTGACTACCTTTCGAAGTAGAGTAATTGATACCAATTTTCATGTCACTTGCCCAACACTGTTGACATACAGTGGAGACGGACTTTAATCTTCACAGTATTCATCCCTACAAGTTGCAGTTCATATATTGAATGTGCTCATTTTAGACATTTCTTTGAAGTTGTGTTAGAGAGGAAGTATATGACATATAGCCTACAAAGCAGAATCAAACAGACAACAGAATAAGTACATGAAATGCTGTTTGGCTGGCTGAGCAGCCAGGAAGCCTCGGCTATGGCTGAGTTTAATTTCCTCTTAATGCGCTGCAGTAGTCAGGAAGAAACAACTGGTTTTAGGTCCTTGAATCCGCTGACGAAGCCAAATGCTGAATTGAGTCTATTTCTGTCTTTCTGACTCCTGCAGAGTCTATAATACTTTGAAAGTTGTTACACTGTGAGCTGAGGACAGTCCTCCAGTGCTGCTCAGGATGTCTGCCAGTCTGCTGCTGACCTCCTTTTCAAACTGTGAGTTCAGTTTCACTCAAGCTCTTCTCAGGAGATCGTTGAGGTTGCTTTGTAGATAGAGACATCAAGCAACTGCTGACTGATGCTGTTAAACTCAAATCAAACTAACTAGAGAAAAAAACGGCCAAAAATCACACGCTTATCTGGTTCAAGTTCTTTTGTAAAGTCCTATTCCCACCAGACTATTATGACCAGGGGGCCTCATGTGATTTAGAAATTAAAAAATGACCTGTCCGCCATGTTGGAAACATTTCAGCCAAACAAAGCACCAACGACTGACCAACATTCTCAGAAACATAATTTTCTTCCACAGATTAGTTGTCTCAAGTATTACGGTGTAAAAACGTTCAGCAAATATGACAAAATGTTACCAACTACAGCTAAAACAAACCAATATTGACTGTTACGGTGGTAAACAAAGTCGCAGATGGCGTGTTCTCAGCCATCCACACTAGGGATGTTAGTTTCGGTTAATTTTGCTTTTGAAAGGCCGACACCCCTTCACTGATAACTACCCAGTTAATTTTTAAGAAAAAAAATATGTGTATTACAATACAAACTAGTTTTCCAGTTAGCACATTACAGGCTGTTTCCACAAATGTTTTGTATGTTTTCCCATGAAAAGCAATGCACCCAAATTCGAAACCCAGATATCCCACATATTTTGAAAGGCTGCAATCACATGACCAATGCGCTGATGGCAGTAAACAAGGAAGCAGTCAAGGAGGCAGAAAAATTTACTTTCACCTAGGACTTTCCCCTGTAGTCGCGTGTTTGGATCCTTGTGAACTCTGAGTCATTTTAAGTCACATCCTCACCATGTTTCTTTTCTTCACCTAACCTCTGTAACGTTACGCTAATTATGAAACTGAACCTTAAGGACGTAACGTCATTAATGGGGCGCAAATTTGTAGGATATCATACAAACTGGGCAAGAGTGTCCCTGGTTCAATCCCAGGAGGAAGCCCTTCTGTGTGGAGTTCTGTGTGTGCATGTTCTTCCTGTGTCAGCATGGGTTTTCTTCGGGTACTCCAGCTTCCTCCCACAGTCCAAAGACATGCAGGTTAATTGGTGACTCTAAATTGTCCGTAGGTGTGAATGTGAGAGTGAATGGTTGTCAGTCTCTATGTGTCAGCCCTGTGATAGTCCGGTGACCTGTCCAGGGTGAACCCTGCCTCTTGCCCAATGGCTTCAGCCCCTCCATGAACCTCAAGAGGATAAGCAGTTACGGAAATGGATGGATGGATCATACAAACTCTTGTATATGATTTTTAGTAGGATATCATATGAACCGTTCTATGAGAATATGTTGATCATTAACAGCTCAACCCGATGTTGAACTAACAAATTGTATTTAGCGTGTGCCAGTTAACAATAACACAATTATGCACCAACGCAATGACTGGAAAAAATAATTTTACTTAATAATGATATATCAAATTTGTTTCGATCTCACGCCCTCTTGACTTTAGCCGTTTGCTTGCTTTCCTTACCTTCATTTCTCTTTTCGTGCACTGAGCTGAACTTCCGGCCATCTGTGATGCAGATTCCACATGTGGAATCACACCAAAAAAAAAAAAAAAAAGAAACTGCCGACAAGGGCCGACTCATGCCAATAGTGCAAGACACACCGCAAACACTATAGCAACAAATACTCAATGACGGACTGACGTGACCAACAGCTGAGTGTCGGTTTGGCGCGTCAGGGCCTTAATAGGTCGCAGATAATGAATGGGGAAGAAGATAATGACAAATTGTAGTTTTACATGTTCAGGCCTCTAGAAATGATAAAAATGAAACAATCTTTGATTTACCTGCTCCAGATTCATAGACATGCAGTCTGTGATAAGAGATCAGAGGGGGTCATCAAATCCCAAGAGATTTTGGTCTGATATGAATACCTGAGGTAATTCCAGTGAGGTTTTAGATTTTGATGACAGGTTTTATAAAGACATGTTTGAGGGAAAATGTAACTGAGAGCCAAATATTAAAAGAGGAATATAGTGTCAATGAGGATCTCAATAAGGACTTTACCCGTAATTGAAATGGCATTCAATGAAACAAAATTGAAAGAAGTAACTGGAGTAGAAAACATTCCAAATGAGATTCTCAAATCACCCAGTTATTCGATATCTGTGATTCAAAACATGTCTTAAGTTTGGCAAAATACCATCTACGTGTCTTAACTCCATTATAAATCCAATACCGAAGTCTCAAAGGGAGGACCCGAGGGTGCCTTTAAATTACAGAGGGATCAGTCTAATGAGCACAGTCGACGAGCTATTTTCTTCCATACTCTAAGAGAGGCTCATTTGTATCTAGAGAAAGAACGGCTCCTCATGAAACAGCCAAATGGGTTTCACAAGTCAAGGTCATGTCTTATTATACCTTTGTACTGGTGGAAATAATTACTGAAAATACGCCAACATATGCACGCTTTATCGACTTTCAGAAGGCCTTTGATATGATCAAAGGGGATCTTTCAGCTTATAGACTTATTGAGTATGGAGTGAATAAAAAATCATACAGTGCTCTAAAGACTTTATACAATGAGCCCACAGTGTGTGTAAGATTGATGACTATCACACAGACTGGTTCCCAACCTCATCAGAAGCGTAATAGGGTGATGCTTTGTCCCCCACATTGTTTGTAATTTCTATTAATGATTCAGCCAGACAAAATTAAATCTTGAAACTGTGGGCTAACTTGTGGAAGGAAAATGATAAGTATACTTTAGCGACACAGTGTCACCGTCACCGTCCAAAGACAAAATGCAGCAGATGCTCTCCTACACTAATGAGTGGGGTAATAAATGGAGATGCTCATTATTAGAAAGGAAACACAAATAATTCACTTTAGCCGCATCTACCCACCTACAGGTTTAAAGTTGGACGACATAAGTGGAACTATGCAGACTCGTATAAATATCCGCTTTGCTGAATCAGCAGGTATAGCTCCAGACAGAAACATTCGTAAAAACAGAAATTTGACAGATATGAGTTTCCAAATATATTCTTAACTGTTTGAATCTTGTGTGTGTCTGTATTTGATTATACAGCTGGGATTAGAGGCCTGAGAAACTGGCTATGGTGGAAGACATGGGATGAGGATCATGTGCATCAGCTCTATGCAGAGCCTACATCGTTGCAAGCATTTATATCTGTGTGGTGGTGTGTCTGCGTCACTCTGCAGTTACACCTCCAAAATACTAGATGGCGGCACAGTTTCTGTGAGGTGCTGTAAACTTTAGTTGATTCAAGACACACCCAAAACACACATTAAACACACATTAAACATGGCTTAATAGAGACAATTTCGAACACCATAACTCGCAGCATTCACAGACAAACACTTGTCTTTATCTGGACACATTTTTCCCACAAATACAATAGCTAATGTTTTTAGCACAAGCCTATGGCATTATACATTGTATAAATTAGCCTAACAGCTAGTGGACTTTTCCTCTTCTCATATGAAGCCAGGGACAACAGCAACATTTAACAAAGGTAACGTTACAAAATTCATCTCCATTACAACTCACAAGGTTCACTGACAAAACAACTGTCTTATACTAAACACGTTTTCCAGACAAATATAAAATGCTAACATTATTAGCACAAGCCTATGGCATTTTACATTGTATAAATTAGCCTAGCAAATAGCAAAGTTCCTCTGCTCATATGAAGCCAGGATAAATCACACGCAAGACTTAAAATGCTATTTCTGTGGAGGCTTTATTGTCTTCACAATTTATTGTTTCTTATCTGTGAAATTAGTAAATAAAATGGAGTTAAAAACGGCTCATTTTGCTGCTAAAACTATTTTTCAGGATTGTTGGGACAGTCTATTACACATGCTCCTTTTAGCTCAAGTAGCTTTACCATTATATTTTCCCTTAAATCACTGGCATTTGAACATTTTGCTAACATTACAAAGCATTTTGGTTGTTTAAATAAACTACCAAATCTTTCAGATAGAAACTTCTTAGCAAGAAAGTTAACTAGACTATTTAGCAATGAAGGTTAAACCACCCAAATATGGCGCTAATCGTTTTAGCATTAGCATTAGCTTTTCTATGTGAAAATGTGGAGCTTATTATCAACTACCTCAGTAGTCTGCTAGATATCTTGACTAGTCAGCTAAGTAGCAGACTAGAATAGACCATCCATACTTGTGTTTCTATTGAGTTATACCTCTCGGACCAAGAAGCTAAGTGTTTAGCATCTTTTATCTTTACATGAAACGGTTAGCATTGGCTTTGCTGTGCTACACTTTTGAGCTGCTGATCAACTCCGTGATTAATACAGATTTGGGTGGTATACCTCAGTCTGCTAGTTAGCTTAACAAAGCAGTTTAAACCCATGTGCAGCATAAATGAAATTGATTTACAACTTTTGAGATCAGGTTTCAACATCTCTGACAATTTGACTGACGTAGGATCAGCTATAGCTGAGGCTGACCGTCTGGTCACCAGTCATGGCACATCAGCTGAAAATCAGCCAGTTTTGGTCACCAGCCAATGGATAAGTGTATCTGTGCTGTTTAGAGAATCAGTATCAGAATCAGGACAAAGGTTTAGTGAGCTGAAGTTTTATAGATTGAAGCAAAACTAGGTTCTTTGACGTTGATAAAAACTGAACATGGAACGGAGAATTTTGTTGGATTAAATTTGTAATTTGTTAAAGCAAAGATGTCTATGTGCTGAATTCGTATTTTATCTTTGATTTTTGACACCAGACAGTTTGTTTATAAGGAAGAAATGTCCAACATGCTGTCTCAACGATATGGAAAATGAGTTTTTATTGTGAACTGCACAGTGCTTTGTTTAGCAAGATAAAATCAGATATTGATTTTGTAAATATGGATGATGCAGACAGATGGACATGGCTGTTCACTTATCAAACTTAAATTAGCCAGTTATCTGGAGAAAGCCTGGGAGAAGAGGAGTAAGGCTGTTTATCAGGACAATCTGTAGATATTCAGTAGTTTCTAACGGAGCAGTTAATTTCAGATATTCTATCTGTTTGGTTTTTAATACATTTGTGTTTCTTCCTTTATCCACATGCTTTGTACATTCCAGACTGGAAGATAATTGTCTCATGTGTTGTGTAGTCTCATGTCGGATGGGCCCAATGATTTGACATGACATTAAAGTAAAACATAATGAGTTAATGAAGTGTATTTGGCCTTGTATTTAGGGGTCATATGGAATCAGCCTCAGCCAACCAGTCAGATTTGCTAGTACAGCGTCACGAACATGATTAACTCCCAGGCTTTCCATCATCACACAGAGCCGTCCCCACCACCCTCAGCTGGTTTTATAATCTGCTAAAACAAACGGCTTTCATTTATTGACACACATTTACACCTCGACTACAACCCAGATGAAAGTTATTGTCCTCTCTGACCTCATGTCGATATGAAATTCCACTTCAGAAAATAATTTAGCTCCTTTGGTTGTTGCTGAAAACCCACAGATGATAAACGTCCTCTAAAGTGCCACTCTTTGAGAAGCAGCTGCCTCAACACCCTCAGAAACCTCAATAATCTTCACGGGGTGACTTTTAATTTCCTGCCTGCAATCAATTTTGTCAGGTGTCACACTTTTCAAAGAGTGAAAACTTCACCGCGGGATCACACCGTCGTCTGTATGGATCGTCTCGGGTCAGTCATTAAAAAGCATGTCCTAAACCCTTGGGTGAGTTTTCATTATAGCTACCTGGGGTTCACACCCTCAGCTTTGCAGTGTGAGCGTGTGTGTGTGTGTGTGTGTGTGTGTATGACAGGGAGAGTGAGTGAGCGAGCGCAAAATGCTGAGTGTGTGTAATAATGGAGGGTACACTTTAGTGTGTGTCATTTTGTGTGAGAGAGCTAAGCAGAAGTGTCCACAGTGTGTGCCGTCCTGCCTACCTGCTTAACAGAGTGTTCGTGCATGTGTGTGTGTGTGAGTGTGTGAGTGTGTGACCTCTCCTCCAGAGAAGATGATGAGCTTATTATGGAGAGACACGAAACAGAGATTAAAGAGCAGATGAGAACAGGCGGAGGGATGGAGGGATAGAGGAGAGAGAAATGGGAAAAAGATGGACAGAGAGGAGGAGGAGGATGTTGGAAAAGAAACTAAGAGGGTCAGATCAGATGGGCGGGTGAAGAGAGAAGGATTGTGTCAGGGTTAAGGGAACAGGTGGTGTGGGAGGAATACAGCTTTTTCACAGCACACTATCAGTGTGGAAGTTGGCCATTTTGAGACACAGAACGTAAACACAGCAAACCAAAACTCACAGCTGTTGATTTTTGTTGCTCAAAAGGGTCACTTGTGGCCGTGTGTTTGGCTGCACTAATGGGTTAGATCAGGGAAATTATTTGGAGGACTACAGGTTATCAAAACTTTGAAAAATCAGGGGGAAGAGTGCAAAAAATTGCGTGAGGAAAGGAGGCGTTTGTGGTTGGCGAAATTAAACCAGCATTTCCAGGGCAACAGTAATGACAACATATGATTTGTATTGCGCATTTCTTGTCAGGTGGGTAAAATATTAATAACAGCAACTCTCAACTAATTTATAGTTTAAAGGTCCAGTTTGTAGGATTTAAGGTGGATTTGTACTTGTGCGTCAGCTATGCAAAGTCTACGTCATAGCCTACGCTGTTGTGGTGGTGTGTCTGTGTCACTCTGCAGTTACACCTCCAAAACACAAGTCGGCAGCGGGGGTTTCTGTAAAGTGTTGTAAAGTTTAGTTGATTCAAAACACATTAAACACACATTAAACATGACTTAATAGCAACAATTTCAAACACAAGTACACAAATCATCTTCACTATAACTCGCAGCATTCACAGACAAAATATTTGTCTCTTGCTGGACACATTTTCCAAACAAACACAACATGCTAATGTTATTAGCACAAGGCTATGGCATTTTACATTGTATAAATTAGCCTAGCAGCTAGCAGAGATTTCCTCTGCTCATATGAAGCCAGGATAAATTACACACAAGACTTAAAATGCTATTTTTGTGGAGGCTTTATTGTCTTCACAATTTATTGTTTCTTATCTGTGAAATTAAAGTAAATAAAAGCTTTGTTTCCACTGAGGGAAATGGTTTCAGCTTACAAATTAATCGATAAGACTGATTAGATTTTATTGATGTCAGTGTCATTATAGGTGCTGCTTATTGGTCTGACTCTTTATTGATTACCTTATTGATTCCTGATCAGTTTTCTGTGTGAAAAATAGGCCTATGCAGGTTTTCAGCATCATCAACACAACTGTTTTATCTCTGAGTCAGTGGAGAGACAGAGTAGTAAAAAGCAAGCATGTGACTCAGTCAGTCTGTTGTCTAAAATGGATGAAATGGGGGTAAAAAAAAAAAAAAAAAAGATTTTTTTTTGTGTTTCCACCTGTATTGATAGGACAGATGTAGAAAGACAGGAAAGGTAGGAGAGTGGAGGAATATCGTGCAGCAAAGGGCCACAGGTTGGAGTCAAACCTGTGCCGCTGCAAAGGACTCCGCCTATATGGGGTGCACACTCTACTAGGTGAGCCAGAGGTCGCCTCAGAGAATACTTATACAGCATTTGTTTTCATTTGATTTTTCAGCATGTTGCTGGTGTTTCCACCCTGACTTGAAATGATAATTTCACAGACATTACAAGCAGCACTTTAGTTACCTTCCTCCGTGACATGAGGCCTTGCTGTGGACTGTTTCTTCTTCCCTGCCGTGACTCATTGACTCCTTGTTTCCAGCAGTGTAAACGCCTGAGTTTAGCGTCATTGTTTGGCAATGTCCAGCTGTCAAAGAAACATGTCAGAATCGCTAAGAAGGAATTGATTAGCTCGGAGGCATTCGATCCCAATGAATCAGACAATTTGGAACCGTTCATGTTTTTCTATCCCTACTTGTGTGAATCTTAGTTTATTTATAGATTTCATTTCTGAGTTGTTTTGAGAGGAAAAACAGTACAATGATAAGCCAGTTCATACTGTGTCCACAGGAAGGTTAAGGCAGAGAGATAGCAACCATGGGGTAAAGACCATGGCTGGTCAGGGAAGGTCTAAAGGAGACCTAGTGTCCTGGCACAGTGAAGCACAATGTACAGTCCAATGCAAGGATGTAGTCTAGTGTGGTTAGTCAGCTTGACTCTTCACCCTTTTGATGTGTTCAATAAAGGGTCCCCAGATTCTAGAAAACTTGATGAGGAAGTCAGAGAGTGTACCGGATTTCTTCAAGATGTAAACAACACACCATGTCATTATGCCATTTTGTAAAGCAAGGAGGAGAAGCATATTTCCACTCTGGCAAAATAACCCTTTTTGCTATGACTATACCGAACGTAAGAGCTTTCTGTAATGCAGGGGAAAGAATCAAAGAGAATTCAGAACAGATAGTATCACAGTGGGAGGATCAGGGACTAACTGTTCCTGCTTTACATGTTACTATATGATTGAAGAATGTCCGCCCAGAGTATGAGTCTTAGTTTCTCCAAATAACGTGCCTGTCACTGCTGACTAAGCCCTTCTCCACACATTTTCCTGAACTTTCCTGTGGTTCAGACATCCTAAAATTGACTTGAATTTAACATTCAGCCTGCAGTTCATTGTGCGGTTTACATCCCAGAGCCTCCATGATGGCCGCACATCCAGGTTATGAGCCGAACCGTGACATAGGTGCTCTCTATATGGGAAAGAAGGAGTAGGGGAAGAAATGATGGGAAGTGGGAGGTGGGGAAACACGTAGTGATTGAAGAAGTCAGCTGTGGTTGCTGTTGTGGAAGGAGACAAACTGTGTGTGTGTGCGTGCTAACTGACAAAATGAAAAAGTGCATGTGAGAGAGAGGGAGAGATAATGGAGCATAGAACTGCAGAGAGACAAAAAAAAGCACCACGCTGAGTCTTTTTTAAAAAAAATGTTGCTTTATTTTTTCTCCCCTCTTTTTCTCTGGAAGTACCAGCTGAGAGTTTTGAAGGTTTGATGTGGGAGGTGGCGAGGTGGCGAGGTGGGGGTGCATACAGAGATACAGAGAGGGAGGGAGAAAGGAGGGGAGAAGTGAATGTGCTGCCTCTCCCTTTCTCCCTCTCCTCTCTTTTCCCTCAGTGTCTCACTTCTCTCGTCGCTTCGTTCGTCGGATTTTTTCCGTGAGCTGGAGAAGAGGGAGGGAAGAGGAGGAAAAAAGAAGAGAAGAAGAAAGAATCAGATAAAGAGAATGGATGAGGTGTTCGCGGGACTAAACCTGAGCAATTAAGTGCTGCATTATAAAAGGGTGAGAAAGATTGGAGGTGAAGAAGAAGACCAGACCGAGGAGAGGAAGAAGAGAGAAGGGGGAGGAGGAAGAGGAGGGGATTTTGGGAAAAGCAAGAGAGGCACAGCGCTGGAAAGACGAGAGAGAAGAGAGGAAGACAAGAAACAAGTGTGTGCAGAGTGGTGAAAGTTATCAGGATTCCCAAAAAGGCAAAAAAGACAGAGTTAGAAAAGAAGAAGTGAAGAAGAAGGAAGAGAAAAGAAAGGAGTTAAGGAAAAGGACAAAAAGGAGGTCTGACACTTGAACCTTGGTCAGCCATCATCTGTCATCCAGGATGGACAAAGTGGAGCGAGTGATGAAGATGGTGAAGAGGATGTCGCCGAGGAAGAAGAGGAGAGAAGGGGGAGGAGGGAGAGGGGGAGGACCGGGGGAGCTGGAGAGCCCGGACACCCTGTGCGACGAACTCTGCCGCTTTAGCCTCTGCATCAGCGGTGAGAGGGCGCACTGCCACGTGTGTGTGTGTGTGTGTGTGTGTGTGTGTGTGTGTGTGCGTGTGTGTGTGCAGTGGATGGGTGTGTGTTCCTGTGAATGTAAATCAATTATTTACGATATTGATATTTGAACAAGAAGGGTGTGTGTGTGTTTGAGAAAGTGTTTTCATGTGCTTCTGTTGCGTTTTGGGCTGCTTTGATTGGATGGGACTTACAGATACTGCAACATGGTTTCATTGGCTTTGCAGACAGTAGTGTGTGTGTCTGTGTGTGTGTGTGTGTGTGTGTGTGTGTGGGTGTGTGTGTGTGTGTGTAAGTCTTTGAACCATAAACTCACTATATCTGCATATCCATTACCATTCAGTGATGATTTTATCAGATGGTCATTTGGTCAACGATCCATGTGTTTTGCAGTTGACCCCCTTACGTGAAAATGACTCTCCAGTAAAAGTGACGGCGTTGGTCAGGTTTAAATGACCAAGAGCAGCAAAGCTGTGACTAGTGTGACTGCTGGAAAGATTGTCTTTTCACAAGACTTGCTTTTCATGTAGCAGACAGATGCAAATACTTTTGGAATCACTGAAACATGACCAGAACAGACAGAGGAAAAGAGCTGTGGCATCTGCCTTTGCTCCAGAGGTAGAAAACCTACAAGTACAAGAATGCAATGCGCTGCACTGGACCAATAAAAGCTCCCACTGGTGGATGATGTACTGCGAGTTGGTTTTGGCTCATGTAACAATCTCCTGTTACAAGTAAACAGTGCACTAAAATATGTTTCTGCAAACTGGTCTCACTCTGAAGTTGTGGAAAACAAGTGCTTGGACAAAAAAGCCGTCCTTTCACGTTGTCATGATACGCAATCAGTCGCCGTTATTGTTTGACAGCACCTGGCAGCGTCAGGGGGAAATGCGGTGGGACAGCAACGAAAGTTAAGGCAGCGGAAGTCTGAGTAGGTTGGATGGGAGGGGTAGTGGATGGGTCCAACAACCACAGACATTCACCCAGGAAGCTGGTGTTGACTTCCTCTAAGATTGTAAAGCCAAACTCTGTTATTTTTTTCCAAACCCAACCATGTGCATTTGTTTTTGAAGGATTAATTTGCTGTAATGTGCCCACGTGGTGTGTTTATTTTGCAAACTGTAAATTTACTGTGAAAACAGAAGTGTATTTTGAAAACAGACAATGCATGTAACAGGCTGAATGTGACACAGCGTCCTAGAACGTCGACAACCAACACACCCAGGGTACCTTGCACATCATATCTCGACGTGGAAAGTTCATGACCAAACGTCGATATGTGACGAGGTCAGAATGAGAATGTGTTGATTTCTGAGAACATTTTAGGTGAGAAATTTGCAATACAGTCACATAATCTTGGTTCATGGTCAGCGCTGCCCAGTTTAACAGTTTGATCAGAGTTTGGTCTGAATTTGAGAGAGGGGCCGCTCACTCTTTTGATCCACTTATACTCTTTGCGTCCGTAGTGGTGAGGGACATACAAAAATGAAGAAGTACAACCTGTAGTTGGAGCAACAGCCCCAGAGCCAGCAAACACCCACTGACAGACACATCATCTGGTCTGATTTTCACTGATAAATAAGCAGTGAGATCTGAGTGATGAGGGAATTGAGGGAAGATTAACATCATTCATTCATTCACACATACTACCAACATTATCATAATATAAAACTGGTTGTGAGTTGTCAAAGTATCCCTTTAAACCACCACTAAAAGTTTTGGGGAGGACGTCAGGGTGGATGTGTGGGTGCACAGAGGGTTTGACCTCAACACTAGAGCTCAGGCTTTGCTGGTTTTACCCTAATCACAAACTTTCCTGACCCTCACTGAGCAGCTGTAGTTGGTGTAACATAATCAGACCTTAACCATAAAGGTGATAGATGAGAAACAGCTCATGTAAGTCATTTTCAAGTCTCCAATCAACCACTTTGTGAGTTGGTTAATGTATTTATATAGCACATTTCATATCCAAAGGCAACCCAACATCGTATTCACATTTCACAAATAAAAGCATAGGAAACAGATAATAAAAACAAATCAAAGCAAGCGACAAAATCACAAAGACTAATAACAATAAACAAACAGATGAAATTGATTCAAAAGAAAATTAATTAAAGCAGTGGTGAACAGACAGGTCTTTAGCTTGGATTTAAAAATGGTCAGCATCGTCTCAAGTCTTAGCTCTTCCTTTAATTTGCTCCACATTTGAGCAGCATGGAAGTTTAAAGCAGCTCCATCATGTTTAGTTTAGACTTTGGGAACAACCAGTACTCCAGAACCAGGTGACCGGAGAGGTCCGCCAGGTTCATACTGGGTCATGAGATCTGATCTTGGACATAAACCACTTAGTGATTTATGGACATGTAATAAAATGTATCATTTGATTCTGTGAGATACTGGCAACCAAGAAGACTTGTGGGCCCACAGGGCTGCAAACCTGTCCCATATCCCAAAGGGCAAAATGGTAAATAGACTACATTTGTGTCGCACCTTTCTAGTCTTATCTGTGTCTGCCATACAAAGCTGCTTTTACTCCGCCCATAACAACCACCCTGACTTTCGTCTGTTTAGAAGAGTGTCCCCCTGAAAAACAAAGTTTTTAAAGTGCCCATTGCTGCAAAGGTCCACGGCTGTGATAACAGGCAGGTTTTTTGATGAGCACTGGCAGAAGTGCAAGCTAGCTTGTTGTTGCATACTGAGGCAAAACCACGGAAACACTGAAATTACCAAAGATTTCTACATATTTGGACAATTTATTTTTTAATTTTGAAGTTTGATAGAAATGTTATCACAGGCCCAGTTTTTCATCTGGTTGTCATTTTAAGTTGCCAGTGCTGTAACTCTGGGTTTTCAGTCACCAACGTTATCAGCTCCTCTATCTTGCTATCTTTCCGTTTCTGTGACGCCTGCTATCGCCTATTAGATTGGTCAAAACCAGGTGGCAACTTCCAGAAGTTCAACACAGTGAACTCAGTGCGGTAGAGCAAAACCTGTGCACGTGCATGTGGGTGTCAACCACTTCCCCTCTGCTGTGTTCCTCTCATTGAAATGACTGGAGCGCATCGGTTTGAAAGCTGCTTAAGGTGCCAGCTGCTGCTCAGTTTAACATTCAAACACACTCTCGCAGTAATTTGGGGTTCAGTATTTTGCCCGAGGCAACATGCGGACTTGAGAAGCCGTGGATCGATCTGCCTATCTTCCAATTAGTGGACGAGGTGCTCTCCTGAGCCACAGCAGACCATTAGAGGAATGGGGATACACACTGGACAGGTGGCCGGCCTTCCACAGATCTGATACATACAGATAGATATCTACTCACAGTGTGACATTTACGCAGCCTGCCTGTCTTTAGACGGGTTGGACACTTGTATACATATGTAAAATACAAATTATCCTTCCAATCTTTTGATTTAGAACCCTATTTACTGCAGGTGATGATAGTCCTTGCACCCACTGTTGTTATCACTTGTTCCAATTCCTCACTGGCTGATTTGGGCTTTCTGATGTCTTATTTCTTAACATAGCAAAACAACAACATCTTTTTCAAGTAAGCCAATTGTTTTTAGTAACTGCACTATATTTCTAATAAATTCCACCCAAATGCAACGACTTTGCATCAGAGAAGAGAAAAACAAAACCTGATGCTGCCCAGGTTATGTTCTATTTCATATGTGCTCCGCCCTCTATTGGGCTTCACTATTGGTTTGTCCCTCCAAGGCACCACTTCGGCACCCTGAAAAAAAACTCAACATTTTATTTAGTAGCTTATATAACATTACCCATCTACATGACCAAAAACGTAACTAAGATGTGCTCATATTAACCCTTATTTATCGTACAACAGAAAACTGGAGGTACTGTCATCTCCATGCAAAGCTAGAAATTGAACAATGTAGATGTGAGCGGAGGCTACAGTCAAATCTTACCTTAGATCTCAGCTCACATACGCAAGTGGACATGAGTACATCTGGTTGAGTTGGAGAATTATTTCATCTAAAGCCCTATTCGGACGGGATTAGTTTAACGTAGAGACGTGGGGTAAAGCAAATACTACCAGGAATTTTAGTCCCGCCCGGACACGCTATGTCTGTAATCATTACGGATAATGTCAGTAGAAATGACGGCGACTTTTACCTTCTGTAAAATGGTAGAATGTACATAAATATTTCATCACGTCCTGTTTTTTCGATGATGGAGGCGCTTGGAGAAGCATACGGTGTTGTCGGCAGATAGTAAATGAAATATTCCAACTTCAGCTGGAGTTCAGTTTTCCTCTGTAGCTGTTGGCTGTAGCAGTGTTTTCTTTCCATGCGGCGTTTTTCCAATTTTCTTTGATAATAATAATAATAATAATACATTTTATTTATAGTGCCCTTTTCATCACAGGATCTCAAAGGGCTACATGTTTAAAAAACAAAGGAAAAAAAGAGTAATGGTAAATAAAAAACAAGGCAAGCAGTTTTATTTAAAAAAAAAAATAAAAAGATTCAGGCTGCTAAATAGGGCCAACTGGTTAGATTGGACCTTGGACGTCAGTGTTTCCATTTCTAGCTCAGAGAATTTTCTCTTCTTGGCCGTAATACGTCTCTTCATGTCATTAACTCTAGGGGCGAGGCCTCTAAACCAAAAATATATTGTGGTGAGATATCTAAATGCCAATTGTTGTTATATTTATCAACGCCCGATCATTGCTACGCTGTGATTGGCAAGATAAGAACGTCATGAATCATACGCGAGCCCTATTGTTAATGAATTCTGTGCTCAGATCTGTGCTGGTGTGTACATAAGATTTATACATGGGAGCCAGTCAGTTTGGCATCTAAATAAGTAGTTTTACTAAAATTACTAAAGTGGGACTTTGTAACTGTTGGACTCTGCTTTGGTGATGCTTCTCTTCTCTTTGATAAGACCTCTAAGTAAAGTGATAATCACATCTTGTGCCAAAATTGGTCACGGTTAAGAAATATTTCATCATTGACAGGACACCTGAAGGCAAACAAATGCCCGTCCATCACCCTGACCAGTAGACTTATTTCTTCACTGGCCTGAAATATAGCTGCTAATACAGGAGTCTTACATATGCAATTCATAGGAGGCTGGAGGGAACTGGCACTGCCGAGATGTCAGACACATTTCCTCCTGCAGGGACAGAAAACTTTGGCTCCCAGTTTTCCTGTGACACAGTGTTGTTGTCTGTTTGCCAGTGTTTGCTGCATTGCTGTTCACTTGGCTTAATTAGTTAGTGCTAGCATTTAATTAGCTCTGAGCTGGTTAGTGTTGATGCCACAGTTTGTTAGGTACCTCATGTTCTTCAAAGACTTTGGAAAGTGTTTCACAGAGAGTTCAGAATCTTTTTTTTGGTGAGGTTTATTTTTTAACTCGCTTTGATCGTACACAAACAGCTCAGTGAGGAGAGCGAGAGGGTGAGTGTGGCAGAGAACGTAAAGAAGAGAGGGCGTATACAGCAGTCGACTATAGTACATGTGAGAGAGGGAAGCGTGCCGACTTCCCTCTCCCTCCTCCCGTATATGCTTTCATCAAACAATCTTTCTAATCACTCAGCAGAAACTGCAGCAGCCGGGCTTCAAACGGCATCAAACAAGCGTCAGAGAACCAAACATTTACTGCAGGCGGGGAAAGGTCACTTTGAAAACAAGAGGAAACACGACTATATCAAGGCAAACATCCCATTGCCCTCCTCTGTTCCTACACAAAAGATGTTTTTTTTTCTCTAACATGACAAATGCCAATCGCTGGATGGTTTTATCTAGTGCATTTTACAACAACAAGAGATCACAATGTTTAGCATGCCTGGTATTAAAGCTAGGGTATGTAGAAATCTGGAAAAGCAAAAACATCCTCCTCCTGCAGCTCTCCACTCTCTGTCGTAAGCCCCTCCCATCAGATGACCACAGGTATATGCTTTATACAGTTGCCCAGTGTTTCCTATACATTGTTTTATTTAATCTTATTTCATTGAGGAGTTGCACACAGTGCATTCGCTCAGCTCCTCCTTCGTCTATCTGTGTTTATCAGATGACAAATGAGTCATGAGTTAGCTAGCTAGCCACCCCACGGTCCCTCCGCCTTGCTCTCCGCCACTGAGGACTGCTTCCCCAGGAGGAGACCAGGCAGCAGCTTAGGAGACGTGCTACTTGTCAGCAGCTATAGCGGCTCCAATTCGACCAGTGTGAACCAGCGCTGGGCCCAGGCTGGTGATCTGCAACAGCACTGAGTCTAACCTGTAAAAGAGCAGCGGCAGAAAGTTCGATGGGCAGGCAGGGAGTCAGGGCTGTCCGGTTCCCTGGAGGTGGAGTTTGCGCTGGCTACATAAATGTGAACTTAAAACTGCAGCAGTGAACCCTTGGCTCCGGTTAGCCAAAGGCGACAGTGTCTGTCCATCTCAAAAACATTTCACAGGTATTGACACTTGTTGTCTGTTGTTAACTGACGGACTCTCTTGTAGACTTTCCTTTTGATATGTCTTCCCAGACATTGGATCAGGCTTTCACAGAAGGGCTGTACATTACTTCTGCATTTGTAGAACAGCCAATAGGAACGTCCTCTCTCTGAAATAACCTGTAACTGGACAAAGTGCTAGATTTTTCAAAGCCTGAAAGCAGAGCCAAGAGGAGGTACAGAAGTCTAGTTTTCTCTCAGTGCACTTGAGTTACAATATGCTCAAAGTTAATCATGGAATTTTTGCCCAGTGGCGCCGAATCTAATTGCCTACCACAGCTTTAATACCAAACCCCAGCTGCAGACAAACAGATTTTTCTGTCCGAGCTCTTTACCCACAGAACTCAAATTGGATCCTGATTTCAATCACTTAAAACTCAAACTGAAACAGTTTTTGAAGAGGAATCAGTTGTGCAGTCATGAATAATTTGGTGCTTGTATTGTTGTTGGACCAATGGATTGCTTTGCCAGTATGTTGTATGTTTTCTTAATTGGTGGGTATGATCTGTTGGTGATAATAACGAGACAAGAAAACAGTGTCACCCCACTTCAGTAACCATCAAGCTAGTTCTTGACGATTTTCAGTGAGTCCTTACTGCTTCAGTTGAACCAGTTCAAGTCCAAACCAGAGTTCAGGAGTCCCTCAGTCGCGCCGGTCTCTTGTCAAAAGTTTTCATCTTTCTTTGCTCCGTATTACATCTGTGCAGTCTTTATGCCAAAACCTTTTTCAGCTGTTTCATGTCTGTTGCAAGGAAATAAGATTGGCAACCATTTTGAAATATGCTGGAGAACTGTGAATGGCAGAGTCAGAGCCAGTAGACCGCTAAGAACAGAAAAACTGGCGCTGCTCTTCCATTGACGCTCTCATAAAGACTGTCATGGGTCACTAAGTTGGCCATGAAAGTTATCCTCACTCAGACATGATTGAGATGTTTTATCTCCCTCATTTCCTGGCGTGAAGTGCCACTGACATTTTCGTCCTCCTACAGGAGCACAGACTGTATTTCACCCGCACACAAACTGCACCACAGTTCGACTGGAACCAATCTCAGACCACCGTGTTCAGGCATGACAGCACCCTCATTAGCTGGCACAATGCATTAGCCAATCTGCGGTGTAAAAATATCTGTCAACCTTCCCGAGTCCTATTAATCAAAGACACACACCTTTTGCAGTACAATGCAGGGCTGGTTGTTAACCGCAGGTCATACAGCGCTCTTTCTCACCAGCTGAGTGTAGCAGCTGACAGATGTGATGGGCACACCTATAGTAATGTGAGAGGAGAATAGCATGGGGCACTTTTAGCTATTGTCTCTGTGTGTGTGTGTGTGTGTCTGTGTAGGTGTCGAATGTCTATTAGGTGAGGAATAAAGAAGGAAATTACAGCATAGAGTGAAATACAGGAAAAATTATGGGATGCTGGAAAATATGAACCTTACCTTTAGACCAGGCAGGACAATCAAATATGTCTCATAGCATGAATTTCTCTCGCCAAAGTGGCTCGGTGACACAAATGAATGGCAATAAAACTGCCAGCCATCACCTAGATTTGAAGGAGCATGGTGGATGTGCCCTGCAGCAGAAATTCAAATGTACCTAAGGCAAATTGCTTGAAAGCAAGAGTAAGACGCAGGTAGAAAGCGAGCTGCACATGCAATCGGTAGAAAATAACCACAATAAGTCGTCCATATGGTGACATGTGCACAAAAACTGTTATCAGGTGCAGAAGCATGATGTTAACCAGCTGCAAATATTACAATCCCTTTACTGTCGACATTCAAAGCCCCAGTGTGTAGGATTTAGGGGCATCTATTAGCAGAGATATAATATCCATAAATATGTTTTCATTAGTGTATCATCACCTGAAAACAAGACTCGCTGTGTTTTTGTCACAGTTTATATCTTGTTTCACACTGTTGTTGTTAAACTGGCTCTAGATAGGGTGATTCATGTTTTTGCATCTGCCCGCGTGGTTCTATATGAGAGAAAGTTCAGTTCCGCAACCTCACCGCTAGATGCAACTAAATTAGACACTAGACCTTAGACACTTAAATTTGGGGGAATCTATGTTTGTTTTTTGGTGATTGAGAAGGATGTTTATGACACAATAAATTGAATTGAATTGTCTGACATTGAATTTTGGGTGTAAAAATGGACTATAAGCAGGAGGGCTGCCCCCTAATAGTCAACCAAACGCTGGGAATTTAATTTGAAAGGACAGACACAGGAAGTGTCCACGCTCAGCAGTCAGACAGGAGTCAGGTTAATTTCCAGGGCTGGTACCTGCGGTTATTCCACAGGCTAGTTAATAACATGTCAGGCAGGAAATCCAAAGTGTGGGATCATTTTGAGAAGGTGAAGGACCAACCCAAGGTGATATGTAAACTCTGCAGGCAAACATTTACCTATCATTCATCGACTACAAACATGAGGTATCATCAACTTAATTAACAGGCGGCTCACTCAGATTGTGACGTGCACTTGTAAATAAAATAAAGGCCTATATTAATGAAGGTTCATTAGTACATCATGCTGGTAAATCCGAATGAATTTCGGTCTTCTCTGATGCTCATGGTTTCAGTAAAATTAACTGTATGATTGAATTGTGGAAATCTAACTGAGCTAACGATGTGTAGCATATCGACGGAAGTTTTAAACATTTATATCAACCAAAAGCTAAATAATGTTAGCTCCAGCAGGTTGCCAACAATCAGGTTTTATACATCCAAAGAAATTCTTTAAGAATAAACTGCTTGGCAACCAGAACAGGCATCGAACTGAGACAGGCCTTTATTCGTCAAAATGTGTGGCCACACCGAGCTAGTGAAAGGAACTGGTCATTTTAATGGGACTAGGCTTTTAACTGAAGTTTTACGATAGACTCAGTAGGGGTATGCTTGAAAATCTCACATAATTCATATTGGATTCATCTATAAAGACAATAGACGGATAGGAGACTCCTGTGTAACGTACATATACGCACTGTTTAACGGCCCTGAGCAAACTGGGGAGAGGACCAGCTGAGATATGGAGGAATAGTGGTTAAATCTTGTGTTTGGCGTCGCTGGGTAACAATAAAGAACAGAGAAGCATTCAGGTTTTCTAATTTATTGATTTCCGAGAATAGGACAGAGAGATGCCAAGATAAGGTGGCAGTAATCATGAAAGGAGTTTCACTTCTTAAAGATCAGTGTACTACTTTAAACAGAAATGTTTTTTAGTCATTTTATTGAAACAAAACGTAATGAAACGAAACAGTGCTTTGTTTTACGAGGCGTAGGGTTTACCGCAGTCGTACAACTGATTATGATACTTTAGAAGGATCAGGTGTGTGTTTGTGAGTGACTATGAGAGTATAAGCCATCCCCCAAGCCACTGATACTGTCAAACCCTGCCAGGTTTGGTTTGTGCATGTGTGTTCTGGAACCAAAATATACCCCAAAGCTGCTGAGCCTCTGCATTATTTCCATGAGAGCCAATTTTCATCTCAAATCTGCATCTTATAATTACGCCTCACGCATTGAAATTATCAGTTCCACAGTAAAACTCCAGCTGAACTACTGCAGCAGCTGACAGATAATGCGAACGAGATGTGCGACGGAGGTGGGAAATTACCATCAGCTCCAAGGCAAAAGCAGCTCCAACAGTCAAAGCTTCACCTTTACTGGAGCTGTAGATAAACAAAGCCCTCAGTACATTTCAGAGTTCAGGCATGTTTTAGGAAGGCATTTAACTGGCACTCTGTGACCTTTTCATTTGACCTCTAAGATATCCTGCGGCATATTCAAAACAACAGAGAGAGGGTAAACAGTCAAAGACGGACACTCCCATCGGGTAACGCTGCTTTTGTTCTGTCTCAATCACAAATATAGACTGCAGCAGAATGCATTCTCCCCAGGGCGCGTCCTAAAGGTTTAGTTTTAGGGCCCCCTCATTGTAACGTGTTACTACTTCATGTTGCACTGTTGTGTATTGTAAACATTATTTTAAGCACACATAATGTGAACAATAAGCATGTAAAGACTAATATAGGACCTATCAACAGCAACATTGTCTTTAAATAGACTACAGTAAATACAGTATCTGTCTGTAACCCTCTAAAACCAAGAGCGGTCCTTCTCAGGGCCTTGTGCTGTATCTGGTCAGAGTTAAATTAATATTTTAGTGTTATATTCTCATTGAAAATGACTGAATCTCACCTGTCATCATGTGAAAATGTACTAAAGTACGAAAGGATATGACATGACCAAAAAGGTATAATGCACAAGACTACCTTATGATAAAGAACATTTATTACAGATAACTAATAATATGGCTTATATTGCTGAAGAGTCAGGGCTGGCTCTGATTGTTCCCTCGAGGATACATAGACCAGCTGTTAGTGACAGTTTGATTTAGATATTGACAATTGCCACTCCAAATGAAGTGATAAATGACAACCTAAAGCATAAAGTACAAACTTAAGCTAGTGCTTCTTCCAGCTGTCAGTGGTATCTTTCTGACTGATGCTGTATGACTCTTTAGTTTTAAAACTTAAGCACCGTAGTGTTTACCTTCACATTATTATTTACATTAAAATTACACCAAACCAAACTTTAAACAAAGAGATGGCAGAACAGGAAACTGACATTTCTGTAACAGTGTTGGAAAAAGGGGAAATGTTTTTAGTTTGCTCAGTGCGCAGTATATTTACAGCAGTGTCTGCAATAAGCAGAAATGTGACACTTGAATTGTTAATACGTGGTTTGATATGGCTTGTTCATACAATTTGTTTTGTTGCATCCCACTGCATCAAGGAAACCCCTGCTGTTGAGCAATAACAAACAGCTGCACTCATTATTTGGTGCATTCATTCAGTCCAGCACGAGTTGTCAGCGACTCCGCTC
Source organism: Cephalopholis sonnerati (assembly GCA_019142605.1). Taxonomy (NCBI): domain Eukaryota; kingdom Metazoa; phylum Chordata; class Actinopteri; order Perciformes; family Serranidae; genus Cephalopholis; species Cephalopholis sonnerati. Next base: position 6,522,578 of record JAGQAX010000002.1, on the reverse strand, counting down.
TGCAGTGGAGTTTCATTCTCTTCACTGACAATTGAATGACTTTTTTTTTTCTTTCAAAAAACATAAAATGTGGCAAAGTAGCATGATTGCACCACTCCTCTGCAGTACTTAGTGGAGACATTACCTTGCTACTGATGTAGAAAAACACCAGGCTACCCAGCAAGTGGTGAAAGTAGTTAAAATTGTTGGTGTTAGTGCTCTCCAACACTGATTAGCTGGCACAAATTGTGGCTAATGTAAGGCCAGAAAGTTGAAGAGAAACCTGACCTCAATGCATTTGTTTGTGGTGATAAAGAGGTGTCTCATTTTTTGTTTTTGGAACAGCTATTTTTATTTGAAAAGAAAATTTGAAAGGCTAGATTTGTCCAAACATTTCTCCAAAACAGCAGGAGCCAACTAAAAATGACAATGGGAAATTATTATTAGCCACCAGACAAATGCCTGTAAAGGTTTGGTTTTGGCTGGTGTGTTTTCCAGCACTAACAGCCACACTGGCAGCAAACAACTGTCATTTGGGAGTCCATTTCCACTCCAACCATCCAACATTTGTTAAAAATAATGAACCTGGCCTGTGAGTTCGGTGATGAATTTGCTCTCGCTGCTACCACGGACAAAAGGAATTAGATCCCTGGCTTGTTCACAACAGCTGAAGTGGCTGAAAGACCTGTTAACTGGAGAAACGTGTGGACGCACATCAAAAGCGCAGCAGATGGAGAAAAGCCTGTTGAAAGCTGCACACAAAGGCTTAAGAGGCTGTACAACATTCGCAACTAGCTAAATGTCTACAGCAGCATCAAAAGCACAGCAGAGAGGAGAGATAATTGAATATGCCAGTGCAAAGAAAAAAAAATAGATCACAGAAACGAGAAGGCGTCACACAGGGCAGGTAATGAAATGTGACATTAGAAACCTGCTGCAAATGGGTAAATAACTTCATGCTGATGGCCACTACAACACACTGCCTGAGGTCAATACAAACAGCAATACGTACTTGTGTGTGCAGTGCTGTGACCCACAGGAAGGGTTCCCTTTTAACAGACTCCTTATCAGTTTTGATGAAAATATTTACTTGAATTTAATTGGCCCTATTTAAACAAACCATAGCTCATGGTCTGAAGTGCATGGAGTAAGTACATTTAGGGTGTGTCCAACTCCACTGTTGCTAGTTAAACAGCACATAATCTGGGTGGAAAGTAATTAATCATTGGTGTGTTTTGGTGGAAACATGAAGTCAATCCCAGGTGCCCATACACCTGGTGCTCTGGTATTTACATGGCGGATTCAGCAAACTGGAGAAACAAGCGTTTTTCTGCTGAGAGTAATGCCGAATGACCAGTAATGCCACTGCAGCAAATATTGTGGGGCATTTAAGCAGCACATCAAAAAACTGTAGTTATAAACTTGACAGAGGACACAGAACTTAAATTATAGCTTCTGAAATGATAAAGTTACGCTGCTCCTCGTACGTTAATGCACACAGCGTCTCTCTTAATGGGGAGTCAAACAGCAGCTCTGCTCTGATCTCTGCTATGTTCACATTTTAAAGAATGTCACTTACATTTTCCTCATTAATGATGCATTATTTCACCTACCTGCAACCCATTCATCCGTCCCTTAGTGTGTAACAAGTAAATTGTACGCATGTTGTGAATCTTCTTATGTAGGTGGATCTTACTGTCTGAATAGTGCGCCTTTACATAGCAAAAAAATGCTGCGCCATTCTGACTTTAGACCAGGTTTTTGTTGGTCAATGGAGCAGTCGCTTTCCGCTGCCTCAAAATAGCAATATGCCAACAATGCACCTGACCACACTTCAGTTTAAGACCTACACGCCCGTAAGTGCACAGATGGTCACAAGTATTTGCTACTTAAACAATGTGAGCGCTGGCTATGAAAAAGACAACTGCTAAGCAACAAGTTGAGCAGCGATCTGTGCTGCTTTGCGCCAGGTGTAAGATATGGCCCTAAGTTTCAATATTGTCACCACCTGGCTCAAGGCTGGTGACAAAAGGGAGGGCACACAAAGATATTTGAGTCAAAAAAATGATTCATTTAACTTAAACTAATAAACATATTAATTAACTGGTTGAGTCTGTAAGTAGGAGAGGAATTAGTTAGCTAATAGCTTGTGTTAGCTTGTGCAGTTAAATCAAACAAAGAGCAAAGCCTGAGGTGCACGCACCAGGGTCAGCTGAGCGAGAGCGACTGCTAGAAAGTTAATCTTTAACCCTTGATGCCTTTTGGAAGCCATGCCCAGATGGGCGGGTATCAGCAGACGACCCTCCCAGCTCCACCTACAAGCCAACTCCCAGTATCTGTAGAGCAAGACAACAGACAGGTGGGGTGGGGATGGTCATCACAGTATCAACATGTGCAGATTATTTCATCTTTGTGTATTTATTATCTACATTTTTGAATGTTGAAAATATACATGTTGACATAACCAGCAGGCTCGGGCTGTCCACGATATTACGGTATACCAGGATATTTTAAAGTCCTGGCGGTATAATTTTCAGCACCATCGGATTTTCAGATGCTCTTCTCTCTATTAAACTCATTTACTGTATACACTGATGGAATTTCAGGAAAGTATAAAGGAACTACAAAAGATTTCGCCCAAGTCTAATAGCCAGTAAAGTAGGGATTACTGATGTCAGTTAGATCAGGGTTAGATTGGTATCTATACAAGTGATCATAGTGAGACTATGCTGCTACACTGCTACTATATTACTCAGTGATGCTCAGTACAGTCAGGGGCTTTGCTGCCACAGTCTTATTAGTCTGGTGTGACCAGTGACTTATGATGGCTTATTTTTTAGTGCTGTGTTTTTTGAGAACATACACTCATATTGAAAGCGATCTGGAAACATTGGAAGTCAAATAAAAGTTTAGTGTCATTCTCTGCCCCTGCATGCTCCTGAATATCAGGGTTTAATTTCAGACACACTTTACATTCACTGTAGGAAGAAAGACTGATACCTGATGGTTATTGCTCAATTTTTAAAAGCCCCACAGCTGAGAGGAATGAAAACCTTCATATTTCTTCCTTTCAACGAGAATCAGCTCGGTGACACTGATTCCACTCAGGCTGCATTCAGACGAGGACTTTTTCATAATGCATGAGTGTCTTTTTACTGCTTGAATGCATAAGTGAAAATAATACATGATACACAGAAAAACTGGCATGTGGTGCAGTTGACGCCTAAACATAAAAGAGGGGAAGTTGTAAGAGAAAGGGAAAATAATGCAGTGATGTTGTGTTTCAAAACAGAAGGAAGCTTCTGGAGGAAGATCCTCAGGGGAGCTAGCTTTCATACATTTATCCTCCATCTAACATTGGAGCTCGAACACATACATATCTATGCATATACGTCACGACCAAATCAGTATGTTGAAGCACTAGTGTCCTTCAGTCAGCTAGTTGCCAGAGTTCTCTGTTAATGTCTACCCAATAAAACGATAAGTTTAACAGCAGCTCATGATGCTAATGACATGGGCATTAAATGTTACCAGGGTTTCTCAAACATTTGTGTATTTCTAGCAGCCTGTCATGAAATCAGCATTTGCTGCCACATATTGATTTTCTATTTTTGGACCTGGACCACTCATTAAGAACGCTTTTGGAATATATATAAAACCTTTGATTATTAAGAGCTTTTAGAGTGCAGAGCATACTCTGGGCATAGACACAGCAGCAGAACATCAGGCACAATAAAACTGAAACTCAGTTGTCTCATCCTGAAGTCTTCAAATACCACCACTTTGTCAGTAATTTCAACGTCAGACACCCAACACCAAAAGCCACCTTTTGCGGAGACAGTTTGCAACGCAGCCATACGAAACCTTTTATGGTGTTATGATACACCACCAGTTGGTCAGACACGGCAGTATGTCTTTGTGGTATAATGCACTGCTTAACGGCATCAGGTTGAAGCGTTGCCGGTATATACATAAAATAAGGAGCAGGGAAGTTCCTATAGAATGGGCGGGAGGGAAGGAGGGATGGGTCCAACAAACCCTGGACTTTCAGGCCAGAGCTTTATGTTTGCTTCCTGTATGAATGTAGAGCCACACCATGATGTTTGCTTTCATACCTAACCACGTGCTTTTGTTAACATTCTGGTGTTGGTTGCGGCGTCCTGGAACATCAACAGCAGACGCAGGAGGATACCTAGTGTTTAATATGTAGACGTGAAAGGTCACTGACAAAGCGGCAATATGTGACAACTTGCGATGAGAACGTGTTTTAGTTGATATAGAAAGAAAATGCACTATCAGCACAACAATGTTCTCAGTTTAGCATTGTTTCTGGTTTTGCCAGCCTAATTTAGATGAGACCAGTTGCATTCCCACGGACTGCACACTCCGTTGTCCAGTGCTGGGTCTACTGTGACTGTGGCAACAGTAACTTTGCTCTCACTTGCCTCTGCAGCAGCTGCTCCTCTTATCCATCAATCTGGTCTGATCAGCTCTGATCGATCTGACCACAAAGTGACTGACTAATCAGTTCTCCTCTCTGTGACTCGAACTCAACAAACTGCTGCTGAAGATTAAAAACAAAACTCAGAAAGTGTTCTGCCTGCGCTGCATTCACAGATACCGTCGATATATAAAGAGAACTAGATACAGCATTGGAGGCAGGACCCAGATCATTTCTATGAAAGTTGCTCAGTGCTGCAGGAAGCCAAACAACCTCAGTTTCTGCACTATGAGAATGCCTCGATCTTCTGTGTCATGGGGTCCAAACACCAAGCGCACTATAGATTTCTGAATGGCAAACTTAGCGCTCTGCTAACTTAATTGAGGATAAAATTATTTCATTGTCCAGCTCTTCTCGGCTTTTAAAGTCTTTTCGTTGAGGTTGTGATGCTCAAAAACTTGTATCCATTGATTTACAGATGTCTCTTTCTTAATCTAAGTCTGTGTGGAAAAAGTCTAACTGGCTATTGTTGTAATCAATCAAAAGCTGCTACTAGAGCCTGAAGTTGCCTTTCTAGTTTAGTAAATGAGGAATATGCTCACTGAGATTTAAATATGATGTGCTAATGTTTATAATTTGCTCAGATAGAAAAAAATAATTTCCTCCAAATGGTAACTTGAATTTTTTCACGAAAGCCAGGAATCCTGTACAGCACCAAAACAATATGACTGATTAGCTGCCTGCAACTGTTTTGCAATATGTAATTATAAGTCATCTAAATTAGTCAATTTCAGATTAATCTCATTTTGTTAGTTGTGCAGCATCACATCTTTTTTACTGTCTCCCTCCCTCTCGTATTTGCACACACAGCATTAACTGTAAAAATCCTCAAACCAGACATCTGTCTGTTAGGATACTGTACTCTTTCCAAACTGTACTCGACAGGAGACATGCATTACTGCCTCTAGGATGGTGCATCTTTAATCTTAAACATATTTTAGTGCATTTATTTTTAGGGGCTATTTTTTTTTGCAGCTGGAGTGACCCAGTTTTGCCTCAGGGATCAACAAAGCTCATCATATCTTCTTACATATCTTATTGGCTACATCTGTAGCAAGACTGATAGTAGTGTTATCATGTCCATCTTTTCAGAGAGAAAATAGCACAGCTGATACAGTATAATCAGAGGGCTTACAGTGTGTAATGATAGTGGTTAAAAAGATACAAACTTGATGACTTGATTACTTACTTTTGTTCGACGTGGCCAATGCCCCCTGGAATTGTTAAGACGTCACTAAATTAAACCCTTAAATAACAACTCTACTTAGCAGAGACACTGATGACTCATGAATTACACTGATTTCGTTTGATCTGGTAATGTGTTGGGCAGTTTAGATTATTTTTCACCATAATAAATGTTGGCATTGCACTTCTCCCTAAGCCACAGATACCTTACATTTGTATGATGTTATGTGCAAAAAGTCGAACATTTATATATCTTCACATTTCAACAGCTTTGTGTGTTTAGATTTAAGCACAAAAATCACTTAGTTGTGGTGAGGAAAAAATCATCTTTTGGATTAAAACAACTTTATTTCGTGGCAGTATCCCGACAGGAAACGCAGTGACATCTCAGCAAAAAAACAGCCCATACTGGTGGCGCTATCCGCAGTAGAAATATAGCAACGCGTGATTAAAAAGCTCCTGGAAAGGCTGTGCTGACTCACCAAAACACAACCAGTTTTGTTGTTTGTTGGTCTTCAACTGTCGTTTGCAGCTTGGCAGGGGTCTCACGTAGATGTCCACCATCCCCTTCATGCCCTGATGGCAACATCATCACCGGAGTCACTTTTAAAATGTTAATGTGATATGTATGAAACTTACAGATCTAATGTATCTGTATTTCTTTGGCGATGGGGCTGTTATTTGAGGTACTTATGTTGGTTATCATCTCCTGTTTTTTAAATTTATATTGTGTGTTATTAGGCCAAAGACACCTTCCACTTTAGGGGCATACAAGGTGACTGAACACTGTAACGAAACCAATCTGCTGTAACTAACCCTACTTTGCAGAACCTACTGTAACCTAATGTACCTTGCCTGATCTAACCCAACGTTGCCCAAACTAATTTTATCTGCCCTTAATAACTTTCACCTAACCAAAACTTACCCAATATGACAGTCTAACCTGATCAGTGTGTAATTCCATCTCAAGCTTTTTGGGTGAAAACATAAAAAACATGTACAGAAACACGAGTTTATTCCATCTCATAACAAGCACCGAATTGCTCTGCACTGCCTGCTGTGCATAAACACAGCCTCAGCAGACACACTCCAATGCTCCAAGTGTGTTCATGTAGCAATGAAATCAGCATACAGGTGTACACATAAAACAATAGGTACAGTGCCATTTTCTGAGGAGGAAAATCTGAGTCAGCTCTGCAGGTGCTGAACTACAGGTCCTGCAAACAGTAGGTACTGATATCAAGTTGTGCCAACTCGGCACTTGCATGTAGCCATTGATCAAAATTACTGTTGTCCTGTGGATACGAATATTGTAAAATCCTGTCATGTTCTTTAGCAAAAAAAAAGGTTAACTCATTTGCCCTGACGACAATGATTGTAACTCATGTTAATGTTAATGTTATTTGACTAAATTTGTTTGTTGTATTTTAAGCCTCCTACACACTGTGAGATTTTAGCAATCTAATAAGTTTAGTGCAGCTACACCATGCAACATGGATCTAATAAACTTGGGTACAACAGCAAGTTTGATGTATGCAGACTGTACGATAACAGTGCCCACTGGATCTCAGGCTACAGCGTACATCCATCGATGTCAATATGCAAGAACAAAGTGTCATCAGCATGCGTGACCCACGTGCCGCTGTTAGTGGTAAGAGAAAAATGGAAACAAACATATTTGAGCTCCTGCTATAGCGGCATTTACTATATGTGTATTGAAAAGGTCAACTTGGTGTGTGAATTTTGCAACAAGGGCTCAAAGTGTATTTATTAGCATCTACTAGCATTTAGCATTGTTGCGCTGATCAGTGCGTCATTTCATGCTGCGTTTTTATTGGTTGGTTAGTAGATGTAGCTCGTAACAGCAGTCACACTTTGAGGTGGTCCTCCGAAATTTCTGACACTGTCAGAATTGTATCCCAGGCTGGTTTTGATCCCACGACAGTGACAACGGCCATCCTTGAACCTCTCTCACTGTGCAATGTAGGACCACTGTTTTAGAATCACGACTTCAGATATCGCCTTGATTCTTTCACCTTGGTCATCTTTCGTTTCGGACAGGCAGATATTGCACATTATATACTGTGCTTTAAAGGGGCACTTTGGGAAATTGAGAGTGTATGAGTTGTGTAGATATGGCTCTCAACATGGAGGTATCCAGCAGCTAAGGGTCTATGTACGCGTAAGGTTTTTTTGAGAGTATGCTCCACCTGTTTTGTGCGGCCGCTCTGAGACCATTAAGTAAAAACCCTTTGAACTTTTCAGAAAGGCGCTGTTGAATTCACAGCTGCCTCTTCAGTTAGGCTACTGTGTAACCGTCACAGCAAAGACAGAAAAGTTAGTTTTTTTGGGAGCAGATTGGCCGGTGGTCACTGGATGTTGCTGGTCAATGTTGTGCTTTTATAACTGTTAGCTTAAAGTTAACTTTGTCAACTCTCTGTTGATGTAGCATCATGTTTGCTGCCTGGCTGTTAGTGTCAAGATATTGTTGTCATAGAAACGAAACCCACACACAGCACACCACCAGCTTTTTATGAAGTGGTGGGATGATGCGCTCCCTAGAGCCCTGCCACCACTTTCCTGTGCTATGTGGACACACATAAACTGCACCAAATAACAGCAACAGTGCTGACAGAGCTAATGGTGTTAACCAGGGGGGAACGGGAGAGCGTGGGCACTATGCTTTTGCAATGCCCTCCAGTCAGCGGTAACTGGCATATGAGCGCTGTGCAAAGTGGCAGAGATGAGCTAGCTGGTGGGATACACCAGTGTTTCTCAGTGATGTGTCATGGCACAGTGATGTGCTGTGATGGTAATACAGATGTGCCGTGGGATTTTGTGATAATCACACACTGAATTTTAATTGACTCTATCAGTATGTTGTGCGCACCATTTCTTAAAGGAGCAGTCCAGTATTTTGCACACTCCTGGTTGTTTATGATGAAATAGAGTGGTTAAGACCAAAATCTTGACGATTGCTCCTTCTCTGATAATTTGAGAGAATTTGTCTTTCCCCTGCCTGGCTTAACAATGCTGTCTATGGCCATGTGTAAATCTGTCCTAAAACCACCTTAAACGTTGGTTTTCAAAGCCATGAAACTCACCCAGTGGTCAGTGGTGATCCTTGATGTTCCCACATAAAAATCGTAGCAAACTGTGGTTTCCATCCGTGTTTTCTATTCATCTGGATTGTGGAACTATTTTTTCAGCTGCCTCACACCCGTGTGTAAACTTCCGCTTGATCGTTGGTTTGACCCTGAAGCGTTATACACTCCAGCCCACTTGATGGCGATAATGCTCCTTTACGTGAGTGTCGCCAACCGGCAGGAAACCATTGCAATGTAATGGGACACAGAAAGAAGCAGAAGAAGAAGGCTGGCGTTGTGTTCAAAGGCATCGTACTGCGAAGGTTGTTTACAAGCGAGTAATAATGGGCAAGTTTTGTGTGGTCAGCGACTGCAGGAGAATTCCTCCGAAGAGGAGGAGCGCACACAGCACTGTCAAGCCGGCACTTTCACTGAGCTAAAAGACTACAATGACTACAACCTTGTCATAAACAACCGCCGTTCTGTTTCCAGTGGCGGATTACTACCAATGGACAATGAGTCTTCATATAGGAAATCAATGCATGGACAAAATGTCAAATAAATCATCACGGAAACCACAGTTTGCTACGATTTTTATGTGGGAACATCAAGGAACACCACTGACCACTGGGTGAGTTTCATGGCTTTGAAAACCAACGTTTAAGGTGGTTTTAGGACAGATTTACACATGGCCATAGACAGCATTGTTAAGCCAGGCAGGGGAAAGACAAATTCTCTCAAATTGTCAGAGAAGGAGCAATCGTCAAGATTTTGGTCTTAACCACTCTATTTCATCATAAACAACCAGGAATGGGAACTCTAGCTAAAAATGTACTTTAATTTAATGTTATTTAAAAAAAAACTTTACGGGGAACCTATTTGTCGCTGTTTGCGCATGGGAACTCTAAGGGTGTGACACATCAGAAGCCCTGATTGGCAGCTTGTGTCAGGGATGATAACAGTTAAAAGGAGAAAGTCATGAGTGGGACAATGGATCGCTTTACTATATGGAGCAAATTACAACAAAGCATCAGTAAAGACGACCTACCAATGAAAGAAACAAGAAAAAAAAGTGTCAGTAGACAACACGAAAGCTACCTGTCTCATTTTTTCTAATATTTATTGTCTTGTGTCGTGATAAGAGTGATAACATACGTTGTAGAAGCTATTGTGCACAGACATAAATACAGGTGTGCCTTGAGATGTTGGCTTGCCCTTCGCTATTCCTTGGGCACAAAAAGCGTCCGGACCGGCTTACCACAACAAACCACAGATAAGTCAGATTACAACACACACAGAGGAAGCGTGACTTCATCGTCTGGCCAGGATTACATTACTCCACTGTATATCTAATGGTTTGCTGCTGTATTAATGGTCTAAATGTCTCATGCAGCGTCTTTAATCTACTGGCATGTCATGAGTGTCTTCAAATCTGGAATCTGTTGTAACGTCCACGCCAGGTCTCTACAGTAAATGTTCAACCACACTGACAGGAGCGATACATCATGTCTTGTGGATATGATGATAAATGCCTCAGTGTTTTTAAAATAGGAAAATCCTGCCGGTATTCAACCCTGAATCTCAGATGTTATGGCTGCTGTGTCTGTCTGTGTGTGCGCTCATGAGACACATTTAGCGTCTAAATTTAGGTGTTAAATCCTCCTTTTCTTTTGCTCTCTCATCTCTCCACCCCCGGTCCTCTTTCCATCTCATCCCTTTGCTCTCTCTCTCTCTCCCTCCCGTCTCTCTGCTTCTCATTTTGCTCTCTCTGTCACCCTCTCTCCCTCATACACTCTGCCCTCAATCTCCCTCCCTCCCTCCCTCTCTCTGGGAGATACTACAGTCGTGTGTGGGTGGATGTTTCATTCCTTCTTCTCTCCCTCCAGCACCAGAACCTTCTAACCTGCTATCACTGACTGCAGCTCTGCGTGTCATTTATCTGCTGCTTTGTGTCGTCTTCATTTGCTTTCTGATGTGTGTGAGGCACATTTGCTATGCAGTGTGTTCATTGTGAGTCTGGACTGATTGATGGAACACTTGCTTTATGGAAAACAAACGAAAATACAGCATAACAGTGTCAATACAACAGTAAAAATATACACATTTACATCATAAATTTGTTCCTGTTTCATTGTAGGTGTGTGTGTAATTATTTGAAAATGTATTTATTTTGCATGCAGCAGTTCGTGAATGTTAAATGATCTGTTGCTAATAGCAACCCCGACCGGCACAGTTCCATAACAGTCTCAGTTTAACTGACGTGTTACGCCCAAAGTTTGGTCACATTTCTGACCTGTGATCAAACAACAAACCATTATCTGTTGATACTTTGTTTATTGAAACTATCTTGAGTTTGCTGTATTTTGTGTACGTCATTTTAGATTGTGTGCTCAGGTGCTGACAAAGCTCGCTGTGTCACTCGCAGCCTGAAGCTGCATGTTAGGTCGCGGTCAAAATATTATTTATTTTGTGGACTTAATTTAATTAATTAATTTTTACAGCCAAAGAAAGGTGTCACCAAACAAGGATTTTCTTAAAGTTACATACAGAACCTTTAATATTGTTCTTTCAGTGGTGGTACATGGTAAAGTTGTTATTAACACTGCCCACAATACTAAGTGTTAGCAATTACAGGCTTCATTAGCTTCCATATATATAATTTCTGGGTAATTTAGGTCAGACAAAATGGCCTTGTCAGTCGTGGTTAATGCTTTATGATTAATGCATGCATTCACCAGCAGGTCCAGGTTCAGTCCTCTTTACACTCCCCTGTGTGAATAATGACTGTTATCTGTGGGGCACTCAGGCTGTGATAGTGTGACGTTGTTATCAGTATAGGAAACCTTTTTATGGTGAACTTTGGGCAAACAAAGCATCTGTTTGCATAGCTTTAACCATGACTTAGATCTTTCTGGAGCCTCAACCAAGTGTGTTACTTGACTTTTAACTGTGACCGCAGTGGTGGTAGATCAGAAAACTAGGGACACACACCAACTTGGATTTTTTTAACAGATACAGTTAACCGATGATTACCTGCTTCTCTTGGCCCATAATCGATACGATAGCTGATAATTTCACATTTTTGTATTTTAAAAAGAAGTGTGTAACCTGTAGTTTATGTGCACCTGACGGTAAGAAAGGCTGAGATGTGGTGAGGAAATATGGATGATTTCATATTCCATAGCCCTGACCTAACCTGACACCACTATTGTTAACACAATAAAAACAAAGAACAGTTGTGACTCTTCATACCTGCCGACATTAGGCTGACCCTCAACGCCCCTGCTCTGATATAACCCTACACTTCAGATGAACGTAATAATTATGAGGACACATTACATTTATAGTTAACGGTAACAGTAAAGTGTATAAACTGCACAGCAGAGTGGAGTCTCTACTAACGGAGACAAACACTGACAGCTGACTCATGAACATCGGCAGGTCTGCGTAACAGCTGGTGTACGAAATGTTTATATCGTCACGCTGCATTTTTATAAACGCACCCAGGCGTCGTCTGACTGTGCCACGATGGACTAGCCTACAACTGCCAAGTAGAATGTCCACACACCGCGACATGTTTTGCCCTCTAGACAGGGTGCTGCAGTTGCTGTTCTTCTTTGTGTTTATTGGCAGCCCACAAACCAAGTTTAAGGGTACATGCACCGCCACCCACTGTGTCAGGTGTGTAGAAGCTGCCTTTGTTAAGTCAGTCTGGCTCTGTATTATTGGAGCTATCTATTGTCTATAATTTTAATTATCGGAATAATGCATGATTACAAAAATGTCCCATTATCATCCTGATATATATCGATATAGAAAACAGTCTTCTGAATTGTTTTTCACAGTTATTTGCAATGTTTTTGGGAGGCCTTGAGAAATTATGTCATTCTGTTGTGTATGTTGTTTTAGAAGACAATGAGAGACTAAATGTTTGCCATGTAAATTGGATGATCTGTTGCCTCCAAAGTGACATTGCTGACCCTTCCCCCACAGAGACTGTAACACATTAATGATTACATAAGTTTATAGAAATCACCGTGTGTCATAACACGTCAGAGTCTCCTCTTGAGCGGGGTTTCACTGCTGCATTTGAGAGGTCTGTCTTGTTTCTGTTACAGCAGTTACAGTTATCCACCCTCCTAATAGTAGCGTATAACTCCCCATTTTCTGTAACAGGTTGAAAACTCATCTAAGCAAGACGTACCTCACATCTCCCTCTCCCCACTGATTCACACATTCCCGTCTCCTCCACTCACTGTAATTGATCTCACAAAATCCAATCTACCTTTCCATTTTACTTCCTTTCTCTGCGTTTTGCACTGCGTCTCATTTTGTTGAATGTAGGAAGTAAAGCTCGTTCCAGCTGTGCACTCAATTTAAGTCGGAACCCGAAATGTAAGAGCATCAGGAAAGTGTCTAAAATGTGACTGTGTCTTGTGTGAAATTTTCTCCTAAGTCTATTCTTGCTTCCTGGGCTGTCGAGAGATCATAATAGTGGTTTGCTTCAGCTTGTGTCATATTGGTTGTCTAGCTCAGCCTTGTAATTCACAGCTGAACTCTTGCCCCTGCAGCGACCCTTTGTGCACTGAGGTTCGGCCCCACAGAAAGTTGCGCGTTATATTCCTTTGCAAAGCTTGATTTTTCTCACGTTTGATTAATGATGTTGATTCCAGACAAAAGTATCTGGAGCAGAGATTTATCATTTGGAGAATGGTGTCTCAGTCATGTTCCTCAGGAGTGAGGGCACAATCTAAATCAACTGCAGTAAAACAACACCTGAGGACAAGGTTTTAGTAGAAGCGCAGAGACAAATGCTGACATCTATACAGCCGGCATCACTGCAGAAAATTCCTGAAGGGACACTCTGAGACGCCACGAGGTGAAATACTTATTCAGTACTGGAGCTGAGGAATGGATCGGCTCTGAACACCAGAGGAGGTAAATTGCAGCTGAGAGTGCATCCATCATGAGTCCATCCGTCAGAGAGTCCATCATGCTTAGCCTGAGTTACAGACTGATGTGTTTGTGTCACAAATTTCTAATCTCGTGGGGGAAGCGAGTTGCCAACACTCCGTCTTAAAGAAATATTTTTGAGTCTTTGTGAGTTTTGTTTACAAAGTCTGGATGGCTTGGACTGAGCAGTGTGAATGCAAATGTGCAGCAGAGATGGGGATGGTTGGGAGAAGAATTCCAACAGGGTTTCAGACATGTTTAAATCATTGCATTGCTACGATGTTTGCACATGCATTCTCTCCAATGATAGGACTGGACAGGTAAAATCACACAAAATAAAGGAAATTGTGACAATTAATGGATGTATAGACAATCAAAACCAAAAATGATAACTGTGCTGATTTTTAACCAGCTCTTTGTTATTGCAGGGTAGGCAGTTTGTGCAGGTGATGATCTATGGCGCCTCGCTCATCTGCCAATGAGGGTCCCTGGGTTTTTGTAATCTGTCGGATTTTTGCAAATGGAGGAGCAGGTAGCTCCTGGCTCCCACGGCCTGTGGGGAGGCTGAGCGTTGTTCATTTACTGTTACTGCCCATGTTGCAACGACACAGAGCTTGCAAAAAATCTGTATTCTTCACCAGCCTTGATCTTATCAAGCAATCACATTGATTTGTGTTTAATGCTCTGACGTTGTGCTGATGTGGCTGGTGCGCTAGTTCGGTTTTAAAACAGTGCACTGTAGCATCAGTGAGTTTTCATTTTGTTTCAGCTTAAAATGATCCCAACCTTTGGACACTCTGTCATTTTTCCCTTTCCTGTCTTTCCTCTTCACTCCTTGCTATTTTTCTCTCCTCTAACGTTCAGTCAGCACCATTAAATCCCATCTCTATTTGAGCATGGATGCATGATTCTGAGGTGTCATCTTAGTATCACATGTCCACAGTGTAAGCACATTGTCATTAACACAAAACAGAGCGCTCTGTATGTCCTCCTAAGACCCTGTGTCCTCATATGAGGACATTGCATTTTGGGTCATCACATTTTATGGTTGAAAGTTGTTTATTTATGATTTGTGATGTTTGTAGTTTGATACGGCAACCAATTTGACCAATTTTAGCAGTAACAGTAACAAGCTAAGACACTGTTAATTAGGAAGTACTCGTTTGAAGATATTGGGACTTTATTATTGGTCTCGTTTTAGGACACTGGGACTTAATTATCATAAGCCCCTTTTACACTGCCAGATTTTCCGCGAATGTTGGGCGGACTTGCCGGCAAGCTGTGAGACGTTTACACACACAGAGCCAGATTGGCGAGTTGATCTGAGGTGCCCAATTTTCCGCCTCGTAAGGTAGTCATATTGGCGGAACGGTTTTGATCTAAACAGAGCGAGGCGGCTTTCCGCCTTGGGAGGGTCTGTTGATGACTTGTGGGAGGGGCTGTTGATGACGCCGCACGTTCGACCCACTGGCGTGGACTTCAAACCAGGAAACAGCTGATAGCAGGAATGAGTATCTAGCAGCAGTAAGGAGACGCAAAGCAGAAGATGAGCAACTGGGGAGATAAAGAATTGCGTGCCCTCCTGCCCCTCGCTAACGAGAAGGACATTAACCGTCAGATGATGGGAACCGTGAAGGACGGGCCGATGTACGAGAGAATCGCCGAAGGACTGACCAGCCGCGGCTTTCCTCGGTACGTCACCATTTACGTCACACGCTGAGCTGCACGTTCTGTTACTAGCTCACGCCCCCCATTGCCCCGAAAAAGGCACATTCTGTATAAAGAAAAGTAGGCAGGCGGCATTATGCCGCATTCCCCGATTTTGTTTTTATACTGCCAATGCTGAAAGAAGAGGGATTGGGCTTTCCTGCAAATTTGCACAATTCCTGTGTAAAAGAGGCTATTGACAATGTTTCGTTTTTTTATACTTGTCAGGTCCTACTGATCCCAGATAGCTAGGGGAAATTAAAAATGCATACCAAATAAAAGTTTGGGTGTCATGAGGATAAAGTTAGTATATAGATTAAAAGAAGCTTTGATGCAAATAATTTGCATTTATAATTTTAAGTTATCAAGTTACACAGATTCCTTGAGGTATTGTTTCAGCCCTGTACAGATTATAATAACTTTCATATTGATTTAATAAGATACATATCCTATGGAAGACTTTATAAAACAAATCAGAAGGTACCTCTGTCACTTGGTTCAGCAAAGGATCAGATTATTTTATATGCTACCAGACTCCACTGTAGCTGCACTGCAAATGTCTCAGCATGATGTTATATAATCAGCATCACCAGTGGCTGTCTATAACTCTGCTGAATGTTGTTCAGTTACATTTCTCCTTTGATTAAGCCCTTACCATAAACGCTAAGCTGTCTGATGGAATGGCCACTTGTCTAGATGGGCACTTGACGAGGCTGATACACACTGTGGAGGTTGAACGGTGATTGCTGGCAGCTCACGGGGAGAAAGAACAGCTATCTGCCTATAACAAGTCCAGCCAACTCAGCAGGCTCTGACAACAGAATTGGCAATTTGCTTCCACTCTGAAGCGTCTGGGTCAAGAGGTCGATCGGCTGGCAGACACCCATGATAGAATCAAGATAACCAAGCCATGCTCCACTACCCAGTGACTCCTGCGGGCGAGAGAATTAACAACCAGACCATATTTGATCAATACCTGGAACCATCATATCACTGAAAACATTTAGGGACCGGATCTGACGCCTGTTACTCAATCCAAGTGTTTTAATGGCACCTTCTGGGTGCTTTAAAGGCACATTTCACCAGAGAACGCATTATTTTTTGTGCACAGTTTGGTAGATTGAAGATCTGCCATCTGTTTTCCTTAATGGAGTCTGACCTCTCTCATTTGATCTGTCAGCAAAATTGGCAATTTGCTTCTCGTCTGAACCATCTGACTGCAGAGGTCGATTCATTTCACCTTCTGTGCAGGAGCTGATGGAGTCGAGCCATGCACGTCTAACTGTGTTGACTGAGGGAGAGTGCAGCTGTAGATTAGACCTGGAAGAACTGGGAGTGTCTCGATGGCTACTCAGTTTGGTGCCTGTTGGAGAACCTGAATCTGCAACAATACTTTATAGTTCATGTTAAAATATTTAAATAACAGAGCAGGTTGTTTGTCAGGGTTTTCCACAATAACACATATGATTGTACGTTATGATTTGATTATCACAGCTGATCAGACTACACTGGACTAGGGATGCACATTTTAAATTTTTTTTATGACCGATAACCGACGCCCTTTAACTGATTAATAACCGTTAACCGATAAGATTTAAATGCCCTGTTGAGTGGTTACATGCTGCCACTCCGACATTCCGCCATTCCGCTATTCCGACACGCAAACGTCCCACCATTCCGACAAGGCTTTCCATGTAAGGAAATGTGCGTTACTCCGAGTGAGTCACTGACTCGGCGCTGTCCGTTGCTGAACTGCAGATTTACAATGACAGCAAATAGTTAGATTACTCATCTAAAATGTAAAAAAAGCTACAAGATTTAGATATAATTAACAGTACTGTAGGCTTCAATCGTCTCCTATTGCTTTTTAAATTATGTCGAGAGCGAGCGCGCTGGTGATTTCTTTAATTGTGTGTTCTGATTAATTTCCAAAATAAAGTTTTAGCTTCTGAAATCCGATTTCTAAACAGTTCTGATGGAGCTTAATGTTTTTCTGGATGATGCGGCTTCATACCGAACCATTTCACTGTAAACCTGGACGACCCGCGGCGTGTCTGGAGATAAAAAATAATATTCAATGTAACGCCGGTTTTGTGCCACATGCGTAAATGCGCACAAAGATACACACCCTCCCCTACTGTACAACATGAAGGCAACTGGAATTAATCAGCGACTTAAGGTGTCATCTGCAGCGCCGTCATTGATATCTGTAATATTAATGTTGCATATGATGCCAGCGTGCATGAAGACGCACGTCATTGTCATTGCCCACACAGAACTCCTTTTTGCTCTCTTCGCTGTAAAGTGGACTGTGGCGGAAAGCACGTGATGGCATGTGTTGCACCTGTCGACACGCCCCCATGAGTTGATTGACTTACGTAGCTAAAAGACAAAATTAACCGATAGTATTAATCGGTCAAAGTTCCTGTTATCGGTTAACGGTTAAACGGTTAACCATGTGCATCCCTACACTGGACTTTGTTCCAGTCTGGGACAGTCAATATGAAAAGGAAATAAATCACATTGTGTTTAATCTGTGTCTTTAGTAGTATAATCTTATAAGGTTTACACTCCTATAGGTCTCTCTGCAGGATTTATAATCCTTGTTGCCAGTGTGCCTGTGAGATTTGGGGAAGTTGCCTAGAGACGTGACTCTGACCATGTCTACCTGGGAGAGCTCCCCCCTGTCCTTATGTTGAAGAGGCCTTGAGCCAAAAAACATCCCGTTAAAGAAACAGTTCACCCTCAAATCTAAAAAAAAAAAAAAACATGTTTTTCCTCTTACCTGTAGTGCTGTTTGTCAGTCTAGATTGTTTTGGTATGAGTTGCTGAGTGCTGGTGAGCCATACAGATGTCTACTTTCTCTCAAACATGCTCTGTGATTAATTAATCTAAATAATGACATTTATAAATTTTTGCTGTGAACGTATTTTTAAAAATTTCAGTTCAAATTAATTTGGCAGATGTTTCATAGTAAAGCTGCTGGATTTGAGACACAATCGTCCCCCTGTTTTCTACCACCGAAACTGGTCAGCCATCGATTGCAATCCGTTCTGCAAGGGACTTAGTTAGTTGGTCACAGGTAGACTCAGTTTGAACACCTGGTCAAGTGTGGCTTGATGAGGGTGACTGCAGGCGCTAGCATCAGAGGCTGTGCTAGCTTGGACTTCTGGGTTCACTGCTAAATGTTTTGCGTTGAGGTGATATTTCAGGCTTTTAGTTCTCCAGTAGTATGAAAATTCCTTACTACAGAAACTGCAGAGAACAGTGCTCCTATAAACAGTTTTATCTGGGTGTTTTTTAAATGTAAACATTCCATTCATGGGGCCGAGCGGCATCGTCTCATCTGCCTCCAGTGATGCTCTGGTCAAAGGGCACCATTGCATGCGATTAATCAGAGTTGATTGTTTTTAATGTGTTATTTTTTCTGTGATTAATTAACTGAAATGAACACATTATTTTACAGCTCTAGCAGGAACTCTTTTCTTTCACCAAATTACACCTGCTAACTGTATCACCACACAGAGGGAAGCATGCCTTTACTGCTAGCTCACCTAGCACCACTGAGCTAACTAACAGCCAAAGAGGAGACGCCACTAATATTTATATTCCACGCTGTCACAAGCATGAGCTTCCTGCCCATAAGTAGAGGCATGCCTCCCTCGAAGCAGTGATCCGTGCGGTGAGTGTAGTTTGGAAGTAAGAAAATGGTTCCTACATAAAACTGCTCACAACAAGGTCTGTGGATTATCTTGAGTAACCGAGCCATGACTCTTTGCAAGAGACATTGCTGTTGAGTTTTTCAAACCCAAGTTTTGGCGCTTTGAGCACCACAAGCTGAGTGTCATCTAGTTCTGTTATTTGGGAGAAAAGGCAGACATCTCTACAGCCTAAATCTGCAACACTCAACAACTTACACCAAAACAATCTGACTGATAAACACCACTACAGGTAAGTTGGAAAAAAATATTTTTGAGTTTAGGGAAAAGTTGCCTTCAAGGTTAAAACAATCCAAACGACAGCCTGCATTGTCAGCTGTAGCTTTTTTAAGTTGTGTCAGACCCTCATCCACTTCATTCAATCATCAACATTTTTAGAAATCACCTGCTACTGCTAGGAAGACAGAATTATGTTATAATGTGCTCTTTGAGTTATATTGCCAGTCCTAACCTCACCCCACCTCTCTCTCCTTCACCAGTCAATCATCTTGACGAGCTGTCTGATCTGAGTTTGAGCTACCTGGCACCTGGAGAGATTGACAAGTCTGACAATTGGGGGATTTAGACATGAACATAAAGGGTCAGGGACTGATTACATACCACTTATTTCTTCATTCATTACTTGGATGTTGTACTTTTTTTTATTCAAACACATATATTACAGATTCTTGATATGTCAGCCTGAACAATCAGGCCAACGACAGCAGTTAGGTACATGCTGTAAAGAAAAGAGTACTGGAGAGACGTGAATATTTTACACTTGCCCTGACAGATGGAGAAAGAGCAGGAGATAGAGGTGTAGAGGACAAAAGAGCGCAGTAAAGAGAAATGCCTACGTTGACACAATCACAGTCTTCCTCTGTCCTGCTTAACCCCGCTGTTCGTCCTCTATCTCCCTCCTACAGACATATACAATAATGCACACACACACATACACTCCTAGGTTACCAACAGTGGACTGTCGCTGAACCCCGACCAAGTGTGGACCTCTGTTTCTAGTCATTTTGAAAAATAATAAAGTAGAAAATTCACTTTTAAGTTGTTTTTCCTCATGATATTACTGTGAATGTGCTTTTAATTTAATTACATCTATCTATCAAACAGAGGATCTCCATGTAACTGCAGTGGAACCGTCTATACCCATTTTTTCACCTAATGATTGTTTACCACAAAACTTTCTTTGTTTCTTTTAAAAAAGGAAAATTTGATTTGACTCACTTTAATCGAGAGTAAATAATCCCATAAATTTCCCCATGGATGTATAAGGAGAACTGGATACAGTGTTGAATGTGGGACCCTGTTCATTCCTATGGGAGTTGCTCAATGGCTCATGAATCCAAATTTGTCCAACTGCCACGTTTAAAATTACCCAGATGATCTGGGGATTATTAGCACTACTTCCACACTGTGTGGGACGCATAGAGCATGCCCACTAGAGACTTTGGCAGCCGAGGGCCACCAAGAGCAGCCGAGCAGCTAACGTCCACTAGCCAAAAGGCTGACTTCTACTTTAGTGCTTTGCTAACTTAAGTAGGGATAAAGTTATTGAATTGTTCGGCGTTCAAAATATTATCAGACCAAATGGATCAAATTCTGATAGTGAAACGAGTCATTTAACGGGGGCTGTGACCAGAGGTCTCATTTACAAACACTGTGTACACACAAAGCGAGGCCTGAAAGAGGCGTACACCACTTCGGACGCAAAAGTTGTGATCTATAAAAACAGACTTAATGGGAGAAACTTTTGACACATGCTTGCGAACATTTTGGAGACGGGAAATTGTTGATGCAGATGGTGAGGTGGAAGCCTGATTGTACAAATTATTGAATATTTTTTGGCACACACTATTTTTGGGTTTTATCCATACATACATTTTTAGTATGGATCCCACGCCTTGTTTTCTAAATGAGACCCCAGGGTTGGAAATTAGCACCAGCCACTAGCCAAATGCTGGTAAAATATCCAAGTGGTGGCTAGATTTACTTCATTCACCAGCCAAAAAACAACGGTTATCTGTTGAGTGGCTGGTAGACTTTTGAATCTACCAGCCACAGTGGCAGGTGGACATAAAAGTTCATTTTCAACCCTGGTTGTGACACTCAAAAAAAGAAACTGATTTATAGACGTCTCTTTCCCAATGTACAACACATTCTCACTCCAACCTCTTTATATATTGACGTTTTGGTCATGGACTTTCCACGTCCCCATAGGACGTGCAAGGTACCCTGGGTGCGTTGGTTGTTGACGTTCTGGGACCCCATGCCAAGTTGTGTCTGTCACATGCATTGTCTTCTTTCAAAATACATTTATGTTTTCACAGGAAATTTAACATTTGCATAAAAATAAAAGCACTACGCTGGTACAACACCCTGAATTGATGTTTCTTTTCCTTCAACAACAAAAGCACGTGGTTAAGTTTAGGAAAAAAAGAACAGAGTTTGGCTTTAGAATCTTACCGGACGCGAACACTGCTCTCTCTAGTGAAAGTCAGTATTTGTTGGACCAATTCACCCCTCCCGCCTGCCCCATTCAGACATTTGCCACCTCAACTTTGGTCCTTGTCCTGCCGCATTTACCCCTGATGCCGCCGGACACCTTTAAACTATAACGGCAACCGGCCGCGTGTCATGCCAACGTTAAAGGACGCCTTTTTTCGTTGGTTTCTGACGCCGCAAGTCACTGTTCAAGTGCCGGATTTTGGCGACTTTAATGAGTGAGACCAAGCTCCAATGTATGTCAATGGGAAAAAGTTTTCCTGGGACGCAGGGCATCACGTGACGGACCCTAGAAATTACAGTACCACTGTTTAGCCACAACTAAAAATGGCTTCAGAGCCTGGCGCACTTTCCTGGGGCCCCTGTTCTCCCTGCAAATCAGAGGTAACTTGGCTGCATGCACTGCAGTATTGGCAATGAAATTTACTTCATCCAGGCTTCATTTAAACAAGATATATTCTTAAAGTTAGATTTTAGAACTTTATGACACCAGTGCACTCATTTTATTTTCCAAAATGTCCCCTGTTGAATGTGTAACAACGCCAAAGTCCACTGTTGGATAGGAAAGTAAGGACGTACACACACAGGTTTGACAGCAGAAACCCATATAGGCCCACCTAGTAAGGCTTGAAAAAAAATCACACACATCTGTAGTTACACATTCAAAAACACACAGATATTGATACACACAGTTTTGAGTGCAAGAACTTCACACATACGCACACACACAGGGAGGGAGCCTCGCCACGGTGTAACGTTGAAACAGAAAGTGTATAAAGACAGAGATCAGCAGGGTGGCAGAGGAGATGGGAGGCTCTGGATTCGGGAACGTCTACTTTCTGTTTCAACCTTGATCTTGCAGAGGATAGGTGGGGGTGGTGGGGGGGCAGCGTCAGAGAGTTGTCTGCCATCGGTGGGGAGAGAAAAATGAAATAAAAAAAATCTCCCCCTCTCTTTCTCTCTGCCCCTCGCTGTCTCTTTCTCCTTGATGCTATTTGGAGCATGAGGAACATCATGTGTTCTGTTAGAGCCTTTACATCTGCTTGTGCTGTCATTGGAAAGGAAACTTGTGCTTCCTGCATCACTCTCAACTTACTCATATGTATCCGAATTCATACTTTATTATTTAATTATTATAATTTTTTCTATAAGCTGCAGTATATCACTGTAGGATTTTCGGCAATATATTTGCAACTTTTGGGAAAGTTGGTGAGCAGAAAACAAGGCGAGGATGTTTACGTGTTATTCAGAACAAGATAACAAACCCAATGTACTCTGCATTCACTGATCTGTGATAGTGGAAATTGCAATGACAGAACGGAGCTCCATGCACACAAGGAAAGAAATCACTATTTTTCCAGGAGGTAAAGATATTTTTTTTCAAGCAAAAGAAAGTTGAAAGTTATTTTTGAGTTGTGAGTAAATTTTTTATAAGCTGAAAAATCAATGCACGAAGCTCCTGAAAGTTGACATGACTTTGTTGAGGACATGTAGGGTGCAGAAGAGTCGCACCTTTGTCTCTCCTGACAGTGGGAATGAGACAAAACTCACTAAAAGGTACTTGTTAATACCTGTGGTCATTTCAGTATCTAACTGGTCAGGTAAACAAAGACCACATAAATAATGTCAGTGCTGAATTCATCTGTCTCTTTTCTTTTATGAGGAAGTGTCTGAAGAGTTGATGAGTTCTTATCAATGTTTAATGTGTCAACATACGGCCGACAGTTTGATAGAGATGGGACAAAGTCCAGATGTGATTCAGTGTGTTGTGAAGAATTGAGAGAGGGAAACAAAATCCATTATTCTATCGCGTAAAGAACAATTTTACTGGAAGGAAGAGTAAACTAACTGCCAGTCAGTGATCAAAGTGAGGCAATATAAATAAATACTGCAGCATAAATTTATAATGAGCATTGTAAGTTAGAGACTTCGAGAACAGCACTAAATAATACACAAAAAGGTGGGAAAATGACTGTATGGGATTTTTATAATCAAACATGTCCCGTCATGTGTCGCTGTGTCTTTCTGCCCCTCATCATCCGTCCCGCTCTCTGTCACTCAGTCTATCTTTGTCTCAGGGTCGTGTCAACAAAATGCCACAGTCTATAGAGACTATTGTTTCTTCCTGCCAGCTTATTACAGCTACAATTATGTTATTCAGAATCTAATTTTCCTCTGTCCTAGTTTTCGGATTCGATGAATCACGAGCACGGCTTTTGGAGAATTGTGCTGGTATGGGTTGATGGTGTCTGGAGCATCACAGCAGCTTCAATGATTTATGTCAGAAATATATTCAAAATAAAATCACAACAAGCTTTAAAGATGTTTTTACTTACTTTATGATTAATATCTTTTTTTTTTTTTAATCTCAGTTCGGTGTGGCCAGTTCTCATCACACTCTTGTCTCTGGTTCTGCTTACACTGATGGACACTGTGTGTTTTCTCCAATACAAATGGTGTCACTTCTTTTCTCTTGCAATTGAGGAGTACGGTGATGATGCCTCGTCACCGCCAGACATTACTTGCTTTTGGTATAACATTTATTGCCTGACTAAATGTTGACGTACATTTCTTCAAACCACAGAGTGGACATGTTGTAACTTCATGATTCAACCACACTATTGTTACATGGATAGATTGAGGCACATAAAATACTTGGGTTTGCTTAGAAAAGATCATGTTTTGTTTGAAATACCTGGTTTTGGGGGCATATTCCCAGCAGGAAACGCAGTGATGTCTCGGTAAAAAAACAAGCGTTTTTTGTGGGAATATCCCTGGTAGAAAAAGAGCAACAGGTTCCTCCTGATACCAATGTCGGCTCACGTACAAGTAATCAGACCTACGTCCCTTTAGAAACAAACAATGCCAACATTTTTTCTGGAGACTGGAACTGCAGTCCCATTTGTCTTTGTCCATCATAATGGCAACAAAAATTTGTTGTCCTTTCAGTCCAGCATCTAAGGGTGTTTTCACACCTGCCCTGTTTGGTTCAGTTCAATCAAACTCAAGTTGGTTTGCCCTCTAAGTGCGGTCCGTTTGTATGAACACAGCAATCGCACTCAAGTGTGCACCAAAAAAAACTAAGCCGAGACCTTCTTGAAGAGGTGGTCTCAGTCCGGTTCCATTGTGGTGGACATTGGAAAGTGTCACATTTATCTTGCAAGTGTACTCTTCTTCAACGTTTGCTTTACTTCCTGGATTTTTCCCACATGGAAATTCTGACCAATCAAGAGCAGCTTTCTCACGCAAGGCATTTGATCTGGTCCTGCTTGTAAATGCTGCCGTGAGAACACGAACCAACTCTAGGCAATTATACAAGTTTGTGACAAAATTAATCCCTGATTCGGACCAAAGCAAGACAACTCCAGGTCTGAAAGCACCCTTAGACATTAGGCAGACCAGGTCACATCCCTCTGAACTGTGATTTAGTTTTCATAAGCGGCTTTTGCTGCAGTTCCCTGTATTTGTCCATCCACAACCATGTCAGTCCTGTCACTTTCACGATTAGAGATGAATTTCAAATCAATTTGACTGGATAAGACAAACCTATTGAAAATAATTCAATAAAATACCATAAACTGAGGTAAAACTGAAATATGAAAAAAGCAGTAAACAATAAAGACGTGAAAAAGTCTTGTGATGAAGAGTCTACTGACGCTAATGCAACAGTGTTTGACAAGTTTTTCACTTATAAGACAATAAAGCTCAGACTGTTCTGTAAAATGAGAAGAGTTCAAGGCTTGAGGCACAAACTGGTGGAGAAAGAGAAATGTGAATCATTGATCATCTTTAAATGTGGATCTAACTGTCTCATCAATTTGCTACCCAAATGACTTGAATTACTGACAGCTCTTAAGAGGAACTATTATGTGGTTAAATCTACGACTGTTCATCATTTTGTAGGAACAGATGTCTTTTTTTTTTAATATAACAAAGCGTTTTACTCTGACACAAGTGCGATAAAAAAAGAATGGGAAGAGCAGAGTAGTGGGCAGAAGAAGAGAAGATTATTTCTGGATAGGAGGAGCGTGGGAGGGGAGAGGCAGAAAAGAAAATATCTGTCCTTCCCTCCCTTCATCTCTTTTCTCCATCAAGGAGATGATTTGAATGGAGAGCGAGTGGCACAAATAGCACAGATTGTTGGATGGATGGATTCGTCCTCCATACAAATTATGGAACTTAAGAGAAGAATTATGCTGAAACTGGAGTTGGACGACTCACCATGTGTGCTGTCAAATTTAGGGAAATTGCCCTCTAGCAGTTTCTCTAATGTGGAAGCCTGCTGTTGCTGGCTGTGTGTCCGCTGGGAGTCTTGCTTTCACATTAATGATTTCTTTATCTGGTTGTTTTTTAGTGGAGAGGGCACACTGTTACACTGAGCACTGAACGCCACATTGGAGGTTGGCTTTTATTCAGCTTTTGGTGAAACAGTTAAGTTCTTGAGAAGAAGTTTCAAAAGTGGCCGTAGTAGCCTCAACTGGCATGTCTGATATCTTTGTCATGAAGATTCATTAGTCTGGTGTGTACAAAAGCGTCCAATGGAGTGGTTTGGGTACAGTCATCTGTAAAGTTAAAATCTCTTTGCTCTGTTCTCTTTGGCGGCACCTGTGGTGATAAGACGTAATTGCAAGTGTGTTTCTGGATCTCACTTAATAGGAGTCCAAACTGTGGCGTCTGTGTGATGTCAGTCTTCTCTTCTTAACAAATGTGTTGCTTTTTCTTTGGATTTGCACTTGGTTTTGAAACTGCATTGTCTGTCGTTAGGACTGGGCGATATGTTCTCTGAATAATATTATTATATTTTAAGGCTACGATATATATCTCGATATTTGAAATATTGTCTAAACTACTATACCGTACTGAAACCCTAAACTACTAACAAACTACTGTTTCATTAAAGTTAAATAAAATACTGTCATGATAAAGTTTAAGCACTCATGAAAGTTAAAATACTGTTATAATGAAGTTAAAAAATGTACTGTTGTAATTAAGTTACCCAAATTACTGTTTTAATAAAGTTAAATAAGGTCCTGTTGAAATGATGAGAAATAAAGTACTGTTATGATAAAATTAAATAAAGAAGTTTTATTAAAATTAAATAAAGTACTGCCATAATGAATTTAAATAAAGTACTGTTAAATTAAAATGAAATAAGGTACTGTTATAATCAAGCTAAATAAAGTATTATTATAATTCAGTTAAATTAAGTACTGTCAAAATAATGACAAATAAAGGTACATAGAGTACTCATAAAAAAGTTAAAAGTACTGTCACAATAAAGTTTAATACAGTACCCTTATAATGAAGTTAAAGTAGTGTTTTAATAACATTAAATAAAGTACTGCTGTAATAAAGTTAAAGTGCTGTCATTTAAAATTCAAATAAAGTGCTGTTATAATAAAGTTAAATAAAGTACCTTTTAATAAATGTTAATATTGTTATAATAAAATAAATCAAGGCGGAACCACTGGTGCTTTTATTCTGAAGCCTCCAGCTCGTCTCGGACAGGAAGTGTTGATGTATAGGTTGTGAACTTACAGCTTGCGATTAACAGTTAGATATTAGTAGTTAGCAGAAAGTTTAACCGTTACAGCTGTGGTGTTAAACGTGAGAATTTATTCCCTGTGAGTGAGAAACAAACTTACAGCTCTCCACTTCAAATATTAATACTATTTGTCGCATTGGAGCACTGGTGCTCCATGGTTGCAAAATTGGACGAGTTGAAGAGCGAGTCCATTGTGTTAGCTCCACCTACCCTCTCTGGTGAGCCAACCACTGAAAATCTTAAATTACGAATACTTAAAAACTTATGTGACAGAATTTTAGGACACCAGGGGTGCTTTTTAACACTCTGAGACCTCTTGGTTATTGTTGGGGAAAACAGAATGCAAACTTTGGTCTCTGGTGTTGGTCAAACATGCTGATCCATCGATCCCAACCCCTGTCCTCAGACTTTTCATAGCAGTGTAATAATGTCTGTAATTGTGTTGGGTTTTTTTTTTTTTGTACTAAATTTGTAAAGCATGTTAATTTGAAGCTTTTTGTTCTTTAGTTAATTGTCATCGGTTGTTTTTTATCAGAACTCTTAGATGTTGCTTGTCAGAAAAACAGAACAAGCGATTCCTATTTATAAACAAGTGAACCATGCCTAAAAGAAAAGTTTACAACAGCCAAAGTTTTATTTTCAGAGCTCTGGCAATCAGTTATATTCCTAACTCTGACACTGTGCACACCAGAGTAATTGCTTAGTTCTGAGAACTGGCAGCATCACTGCAACAAAGTCCAACAGGGCAGATCAAACAGGTTGAAGCCATCAGTTTAACCGGATTATCTAAACCACCTCACTTGGTGGTAAAACTGAAGGTGAGCGCACCTGTAGTGTTGAAAGTCGTCGTTTAGTGCACAATAAAACTGTTAGTGGGAACAATCACAGCAAGTGAGACCAGAGTTGCACCAGGAAATTGGTCTCTAAACTGTGAGCTTTATCTTTCGCCTTCATCTTCTCTTCAAAAATAAATCTGACCGGCCTGAGGGTTTGTTTACAACCTGTTTTATCGTCTGGCAGCTTGTGTTTCTTGTCTCAATGGACCTATTTTTATTGAACTTCCTGTGTTCTGAGATCTTAGCTGTTAGTTTTATTTGGGGAGTAGAGTGATATCCGAGCTGATAGAGAGAAAAGCAGAGTTATGAAAAAAGTAAGTCCAAGTCGTTCTTTAAGGTCAGTTGAAAGTTCAAATACAGGCAAGTAACTACATAACTTATTTATCCCTAGAGGTAGGTGGTACATCAGATACAACTCAAACACCAGCAGTTTCATAAGTAGTCGTATTATTGAGTGCCTCTATTCAAAAGTACACTTAGGAATGCACTGATTGTGAAATTTTGGGTGGATACCAATACCACTGTTTAAAATAACAATTTGGTCGATACTGATGTTTTGTTGTTGATGTTAATGTTGTTTTTGTTGTTATTGATTCCCCTATTTGTGCCAGCAAAACAAAAAAATCTTCAAAATGAAAAACTGGACTGTGTTAAAGTCATTCAGTCCTACACTGCACTAAGTTTGAATAAGCACAAATTTAATTACACAGATTCATGAAACAACTCTTTATATAACTTTCTCTTACATAAAAATCATCTTTTTAAAAACTGCTTCAAAAGCTTTTTTAATTTAAATTTCATAATAATACCCTGTCTAAAATATATTTTATGTGCTTTTGCCAAAAACTAAATTTTACAAGATTACATTTGAATATATTGTGAGGTTGTTATAATATAATTTCACCCAATGATCATTTTTTATTGAAGAGAGCAGGCACCAGGCAAAATCTTTTTGGCCAGTGTGTTTATATTGACGGGATTGTGGGTTGTTAAGCTCGGATGTTTCTCAACCTTGACAGTGACACAGCTACAAAGTTCTCTTTATACATCAATGGTAAGGAAAGGAGTCAGGCTGCTACATGAGCTGGTATGTACAAGCAGAGAGGAAGGGGGCAGCAAGGCTAGAAACAGGACAGTGGTGTAAAGTGCTGTGCATCCAGGAGCACCAACGCACATCCAGTCGCTGCCGGTGTGGGGTTGTACATCGAAAATAATGGGGGCGTATTTGTTTCGATGTGCTGTGTTCGGAGCTGATGTTTGCTACAGCCGCATATTAGCCAAACAGCAATGCCAGGTAGAATTGTTGTGCTAATTAGCTTTACACAGGTGAAACAGCTTCATTTCTGCTGACACACTCTATCACTATCAAGCATGTCCAAGTCTCCAAAGGTTTGTCAGATGACACGTGCACCACTGCCACTGCCACTTAAAGAATGATCTATGTACAAAGTACGTGAAGGCCCAGACACACCAAATCAACTTCATAGAACTAGCAGCAAAGAAAGCTAACTGTTGCGTTGCCTCATGTCACCTACGTCTCAGGCAGAATGTTGCACTTGAACCATGAATACACCGCAAAGACTACACCCAGCAACCAAAAGCACATATGTTCTGGGCCTGTGTGAGAGGTAATAACTCTCCACATCAGTAGATGGCAGTAGTTTCATTATTCAAAAGGAAAAACCAGAAGACTGTCGTGATGCTAGTTAGCCTGTTAGCACATTAACAACACAGCCTAATGTTGAAAGAATAGAGCATATATATCGTGCGCCATCTGAAATGTTTCCGCTAAAGCGCTCAGTAGCTAAAGAAAACTAATCGTACCTTGTGTAACAAGTTTGTTTTGGTCTCACGCTCTTGACTTTAGCTGTTTGTTGACCTTCCTCACTTCCATTTCTCTTCTTGGACGCTTAGCTGAGGGAGTGATTTCATCCATCAGTGGGCTCCACTGTCTTCGTTGCCAATTTGACAGCTGAATCTGCTGAAAAAAAGCCAATCAGGGGCAACTGTCAGGGACACACTGCACCAAGTAGGGCTGCAAATGCCCATCGACAGCCCAACATTGATCAACAGCCAACCGTTGGCCTGGTGTGTCAGGGCCTTAAGATGCCAAATCTCAGATCGTGTGTCTTTGTAGTTGGTGGTAATGAAACACTAGATGCTAGTGCCAATGTCAAATATTATAGTGTGAATGACTAAATGTTAATTTGTAGATTTAGGTGTGTTGTTTTAGGTTGTAAAATAATTTGAAACATAGAGGACTTGTACACAGACAAACGGTATTTGATCTCCTAGTTAAATAAATCCGTAAAAATAGGCTGTTGCATCAGATTGTTTAAGTGTAACTGTACATAATGTATATTGCATTTAAGTTGACACATGCATATGACCTATAGAATGGAAAGTGTCCAAATAGGCCTTTACCCATGCAACATTTTCCTATTTGAAGATTTTAACTCCTCTCCTTTTCTATCACCTGTATTTTGTTTAGGATATCATTAACTCATATCGTCTTGTCTCGTGTGTTTAGTTTTATTTTCTCTGTGTTTTTATTACAAATCCTGCCTGCATGCCAAATTTCACTTGTGGGACACTAAGTTTTTAAATTAAGACCATACTGTGGGGACGGCTTCAGTCCCTCAGCCCGACTGTGTTTACGCACAGCTCTGCTCGGAGGAAAACAGCTCCAGACTCAGTGGGAACGTAAAAGCAGAAATGATGCTGGTGTTTTTGTTCACTGGCCGCTGTGGGAACCACACAGCAGCTGCCGTCTCCTTTCTGTGCCATTAGAGGCCCGGGGAGTGTGCTGCTTTAGTTGTTGCATTGTGAGATTGGAGCAGCAGTGGGTGCTGTTGCTTTGGATTGCATCAGATGTTAAAACAGCAAAGAAATGTTTATGGAAGGGGGGCGATGTTGGGGGTGGGTGGTAAAGGGAGGAAGAATGACAGACAAATGTGCAAGGGAGGCAGACGGAGGAGAGGAAATGGATGTCAGGTAGAGGAGGGAGGAGAGAGAATAATGGAGGACTGGGAGGGAGAAAAACAATAATCAGGAGAGGCGACTGAGAGGAAACAAGTGTCTGAAGAAGAGGAGAGAAAAGTAGATAAGGAGATGATCTGGAAGAGGTTCAACAAGGGCACTGAAAATAGAAGGAGAGGAGAGGAGGTGGAAGAAGTGTCAGACATTTAGATGACAGACGAAAGAGGTGAAGAAGAGACAGGAGGAAGTAATTGATTAGAAGAGAGAGAAATCAATTCACTGTCTCGAGGAAGAAGATTTCCATCTATCTAGTTATTATCTCAGCTTCATTCTGTTTGTATTCATATCCATATTTCCTTATTAGCTCACTAATGTTTGCCTGCCTGCACATTAGTGTTCTAGTCACGTTGTCTAAATGTTTGTGTACCAGTGTAAGGCATATATGAGTTTGTGCAGTGTTTGTCCTGCTCTGTTTGCTGTGGTTTATTCTGCCTGCGTGATTTAATCCTGCTGCTTCTCTGTGAGGTGTTTTTGCTGCTGTTTTACAAAGTGAAGACTGTCAGTCTGCCCACGGTGCTTGGATCGATCTGTTACTAATTCACTGGGAACTTAAAGAATTTATACATGGTTGTTTGATCTTTCAAAGTGTTCTGATGGCATTCGTTGGTAATGGCCAACCCAATCACCCCAGCAAATGTTGGCATTGTAAGTTTCTGCAACCCTCAGGTTCCCAACCCAAGTCCCTATGGACTTAGCTACTGCCACCCTGATATGTTGGTGTATTAGGTTTCTACAAGGCATTGGTCAAAAGGTCTAACAAGCACTGGACTTTCATCCAGGAGGCCGCTGTTCATGTCCTGTGTAAAAACTAAAAGTCACTGTAAAGTTATTTTAACAATAAAAAGTAGCAACCTGTTCTCAGTCCCAACTGGTCACATATCGCCAGTTAATTAGTGCTGTCATGTCTACATATTAAGCATTAGGTATCCTCCTGTGTTTGTTGTTGATATCCCAGAACAATGAGTGGCACGGTGGTGCAGTGGTTAGCACTGTTGCTTCACAGCAAGAGGGTTCCTGGTTCGAACCCAGGGCTGGGGGGTCGGACCTGGGGTGGGGGAGCCCTTCTGGGCAGAGTTTGCATGTCAGTGTGGGTTTTCTCCAGGTACTCCAGCTTCCTCCCACAGTCCAAAGCCATGCAGGTTAACTGGTGATTCTAAATTGTCCGTAGGTG
The DNA here is from genome assembly GCA_019142605.1 of Cephalopholis sonnerati. Lineage (NCBI taxonomy): Eukaryota > Metazoa > Chordata > Actinopteri > Perciformes > Serranidae > Cephalopholis > Cephalopholis sonnerati. Next base: position 6,490,361 of record JAGQAX010000002.1, on the reverse strand, counting down.
TGAATGTGAGTGTGAATGGTTGTCTGTCTCTATGTGTCAGCCCTGTGATAGTCTGGTGACCTGTCCAGAGTGAACCCTGCCTCTCGCCCAGTGTCAGCTGGGATAGACTCCAGCGCTCTCATGACCTCTAACAGGATAAGAGGTTATGGAAAATGAATGGATTCCAGAATAGGGTGTCAATTTACATCATGTTACAAAAGCATGTTTGGTTTAGGTAACAAAAGAAGTTGAAAGTCCACCCTTTCCACCCACCCTATAGACACTAGCTTCTTATATTATGTCATTCCTGACAGCATTTCAAACTGACGTCATTAACCAGCATGTTATACCGCTGCAACAGGTGCCGTCAGGCTGCGTTATTAACTGAGTGGCGGTATTTGACAACGTCGGAATGAGAACAGACTTAGTGTGTCGACATATATCATGTGAGTGATGCGTTACGTAAGTAACTAACATACTCATTTTAAGCCAAACCATGAAGATTTTTCTAAACCTAACCAAGGAGTTTTAGTGCAGCTGTATCACTTTCATAACATTGCCCAAATGTTTAAAACTATGTTAATGGTCATCCGAGTAATTCTGTCGTCCACCGGTCCACTGCAGAGGTATGTATGGTCTCATTTCTAAGGCCCCGATCACACAGAAAGCATTTTACAGGTTGCAAAATGTGAGATGCACCAAAATGCCTTTTTTTCCTTTCAAATTGAATGCCACTAGTAAAAAAACTCTTGCTGCACCTTTTTATTGTTGCCAGGCAACCACCCCATCACATCCTTACACTAAACTTTCTGTGTAATCAATTTACCATTGTTTCCCACAGTAATTAGTAGCTAGTTCCTAAAATGTTGAGGCAGAGGGTACTTGCTGTAGTTTGTTGGGCACAGGGAAACAGAGATCTGTGTGGGTACATGAGACAATGAAAAAGAGGGTGGATCATGGGGAGTAACACCAGTTGGTCCAGGAGCTTCGCATCCATGATGGCCGTTTCCAGGCACATTTTAGTTTGACTCAGGGGCAGTTTAACAACCTGCTGTCTATCGTCAGGCTGTATAGCTCTGGGTATCCAGCAACTGCATCTCCTCCATTGTTTACCAACTGTAAACTTGTTGTCACCACCACAGAAGGACCGCCTCTCAAATCATCTGATTGGACAATGGGAAAAAAGATGACATGGGGCACTTTTCCGCTCCGAGTTGAAGTTTTTTCAACTCAAGGAGTTTAGAGAGTTCCAGCAAAAACGCTAGGCTCCTACAGTTTAGAAACACGAGACCGATTGCAACGTAAAAACAGCTAGCAAAAAGCGCCATTCTCATTTAAAACAATTACAAAAAGCCGCCTCCAGCTGCTAAAACACTTCCTGTGTGATCTGAGCGTAACTCCACACAGATTATTTTTTCCATTTTCAAACTGTCATAATTGGTATTTTTGTCAAATACCTAAATATTGTTACGTCTTCCCAAAAAAGACTTCTAGTGGCCATGTGGATTATGCCTCATTTGTCAGAGAGGCAGAAGTTTCATGACAGAGCCACAAATCTTTGTCAGGAGGAAACAGTTTCCTACTGACAGTCAGTGTTTCTTGTCACTGTGATCTTTCTATGCTCTATATCTGAGTGGTTATTTTACTCACATGTACTCAAACCTTCTTCCTTCTCATATGAATAGCTTGTTATGCCATTTTTTTTTTTTTGACGCTACCACTGGAGGGAGCAAGAGAGAGAAAAATCACACACTTTCCCTCTCTATCTCTTTCTCTTTAAAATCCAGAAGAATGCCAAGTAGCTATGGGATTTCCTCATCTCCATATCCACCTACACACACACAAACACACACACACTCTCTCCCTCTCCTCTCAGATTCTCCTACTTCCCATAGCTCTCTTCCCTTCCTGCCTTCCTGTCCATTATCCCTCCATTACCACTCTCTTCCCTCCGACTGAATAATAAAACACGGCTGTGACTTCCCCTCTTAATGGTTCACTTAAGACCTTTTTAACCCTGAACTCAGCGTGCAATGACTCCCCGTGGAACTACAGGAGGAGTTAGACTCGAAATGAAAATCATTTCATTTGCCAAGTGCAATAAATGCACATCAGTTTTATCTTCTTGGCACTGTTGCATGTTGGTAAGGGAGCGTACAGGGGTCATCCACAGTTCCAGCACGTACTTGAGTCTGTATGTATCATTCATATTTGTACTTTTTATTATACAAACCTCCTGCTTTGGCTTAGAGAGAAATCCTAAATAAGTCGACAGGAACGTGTCACTCGGCAGAGGATGGTGCGGCAGCAGTATGAAAGTGCTCAGCAGGATTAAACTATTACCATCTTAAATCTGGCTTCAAGTTGTTTACTTTAAATGAATTATGGTGTTCTGTGGACATGTTTTCATACTGTATAAGAGTGAGTGGCTTCTTTTGATGGAGGAAAATGAGCAGCCTCTCTCCTCTTGGTGTTTGCAAGACGACACAAAAAGTTAAGAGGAGGCAAAATCATTTGCAGCAAAGATTTTCACAGAAGATAATGAAATACAGCAGAACATCAGCAAACCTCCAGCCCCCACGGGTTTAGTTATAGAGTGAACAGTTTTACACCCACGCTCATAAAATGAATGATTGTACAGAATTTGAGATGGCTCTAATAACTTCATAGATAAGAACTGCGAAAATATTGATATGCATCTAAAAAAGCAGGATTGCAGATTATACAATTAAGTGATGAATGATTCAAAGTGAGTCGCAGGCAGAGTTTTGCTTGAGTCACTGTTACTGATGAGAGAATTCTGCAGACACATTGTGCTGTTTTACTTTAGTTTTAAATAATTATTTTGTGTATTGCCATAGTTAAAATCCAGTCTGTGGTTCTGCTCCCCCAGTCCAGTAGGTGGCGGTAAAACTTCATGAAACAATATGGCTGGACACAATATGAAAAGCTCCCCTACTGTGGGCGATGGAGCCATAGATTTTAATAATAACTAAACACCGGACGCAAAGACGGCGTCTGTTCATTCCAATGAAGTCTGGTGCATACACCAAAGAAGTTTTCTAGCTTCCTAGTTTACTTCTGCGGTATGTGGCCTGGTTAATATGCACGGTGGTGTTTCTCCCGCCGACCCTACCCGCGAGTTCCCACTCACCTCATAGACTTGTGTCAACGTCACATAGTTTTAAATCACTTTTCTCGGCATGAGGAAAGTTTGACAAATATAAAACCAACAAGGTTTTAAAAATTCAGAAAAGAAAGATTCATAATTTACCTTGTTTGCAATACCACCAGTGGCCACTTGGAAAAATTTCCTGCCAGGTGCTAGCGCTGTGGAGCTAGCTATGCTAAAGCTAATGTTGTTAGTTACTACTCCAGTGTCTAAAAAGGAAACTTAATCCTCCAGTGATTGTACATTGTATTTTAGCAGTAAGCTCTTAATAAGTCCCAGTCCTTGTTGCTTTATGCTTCAAGCTTGGAACACGGCAAAACTTTGGTCAGCTTTCCTATTTCCTGCTATATCGAGATACGTTACGTGCTACGTTCATGTATGTTGAAAAGGCGACCACATTCTGAAGACAGTAAGAAAATTTGGCTGGGGGACTGTCACAGTCTTCATGAACACATTACCCTGTATATAGTCACATCTAAAGTTAGCTTATCCATCCAACATGCTAGTTAACTAGCTAGCTAACATGTAGTTACATCAAGAGAAGTTAGCCTAATGTCAGAGCGCCAGTGTCAGCCAGGTTTGCTTGTTCCTTATTTCTGTGGTAGTGTAGAGATTTGGAAAACAAGTAGCATGGTTAATAACATACTTATAACTCGCATGAGACTAACGTTCATAGTCAACACCATGGTCCGTATTCAGCAATAAATACATAGAGTATTTTACTGGGGACACATGGGACATGGGACAGAAGGGGACACATATCCAGCAGCACAGGAGCAATGATGACTGAAAATCTTATTGTCTTTGGTCGTCACTTCTCCCTTTCTTTGTTGAGACCCGAAGCTTCATTTTGTGTCGTTTTGCCTCGTTCAAAACAGTTAATATTGTGAATATATCCTTCCATCGCACACTGATGTCCCTGCTGTCAGCTTCATGAAGCTTTTTGTGTGACGCTGAGAAACTATCTAATAAACACTGCGACACCTGGCTAAATGAAAATGGCGTCAGCATATTTGTCTTTGTCAAGCTTGTTCGACATAGCAACAGTAACTAAGAATCTATTATTTTCTGCCTTGATGACTTTCTTTTCCCTTTCTTGATTTCAGTGTGAACATAACAGCAGCCTCTGGTAGCCAACTGGAGGCAAAGTATCATGGGAGTAAAGTCAATATAAATAATCACAATTACCACATTTTTTCTATATGTTGTGATGGTTGTGACGTATGATGGACCCAAAATGAACATTGTAGGCAGACTACTTCATTACCAAGAGCAAAATATTTATTCAGCATTTATATGGGAGTGAGTCAGCCCTGAGCCTTTTGATCCACATGAGCTGTTTATCACTGTAACTGTGACCAACAAAAACAAAATCAAGACAATAATAGATATATTTTTAACTCATGAATCATGTGTACAAAAGAAATATATACAAAATTGTATGTGCTTATGAGAAATATAAAAAATAGATTAATACATGAACAAAATAAATCCATAAAATACAACATAATAAGACTTTATTTTATTTCATTACTGTTTAACATTAAAATCACGTTGGTAGAAAATATGGTAAAGCCAACAGAACCTGCTGCGACAACTTGTCTGATTAGATTTTTGTCACGTGTTCAGTTCTGTCCTACTTCACATGAATCAGTGAACCTTATTCTCCATATGCTGCAGATCCAGCTCCAGAGCAGCCTTGATGTTTGACTGACGTGATGATGTCACAGGACGAGGTTGGGCTCAATCCGCCATCGCTGCTCTCTATTCGCTGTTGAACTGTTTTTGGATTCCAAATATCCAGCACTAATGTGATGCTGTTTAAGTGTTGAGATCTGAAGATGTGGCCTAGATACAAGGCACACACGCACACACACACACACACACACACACACACACATTTAAACAAATTTGCATACATCCACAAATCTAGACCACAGTTGCACGTACGTACACACAGACGAGAACCCAAAAAACAGACATCACAAATGCAACACACGAATTTGCTCTCTCACGGAGCAGGGATGCACACATACTCAAAAAGCCAACATGCACGCGCGCACATACACACACACACACACACACACACACACACACACACACACACACACACACACACACACCAGACAGGCATAAACAACTGCATCCTCATGCATGTATGCAGATGCACACTGAGAGCACAGCCACAGAGAGAAAAAAGAAATAGACAGACACACACACACACACTAGGTGGGAGGAGAGCTTTGAGTACATACACACTCTTGTGTATACGCGCATGTATGTGTGTGTTGGTGTGTGTTTGCAAACACTGAGCCTCGTGCTCTGAGATTAGCTCTAATTTCCATTTCTGCCAAAAGTGAAGAGGAAGAGCGGGGAGGGAAGAGAGAGGAAGAGGAAGAGGGGTGACCCCAAATCAGATATTTTATAAAAAGAGACGAATCGGAGGAAACAGAGCAAACACACAGATAAAGAGGATGACGAGTGAAATGTGTGATGAAGGGAGCAAACATTACAGAAAGGCAAAGACACACTGGACATTTTGTCATCCGCAGAGGTGATGTGTGTGTATGATTCAATATGTGAACCGACAGTTTTCAATGTATTGGTTCTGTGGACATGATTTTATAGGCATTGATTTATACAGCTACATTATAGGTATTATTTTTTACTGTTTTCCAGCAGTGGACCAAATGGATGCTGAAAATTAAAGCTGGGGCAAGCAGTTTCATGGAAAGATGGGAAAACACGACCTCCTGCAGCCACATACATATAAACTCGCTTCATACAGTTCAAGTACTTCAAGTCATTCATTTCAACCATCTTGATCATGACTGTGATCCTGATGCTGTTAGATAGCAGCAATTCTGTGAGAATTACCACCCAGATTTCCTTGCAAACTCTTGAACCTGTAAGGCCTTTGAGATGAAGCACTGTAATTCGAGGCTCTAGCTAACGTTAGCTACATAACTTGGACTTGAAGCAACAGCCGTGAACCTTTGGCTTTGGTTAGCAGAAGGCAAAACTTTAAGCAAGAGTTTCTCCCTTTCTCTGAAAAGCTTTGCAGATACTGACAAGTTTTGTATTTTGTGTATTGTCCATCTTAATTTTTTGGGTTGCTTTGTGGTGTAAGCAGTTGTTGCCAAAGCTGGAATAGCAACTTTCTCTGCAGGATTCTTCGCCATTGAATCAAACTTTCACCATCTGAAGGGATGTGCATAATCATCTACCTTTGTAAAACACCCAATAGGAACGCCCTCTCTCTGAAATACCCTGTGGGTGGCCAGAGTCTCCCATCATGGGCTAGAGAGGAGGTGCATAGGTCTAGTTTTAAAGTGGACGAGATGAATTCCAATATTCTTAAAGTTTATTATAGAGTCTTCGTCCAGTGAAGCCAAGACAAAACTTCCTACGCCAGCTTTAAGTGACAGCACAAAGTCAGTAAGTTACCCTCCAAATAAAGGATGAACACTTGTTGTATTGTAAAGAAAAATACCTCTCAGTATAGTTAAGTATAGTTTTCAGTATTCGATATAGGTACGTGAGTGAAAGCCCAGTATATAGTACTTGAAATTACAGTTGGTCATCCAGGGTGTATGTGTGTGTTTGCACATCTTTGTGTTGTATTGAAAACGTATATGATAATTCCAACCCACTTTACTTGAAACCGCGCCCACTTCCACATCTTGAAAGCAGGCTGTCCGACAAGATCAAAATAAAGGCCTTATGATTGGCTGCCAGCCTAATGCTAGCCAGTGCCATTGAAAGAGACTGCTGCTAGCTAGCTAGCCCACCCATGGCTGCACCCTGTGGTCCATCTGCCGGACTCCCCTTGTAGAGTTTGCTGATCCGGCAGGGAGTCAGGGGGCGGTCCAGCCAAAGAAGGTCTGTCTCCGTGAGATATGACAGCTACGGTAGTTTGGAAAATGGCAATGTGGGTATCTAAAGGCAAACTTTGCTGATTTTCAACATCGCAGTGTGGACAAGTTCACTGGACCTCCAGGCGCTCACGGCATGGCCAAACACTGCTCATCTACACACTCTGCCCACCATGTTTGGGTGGTATCACAGTATTACAGTGTACCAGGGTGATAGGATTCCAACGGTATGATTTTCATTGCCGTCAGGAATACAGGCGCTCGTCTTTCTGTTAAACTCATTGTATGTAATGCACCTAATGCACCACCAGAGGTCAGTCTCTGGACTCTACAAGTGGAACAGGCAGCTGAGCTAACAGCTGGGGATAACGTGACAGGACTGTAAACAGCTGGCCTGCAACAGCAGAGAGTCAGACTGCAGCTTATTTTGACATCTAACTTGGTGAATCAAGGATTTATTTTGACCAAACCAGAGCTGGTGATTTCTGGAGCAGTGGACTAACTAATAAGATGACTCACAAAGCTGACTGAGACCAATTTTATGAGTTTGTTTCTGTGGAGTTGGAATGAAATGTGTTTCAGAATAAGTAAACAAGACAATTAAGCAAACATTATTTTTAGTTCTGTGAAAGAGACAAACTTGAATTCAGAGGGTGTACAACTGTATTTCTTTTTAATACAGAATATCAGTGTAAGAACATCACCTTTCTTGTCATTCTGCGTGCATGTTGTTTATTAGACTGAAAAGCGAAGCGAGCTTGTGGATTGTAGCAAACTGTCATAACGCTGTCACAACTAGAAATCAGCCAGAAGCTGTTAGTAAAAACAGATAAACACACGGGAGACATACACATGTATACAAGACACATAGATACACAGAGGAGGTAGAGTTCCTCAGTGTTTTGTGTCAAGGGTGCTGTTTAATGAATTCAAGCTGTGCCATTTCACAGGGCGCCCGGCGTGCTGCAGTGAATACTCCATGCAGCAGGAGACTGGAAACCAATCGTCAGGCCTTGACGTCTGGCAACCCACTTTTGTCATGCAGAGGAGGCGCGGTTTCATCTAAAGTGGGTTGGAAAACCGATAGACGTGTATTGAACACACGTCTTTGTGGGTCTATGAAGATACTTCATCCGTCTGTGTGTGTGTGTGTGTGTGTGTGTGTGTGTGTGTTTCACACAGAAGATTAAGCTAATGAGAGCAGAGCAGAGTTAATCCAGCCAGAGCACTCGTTCTCTAATGCCTTCCACAGACCGCACACAATGCTGTGTGTGTGTGTGTGTGTGTGTGTGTGTGTGTGTGTGTGTGTGTGTGTGTGTGTGTATGTGTAATGGTATGAGGGCAATGGTAACAGTTCACTAAGCAACTTTCTTTCTCTCTGTCTCAGATGTGTGACTTCCCACCCAAAAGTCCTCATTAAGTTTTCGGGGCACAAACAGCTTTGTAATTAAAATCCACCACCACAGATTGTATAGAGAAGCTAATTACTCTGTGCTAATCAATAAGATAAACACAACTCGTAAACTGCTGATCCTCTACTTTTACAATTACAGTATTTACAGTACTGATATTGTGTTCAAATGGCTTTTCCTGCTTGATATGTCCCCATTTCTCCACAAAAACGTCCCACCTCGTTGGGAGGGTTTATTCTCAGGTCTGTACAGTACAGTGTTTATTGCTGTTCTTTTTCTGCTCTGCACTTGCTGCAGATCACCTGCTCATCAAACGCATCGATGGATGGTGTCCACGAATAGGCACCGTCTTGGGTTTTCTTTTGGTAAAGCTTTGGTGCTTTTATTGTTCACTCGTCACAGGAAGCTGCATCTCTCCACATCCAGAGAGGCAAGGTGACTATTTTGGTCCACTAGGCATTTGATTCTAAAATTGACACCATACAAACGTTTGTGAGCCAACTGTGGCTTTAAATATAGAACAGAAACCCTCGGCTGGTGAGCCGCCAGAGCGCCTGTAAATGTAACTGCCAGGATTTGGCTGCTTTTTCACCCCGTATAAATCAATATTTTTATTCTCCGAGTGTTGCATAAACCACTCTGTGGACTTTAGGTCACATTAACTTGGAGGAATTTTAGATGTGTAAATTTGTCTCCTGTGCTGGTCTGAAAGAGCTGACTGAACCAGCTTAGACGTGGCGTTATATGCTCACCGGCCACTTTATTAGGTACACCTGTACAACTGCTCGTTAACACAAATAGCTAATCAGCTAATCATGTTCCAGCGACTCAGTGCATTTAGGCTTGTAGACATGGTCGAGACGACATGCTGAGGTTCAAACCGAGCAGAGAGGGAAGAAAGGTGACGGCAAAGAATCAAGGCAGTTCTGGAGGCAAAAAGGGATCCAACCTGACACTTGGAGGGTGTACCTAATAAAGTGGCCAATGAGTAAACATGACATGTACAAAACAAATACATGTTTATCATCTTACCTGTGGTGCTATTTATCAGTGTTTTGGGGTGAGTAGCCGAGTTTTGGAGATTAAACTGTTGAGACATCTACCTTCACTTGAATACAATGGAACTAGAGGGCACTTGGGTCGTGGTGCTCAAACAGTGGTGCCCAAGAATGTTTTTGTTGGTGGCCAGATGGGGCGATTGAAAATCTTAGGGTGGCACACCAAAACCAAGAAGCCGTAAGTGAATTTCAGGAATTCCATTATGTCGTTAAAGTAATGGCTCATAGAAAACTCGACACATTCTCACTCCGACCTCGTCACATATCAACGTTTGGTCATGGACTTTTCACGTCAAGATATGATGTGCAAGGTACCCTTCAGCCTGTTACATGCATTGTCTGATTTCAAAATACACTTCCCTTTTCACAGGAAATGTACAGTTTACATACAGTCTCTTTCAAAATAAATGCAGTACGTCGTACAACACCATGGATTGTTGTTTTATGCTTTCAACAACAAACGTGGATGTGTTTAGACCAGAAGAATAGGGTATGGCTTTACAATCTTACAGGAAGCAAACACTGGCCTCCCGGATGAAAGTTGGTGTTTGTTGGAACCATCAGCCACACCTCCCACCCATCCTATTTGGACGTCTGCTGCCTTAACTTTCATTGTTGTTCTGCCACATTTCCCCCCTAACCCCACCCAGCGTTCTGAAATGCTGATTTTCAATGACTTCAGAGTGAGACTGGGTTGAAAAACTATGTCAATATGGAGAGTAAAGACTAATACCAGTACAGTTAATATTTTGAGTTCCACAACAATCCTGTTTTAAACAAGCTGATTGTCCTTTTTCTTAAAAAGACAAGTATACAGCTTTTGAAGGAGCACATTGATGGTAAGGAACAAAACATTTACAGCGAACAAGCCTTTTCAAGTTTAGGGGAACTCGTGGGTACCCAGAGAACCCATTTTCATTAATATATCTTGATGTGAGAGTTCAAGGGACCCCTTTGAAAATGGCCATGTCAGTTGTTGCCTTGCCAAAATTTAGCCTAACTTTAAGGCATAATTTATCCCCCCTTTACAAAAAGTCATGTCAACATGTTGGCGCCTATGGATGCCCTATGTTGTCTAGTTACCCAAAATACCACTACCTGTGTTCTAGCTTTAAAAAAAGATAGTACGCTACAGCTTCTCAAAGGCAGTACTGCCAGCCTTCAGTCATTTTCACTAGATGGAGCCAGTAGAAGGGCCAGTAATGTATCAGAGCGGACATGCCCCACCTGGCTCCCCTTTGTGGCACCACTGAGCTCAAAGCACCAAAAAACACATTTGAAATCTCAACAGCAGCATCTTTTTCCTGATTGATCAAAATGCTACTACATCCATCAACCGTCTCACCGTGCAGATGGAAGCATGCGTCCACTCTTGGACGAGGCTTGTGCTCATGACAGCGCGAGATGTAAACATCAATGGCGTCAGCTGAGCTGTAACGTCAGCTAGCTTAGTGGTGCTAGGTGAGCTAGCAGTAGATGAATGCTTCTTTCTGGATAGTGATACTGATAGGGGCGTAGTTTGGTAGAAAGAAAATAGTTCCTACATGACACTGCTCACAACAAGGTCTGTGGATTATCTTGAGTAACCAAGTCGTGATTTCTGAAGAGAGACATTGCTGTTGAGTATTTCAAATGTATTTGTTGGCACTTTGAGCACCACAAGCTGAGTGCCATCTAGTTCCATTATACTGGAAAGAAGGCAGACATCTCTACGGCTGATATCTCCAACACTCTGCAACTCACACCAAAACAATCTAGACTGATAAATAGCACTACCGGTAAGAAGATAAGTATGTATTATTTTGGGGGGTGAACTGTCCCTGTCAGGTTGTCAGGTTTAAGTATAAGGTGCTGTGTTTTTGTGACACGTAGCAAAAGGAGGAAGGAAGAAGTTTGCAAGCTTTAAAAACATTGATGCTACATTTTATATTAGAGTTATATCCATCCTCTCTCCCAGCCACAGCTGCTAAAGGCTTCCACAATTCACTGTTTAAGCCAATTATGTTTTCCAAGTATTAATGCCCTTGAACCGTAGATGGGAAGCAAAGTGCATAGAAGTTTCTACCAAAAGTAAGTTTCATGTGTGAGAGTGTACCAGGTTGAATTCAGCCAGGCTGGTGGTGAGCTGTGTAGCCCTGCAGGACATCTGTATTTTCACACTGTATTGAATTATGTGTTGTACCGAGCAGCCATATTGGCTTCTTGCTATACTCTGTGGACTGTGCTGTGATGATTTATTTAATAAGTTTTGGACTGTAAGTTCCTGCTCTGCTCATCTGTATTGTGTGTATTGATTTAAACAGTTTCTGCATTACAGAGATGCTTTCAGAGAAAGATGGAGATTAGTGTTGAATGCTTCATAAACTCACAAGCTGTTAGAGGCATTTAATAATTTAAGATAATCAACATTGAGCTGATGAGCACTGGTTCACTCCTCTGTACTTTAACACTGTGTTGTGTATTGCTCTGTAAATAGTCTGAGCTCAGGGCTCCAGGTCACATTAGCTCGGTGCAACACATCCCTTCCTTCTGTTCTTTGAGCGCTGCACTGTGTGGTCCAATTAATTGAACAAGTGTGATGCTACAGTGGCTTGCTGCTCTGCACATCTGCACTCTGAGTGTGTTGAAGGGTGATAAAGTGTACTAGCTACGCAGCAGTGCTGTGATTAATAACTCTGCTGAACACACACACAAGAGACTCTAATGCGAACCGGAAAATGATGCAGTTGCATTCTGCAAAGCCTTTGTATGTGTTACTTACTTAAACGTCTTTCACAAACTTCCTGCTCCTCTGTCTGTTTGAACTAATCCGTGTTCCAATCCGACAGCGCAGCAAGTATCTTCCAAAGCTTTGAAATCTTGTAAAGAAATAAAATATGGAGACTGTCCTCGTTAAAGTAACCACAGCAGTGGTCATTTGACAGCTCAGCTGTCGTTACATTTGCACGTTTTGTTTGTATCATATCAACTTTTCTTAAGTGACATAATGTATGCGCTGACTTTGTCATCGGGAGATGGAGAGGATGTTGGATGGTGTGATACCAAGGCGAGCTGCAGACCACTGTTCAAGACCAACAAACAACAAACCTAGCTGTGATTTTGCGACTCATACTGGACTTTTCCAGTATCATCTGAGACACCAAACAAGGGTGTTTTGTAGTAGCTGTTTTTTCAACCTGCTCTAAATACCGACTTTTCAAATACTGACGCTTTGTTGGTGGCCTGTTGGCATCAGACACTGATGCACAGAGGCATCGGTAAGCTGCACTATAGGATGTACTAGCAGTGGTATTTCTTAACGCTCCAACCAACTAACATAGTATAAAGAGGGAGAAAGTTCGCACAGGGTTTTCAAGGTGGATTGGTCAAACTAGCTGCGGACTTTCACCTGCGAACTCACTGTTTGTGACCTACATGACATGAAAAGTCAATGACGTTGTTTAAGTAATGCTGCAGTGTGCTGGTATTTGTAGCATACTATGCTAGTGATGTCCTGTGACATTATACGTTAGTAACAAACATACTTATTTTATACCAAACCATTATGTTTTTTCTAAACATAACCACACAATTTTGTGGCCTAAAATTATGGAAACAAACCTAAAAACATTTTTTTTCCCCCTACCTTCTAAGTTTATTTGAATTAGACTAGAATTAGACATTTATCAAACAGAAACTGTATATTTCCTGTGAAAGGGGACGTTTACTTAGAAAAAAGACAAGGCATGTAATGAGTGTAAATTGATGTGCTTCTTTGAACATCCAAAACTGACACAGGTTGGGTTTCTAGCTCATCTGATGCTTGTTTTGTTTCTGTATTTCACTGTTTCATCACTACTACAAATGCAGCTGTAGCCAGTATCTCACTATCACTATCCTCATTCATATTTTAAGAAGCTACAAATTATAGCCACAATATAAACCTGAGAAGCTGCAAATCAGAACAGAAGTACAGAGAGTTGTTGCATAGAGATGATACACCATCTGATCTAGTTGCATTGGTGTGAACTGGCAGGTTTTTAGAACGTTGCAGAACAGTGCATTGCAAGTAGTTGGCTGTTTCAACTCGTCATGAATCTTTGGTCTGAACTGGGCTTTAGATTTAAAAGAGGAAGTGGGCTGATGCTGTTGTAGAATCACTAAACCTCTTCGTGGGGAGGTTGGGTCATAAAATCTTCCTCTGACTCTGGAGGTCAAAGTTTAGATTCTGCCTCAAACCGACAGTGATCGATAGTGTCTTTCAGGTTTGACCAGGATCTGGCCCTGGGCTCATCTGAGGAGTTTCAGTTGCCTAAACACAACCAGAAAAAACTTTGTGCTCATTCTTCTGTACAACTTGTTTTAGAGCTTTTTTTAATTCTTCAGTTCTTTCCCTTTTTCATCTCTATCTCTCTCTCTCTCCTCTCTCCGCCTCGGGCAGTATAACATTTAGTGTGTGTTGTTGTGTAGGCAGATGTTGTGTGGATGTTTTTCCAGTGCCCTCTGCTCGTGTATACGTGTGTGTGTGTTTGTTTGTGTGCGTGTGTGTGTGGGTGGGGGTGGTGGGTGTATTCTTTGCCTGAAATTTTCGGAGGATGTGCGTACAACTGTGCTTGTGTATGCGTGTGACGCACAATCTGTGTGCGTATGTATGTGTGTATGTGTGTGTGTGATGGATATGAAGTAAAGAGCCAAAATCAGAGGGTGTTTACAACTTAATGCTTTTGTTAGTTCTGTTTGTCTTTGAAGAAAAGACAGTATAAAATGGGATTTAGATTGTGTCTTTTCTCCTTCGATTATTGTGTACGTGTGTGTGTGTGTGTGTGTGTGTGTGTGTGTGTGTGTGTGTGTGTGTGTGTGTGTGTGTGTGTGTGTGTGTGTGTGGCATACGCAGTGTATGTGTGAGTGTGTAAAATGAAGTGCAGGAGATTGGCATGGAGGGGATCATAAATATGGATCGGTACCTCTGCTGGTGATGGATTGAAATGCCAAAGAAAAACATGTATCTCCCTCTGGGTCCTGCAGGAAGCTTGTATCTCCATCAGGTCAGGTTTTTCTGGTCAGGTCTATTTTGTGCTGTCTGTTGTTGATGTGTGTTGCTCGTTAGTTTGATGGCCAAGAAGCAGATAGCAGAACGCTGACTTCAGTGTGTCAGTGTCATAAGGCGCAGTTCCACTAATGGCTGCTAGATGGCTCCCAATATAGAGTAACCATTGAACTAAAGGTCAGCGTTTCTTCTTCATATTTTCTTCTCCACAAGTCACTATGGTCTTAATTATCTTTCAGTAATTATGCCAAAGAATTATTGTGTTGTGAATGAGGTAATATAATCTATATAGGGGTGTGTTTTCTGGCGGGTGGGTCTTGATTGACAGCTGTGATCGACAGGTCTTTTACTTGCCGCTGACTGTGCCGCTCCCTGTTTACTGTTTGTATAATAGACCATTAAATTGTACTCTGCAGTTTGTGGTTTGGCAGTTTCATTAATAAGCCTCAAAGGATTTTGTGTGACTCGTGTGAGAGAAGCTGCGTGATGTGTGTGTTGGCTCATTTGTACACCTGGGGCATCAGAATCACGATAAGGAAAGAAGCCTTCCTCTGTGGTGGTCGTCCTGGTCAGTGGAGCTCAATATCTGTCTGCATGATTTGCCTACAAATGAGCCTGTGGTTTATTATTGTAGCACGCCTCTGTACTTTTCATAATTTGCTCACTGCTTTAACAGAAGTTTTTCTTTCTAATTTTAAAATGAAATTAAAGTGAAATTTGATATCAAATGACTCTCATGTATATCTTAAAAACGTTCGCTACAGCCTAACCCACTGAGAATTAACACCCCCAAATCTACACCTGCACAACTTCTTAGTTTTTTTTTTTTACCCTGTCCTGAAAATACAGTCATCTGTGTCCCAGTTAAAGACCTGTATGCTTTAAGGGATGAGTCCTGTGAAACCAAATCCAGAGCTAAAAGAAAAGCAGCTCTTTCATTTATACAGTGACAAATGTAACATCCTGGTTTAGTTAAAGCAACATAGCGGTATTTGCTATGTAAAGATATAGCAGAGTAACGGTGTTCTGAGCAACCCAGTCTCACTCTGAAGTCGTTGAAATCTGGCGCTCGGTCAGTGACTTTCAGACACTGACAAAAAAAGCCATCCTTTCACGTAGGCATGACATGTGGTCGGTAGCTGTTATGGTTTAACAGCTCTCAGCGGTGTCAGGGGGAAACATGGCAGGACAACAACCAAAGTTAAAGCAGCGAAAGTCCATCAAGGGTGGGTGGGAGGGGTGGTGTATGGGTCCAACAACCACGACTTTCACCCAGGAGGACGGTGTTTGCTTCCCTTAAGATTGTAAAGCCAAACCCTGTTCTTTTTTCCTAAACCCAACCACGTGCATTTGTTGTTGAAGGAAAAAGAACTTCAACCCGCAGTGCTGTACTGATGTAGTGCGTTTATTTTGAAAGACTGTATGCAAAGTAGGGCTGCCCCCGACTAAAAATAGTCCTAGTCGACCAATAGTCGTCATTTAGGGCCATTAGTCGACTAGCCTGCATGTTTCCCATATAATTAAATTATTAAATGATATATTTTGGTGGTTTTAAGTTGAAAGTGTGAGAAAGAATAGTACCAGTAACATTTTTTTTTCTGCGACTAAGCGACCAATGAAGTCTTGCCGACTAATGACCTTTCTAGTCGACTAATGTTTGATTGACTATTAGGGGGCAGCCATCATGTAAACTGTACATTTCCTGTGAAAACAGAAGTCTGTTTTAAAAACAGACAATGCATGTAACAGGCTGAAGTTGACATGGCGCCCCAGAACATCAACAACCAACACACGCAGGGTACCTTGCGCATCATATCTTGACATGGAAACTCCATGACCAAACGTTGATATGTGACGAGGTCGGAGTGAGAATGTGTTTTCCTGAGCAGATAATGAAGTCAGGCTACTTCTGTGTCTTGTCATCAGAGCTTCTCTGTAGTTTGTTTTTTGTTGTCTGGCCGTATGTGGACGTTAGTGAATGCTCTTACTGTGTTACTCTCAGCAGGAAACCACTCACTTCTTCAATTTGCCAGATTCATCATGTAGATGAGAGTGCCAGCTGCAAGCACAACTGACCTTTAAAACAAATAGATGACACTCTTGATTGGCTGAAATCAAGTTTCGTCCAAAACATAGAAGAAAACGTTGCCTCTGTCATCTGCATCAACCTGGCAGCAATTATGTTTGCCACCAAAACTTAACTGCGGGAACATTTAGTAAAATATTCCACCAAAAGAAAAATAAATTCAAGAAAAGCCTAATTAGAAAGCTTCAAACAGAGATTCAAATTCGAGGCTAAGCATGAAGGGACACTGGAATATTGATTTCTTTCTTCTCTTTCAGCTATTTCCTGAATAAAAAATAACCCGGCTGGAAAACACTCATGTACCTAAAATAGACTGTTGCTATGTTGCTGTAGGTCCATTCAGTAACGCTGAGCCGACTCCTTCAGCCTCCAGAGCTGCTCCCTCGTGACTCTGCCAAAACTGAGAGCATATTATACTATTTGCAAAACATAATGAAAATAAGTTTGAAATAATTAAACAGTGTTTCATTCACCGTGACGTCTCTCAGAAGCATCTCTCTTCTCGTCCTTCCTCTCTGCACTTTTATTGGCCGTTAACTGTCATCTCTTCTTTTCCACCTCTCCGTGAGCCACCTCTCATCTGTCCTCTTTTCATCCTCCTCTCTTCTCTGGGCTAATCTCTGTCTCCCCTCTCATCACAGCCGCAACTAAACAGCTTTATT
Organism: Cephalopholis sonnerati; assembly: GCA_019142605.1. Lineage (NCBI taxonomy): Eukaryota > Metazoa > Chordata > Actinopteri > Perciformes > Serranidae > Cephalopholis > Cephalopholis sonnerati. The sequence goes on along the minus strand of JAGQAX010000002.1, from coordinate 6,473,091 downwards.
CTTTGCTTCACTTTCTCCCCTCTCCGTATTCCCTTTCTCCCCCCTCTCTGCTCCTCTGCCATCTTCTGCTCTTGTTCATGAATTCTCTCATCTGTTGCCCACAGTTTTCTTTCTCCTCTCAACTTCCAGCCTCGTCTCTGCTTGGATCTTCTCTTCACGTCCTCTTTCCTCTTTACCCTCTTTCTCCTCCACCTCTCTCCTCCTCCTCCTTCTGCCCCCTTTTCATCACACCTCCACCTCCTCGTCCTTCACCTTCTCGACTCTCTATTCTCTCCTTCCTCTGCTGAGCCCAGCCATTTGGTCCTTTGATCTCTCTGTCATTTTGCTACAGCTTCAACCCCCCAACGCTGTTACCATGACACTGAGGGAGAGACAGATTTACAGAGAGCAGGAAAGATAGTGGGAGAGAGGTGGATTGTGAGAATGTGGAGCCCTGCAGACGATGATTTGGAGTGAGGGAGGTTCAATTGAGAGGAAAAGGAGCGAGTGTGGAGATTAGTGTTGGAGGCGAGAGACAACAACAGAGAAAGAGACACGCAGACAGAAGAGAGAGTTTGAGAAATAAACCAGAAAGAGAGGTATAGACAAGTCGTATTATTTTTACTGTGAAGAAGTAAAACAGGTAAAGGAAATAATCGCTGAAGAAAGGAAAAGTGGCTTTTTTTGCTTACTGTAGGAAGTAAAGCAGTTTCAGATTGACTGAGTCTGAGGCCACGTTCAGACCGACCTGAGCTGGCAGAGAAAAAACTCATTTATTTGAATGGAGCTGGTCCATCAGTGCAGCGTCATCCAGCGAGAAGTTAAACCTGACTCAAAGAAGTCGACATGCAAGCGCACATTTTTGGTAAATTACTCTGTAATGTTGACGCTGTGTTTCTGCTGTCTACCTTTCGAGTGCTGCATGAAAGGTAGAATAAGTGCCAACGTGCAAATTCCACAGTTATAAGGTGCAGTCTGTGAGTGTAGCAGTGTTGGCTTCTGATAAACCTGAAAATGGGAGAATCTGTGACTCCAACTGGACTTCCTGGATTGCATTGTCTTATTGGTGGCCTTAAACAATGCACCGCACCAAGGCAGTCCTCTGCACTGTTTTAAAACGGGACTGTTTTCGGTCTGAATCCTCACCAGCAAACACTGGCCTGACAGTGACATCACATCCTTGGCCAGAGGTGGTCCCAGTTGGACACCAAAACCTTCCTCATGGTGATGAGGTAGACAGTCAGATGGTGACGTTGTTGTATGTCCAATAATGTTGCGTTCAGACCTTCTCTTACAAACTAGGAAATATTGTTGCAATGAAATAAGGACATGTGTTGACGATATTTCACTGGATGATTGAAAGCTTTGACCTGTCAGCAGCGCTAAATGAAAAGTCAGGTATTTACCAAATGATTAGGATTTATTCTCTGGAGATGGTAAATGTTTGTACCAAATTTTGTCTCAGTCCGTCCATTCGTCAAGATGTCTCACTCAAAACCAAAAATGTAAAATGTGTTGTGTCAGAAGATGTTGGACTCTTACATCGGACAGACGTTTATTTTTATATGGACAGTCAGGTTGACGACATTTTAATGTCCGATGACATAAGAATTTCACGCTGTGTGGACATGTACATTGTGAAGTTTTACAAACATTGGGTTTTATTATCCATAGCTTACGACTTAATGTCATTATTCTACATCAAGACGATGTTGGCATGAGACATCTGAAGGAGGCTGGATTTTGGTTAATTAACAACACAACCCATTCTCATTCTGAAGTCATTAAATTAAACCACTTGGTCACTGATTTTGGTGTCAAACAGCGACAGTTCGAAACACCGCCAGTCAACATGCTGGTAGAAGTTGCTGGAAAGTTCTGATAGGAGGGGTTCAACAACACTAGACTTTCATGAAGAATCTAATTTTCACTTCCTGTATGAATGTAGAGCCAAGCTATGATGTTTTTTTTTTCTAGACCTAACCATGTGTGTTTGTTGCACAATGAAATAAACAACACAGGGTGTTTTACCAACGTTGCAACTTTATTTTGAAAAAGACTGTACGCATCAAATAGGCAGAAACTGTATATTTCCTTTAAAATTGTATGTGTATTTGAAACCAAACAATGCATGTAACAGGCGTAAATTAACAACTGGCGTCCCAGAACGTCAACAACAGACACACCCAGGGTACCACGTGTATATATGTAGACATAAAAGTCCACTAATCAAGTGGCGATATATAACAACAAAACATAAAACCAATAAAATATTGTCATCTCAGTATTCTACATCAAATTGACGTTGGCATTAGTCGTTGTTGACTTCACAACCTAGATTCAGCCAAACATCCAGGTCTAACAGTGCAGCTGGGTTGGTATCTGTACATAGTTTTATCGCAATCGATCCAATATCTGAGAGGATATTTCAGTCTGGACCAAAGTGCTGAACTAACCAACTGATCAGCCACCAAACCAACCAGCACTGCCTTTACTAGAGCACTTTGAAAGAGCAAAAGATGACTTGAGGAAAGAAAGACGAAAGGAAGACGAGCAGCTTGATTTCTTTTTTATTTGAATAGGAATGGATAATGAGAGTCAATGGGAAACAGAGCGGGGCATATACAATTTTTAAAGGAGATTTTTTAAGACAGACATAAAAGATGAAAAGAAAAATAAGCCAGAATAAATTCCTGAAAAATAGAGAGAGAGAAATAAGAGTGTGACAGAGAGGAAAAAGTCCCAACAATAAACGGGGGGATCAGGAGGAGAGGAGAGAATGCATGGAGAGGGATAAAGAGAGGTGAGGGAAAGAAAGGCAGAGGAAGAATACGAGTGTGAAGAGAGAGGGAGAGAAGGAGGCAGCTTAATTTCACACTACTACTTCCCACACAGAAAGAGAGAGGGAGAGAGTGAACAACAGGAGTGAGAGACAGAGGTGAAAGAGAGACAGAGAGGGACTGTGTAATCACTTCTCCCCGTTAGACAGAGAAGGACTTGCCTGCTCTCTCTCTTCCCTGTCTTTGCCATGTGACCGGCCAGCGCTCCAACACCGCTCTTTTTTCACTCCCTCATCCTTCGCTCGGCTCACACTATGTCTGACTGAGGAGGAGGAAGAGGAGGAGGAGGAGGAGGAGGGAGAGAAAGAAAGCAGGAAGAAGATAAAGAGAAGAAAAGAGGGAAAGGATGTTCTCCGTTTCACTCAAGTGCCGCTTAGGGGTCATCAGACGCCGAATTAAGGGTACAGTGAGTGTGTGTGTGTGTGATTGAAAGAGACTGTCAACTATACAGCCAGTGTGTGTGTGTGTGTGTGTGTCAGCTGTACACAGCTCTGTGTGTGTGTGTTTTTGATGTTTATTTGACCGTGTCTTTGATGTGTGTGATCTTAGATGTTTTCTGTGTTTGTGTCTGTACACATTAGTGTGCTCGTGTGTGTGTTTGTGTTAGTGTGCGAGTCCCTGTGGGTGAAAATTACTGTGTTTGCACATTGTGTGCATCTACTGTAAATTTGTGTGTCTCTGGGTGTTGTTTCTCTTTGTGTGTGTGCCACGAGGAAAGCATGACGCCAGCCTCCCGCTGATGTTGTTGGCATGTTGTTCTCTCATCTGTCCTCCTTTCCTTCTTCTTCTTCTTCTTCTTCTTCTTCACTTTTTCAGCCTACAGTTTACTTCTCTAGTCTTTGTTGCAAAGGCTGAATGCTCACAGGAAGCCGCGCAATCCTCTGAATGAGGTTTGCATTTAGACTCAAATAAGAAGAGATTATTCTCCGCTCAGCGAGTCAATTTGATTGTCTTGATGTGAGTAAACAAAGTGTCTTGGCTGCTGTTTGGAAATATAAACCACTTTAATTTTTTCCCCCGGTGCAGTGAGCCTCGCTGATCAGTTTCACAACAGGTTGATTTTGTGTGTCTGCGTGCTTTAAGATTGTTTGGCTTGAGTGTGATCTCCGTGTGCCCGTCGTTCAACACACAAACAGCACTTTAGATCCTGTTGAAACAGTTGTGACTGTCTCTTTATAAACAAGTGGATTTTTATTGTATTTTTTAGGGTAAATGAAGCGTTTAGGTTCGGGAGATGTGCTCACACTGCAGCTTGTTTCATGTTTGATTTGTAACGGCAGCAAGTTTCTCTAAAGGAGGCAATAAAGTGACTAAAGTGAGAGACACATTTTGATGCAGGTTTGACGTCTGTTTTAGTCAGGGAGATCTTTCTGTCATTGTTAGGCCTTTGGGTCTTACCCTGCAGAACAATTTTGGGTCTTAAAGGGATAGTTCCTTTTTTTGGAGTGGGGTTGTATGAGGTACTTTTCCATACACAGCGTACTGCCGACAGTAGATGTCTGTCGGCACGCCCCGAGTTTGGAAAAACAGAAGCTCAGCCGTGTACTGCTGTGGACGGTGGTCATAAATGTATTTTAGCCACCTAAAAAATGTCCCACCCAAAAATATCAACATCAGTTCAAGTTTAAACTACACTGAGAGTATTTTTGCCGCTGCACCTTTTTTCCTCAGACAGCCCATTTTGACAGAGAAGATATTAACGTTATCAGTTCTTCATCTACGCTCTTGCCAAAGCCACCAGACTCCATTGACAAAAGCAGTAATTGACCCTTCGCTTAGTCCCGCCCCCAGGCGCAGACTGGTCAATCATAACGTAGCATCAGGCCGGCTCAGACCAGGGTCCGACAACAACGCAGCTGTGCTCCATTGTTTCAGCTTTCCTTCATTTTCAGGCTGGTTTTGTGGATTTGGAGCTAAATGTTGTGCCTGGGGCACGTCGTGTATTAATGATACTCGTTACCTGGAGAGGTTGGAAAAAGATATACGTTTCTTCCCTGTTCCAAAACCAAAATCAAACCCTGAAAAGTGTAGGGTTAGCTAGCTAGCTACTGAAGATATAGCCTACTGAATGTATACACATGCTGCTTTTGCTTTGTAATGATTATAACAGTGAAACAAAGACCGACCCTGCTGTACAGGAACCAGTGAAGGGAAGCAGGGAAACTTTGCTGATATTTAACCAGCTGTGGGTCATCACAGTGTGTGCAGATAGGCGTTGTTTTACTTCCCCCTGGAGATCCCTGCCTGTCTGGCTGCGGAGGTGTGGTAGCTGACAGCCAAACAACGTTCATCTGCACACACTGTGATGACACACAGCTGGTTCAATATCAGCAAAGTTTCCCTTTATATTCATTGTCTTCTGTGTTGATCAGCAGTGATGTGGTGGTTCACTTTTACACTGTGATCTGTAGCCTATAGTTGGGCTTTAGCTTCTAACTATCTTTGTCTTTTTAACCTGTTGTTGCTGCTGAGTCAGTTTGACATCCTGGATATATCCTTCAAACACAGACTGTAGACCCCTCTGTCTGCTTCTCTCTGGAATCACTGTTTCATTTCTCCAAAAATATGATCATATTTCTTCAGTTAGTTACAGTGTGGGCTCCATGCTTACTGCGACAGTTTGTTAGACCATCACAAAGGGGCGGGGCTTAGGGAAAGGTCAATTTTAGCCAGCTGAACACAGGAGCTGCTGGTCTACTGCTGTCTGACTTTGATGAATTCAAAGTAATCCCGAAATACCAAAGTCAAACAATAAGACAAACAAAGTAACTGACAGAGGCAGCGGTGAACCAGCAACTTAATGTTAAATCACTGTTTTTCTCAGTGGAATCTGGCTTTGAAGAGAGCAATATAATGTCACTGTCTGACCGTAAATTAAGTGGTGAAAACTCTCTCAATATATGCAGACTTAAACTGATATCGATTTCCTTCAGGTGTGACTTTTTAGGTGCTAAAATACATTTTGTTGCCGACCCCTCCTCAGCAGTACATCTCTTAGCTTCCATGTTGAACTCCATCCTTCCTCTCCAAACAGGGGGCATGCTGACTGACATCTACTGTATTTAATATACTGTCTATAAATAAGTACCCCATAATACCCTAATTTAAAAAATCTGAACTGTCCCTTTAACCTGAAGCTCACTGACATTATGGTCTTTTTTGGGCGTAGTAATTAATGCCTATTTGGTGCTGATGTGTATTGTATTGTGTAAGTGCTTCAGAGGGTGATATGGGTTTTGTTATTTATCATACGCCCTCTAGTAAATGGACTTGCACTTGTGCAGCGCTTTTCTAGTCTTCCAGGAGTCATCTTCACCCGTTCACACACACATTCACACATTGGTGACCGTGGCTACCATACAAGATCATTATCTTACCCAAGCACACTCTGACATGTGAACTGGAGGAGCTGGGAACTGAACTGCCGATCTTATTAGCGGACGACCCCTCTACCTCCTGAGACACACCCCCACCTTCTGCGCAGACTGCACAGTATATAATAGATATATACATGTGTGTTTGTGTGTGTTTGTGAGACGGAGGGAGACAGAAAAAGTTAGATTAGTTAGCTCAGTGTCTGGCTGGATGAGTGCCAGTTCATAAACTTTTATGACTGGAGTGTATAAAGCTCATGACTCTTGTTTTATTCAACAAATTCACTCAATTTAGTGAAATGAAGGAGGCGAGGATGTTTATTATTTATCACAAGGGAAACTTTTTTTTCCCCAGTTGAGTGTGAAGCTTAAATTATTGAAGTAGAAGCCAAACCAGGTAATAACGGAAGGTGAAGTTTGTTTTACAGGTTAAAACTTCTGGAAAAAATAAAATCCAAATGGTTGCAACAAGTGTGCAGCAGCCAGACAGGAAGTGATCTGAGTTTCCTGTCAGCAGTTAAAAGTAATTTAACAATTATTGATGGAAAATCAGTCATTGCATGGAAGAAACATCCAAGTAGCTACCAAAACAATATGACAAGTACTTGAGATGGGCACATCTGCGTTTTAGGGCCATTGTAAGTAAGAACAAATAAATAAATACATAGTAAGTCAATAAAAAAGAGGCTGGGGAAGGGGGATAATATTCCAAGAAAAAAATCAGCATTTCCAAGATTAAAGTCGTAAATTTACCAGAAAAAAAAAACTGCATATTTTCTGATATTGAAGTGGTAAATTTATGAGAAAAAAGTCAGGCATTCTCTGAGATTAAAGCAATAAATTAACCAGAAAATACTCATAAATGTGCCGCCAGAGAGTCTGCTGACGTAGTCTGAAGAGTGACAAAGTCCACACAGGAAGGAAGTCATGGTGGATGAATGAGTCAAGCACAGGACTTTCACCCAAGAGACTGGGGTTGTGTCCCATGTGAGTCAGCATTGGGTAAATGTTTTCAAACTTAGCTTGTTTATTTTCAGTTTTTAGGACGTATAAAGCTGCTAAATACACACTGTGTACATGAACTGGGTCAGACACAGGACTTGGACCATTGTTTGCACGTCCAATCAATCATCACTGTGGTTTAAAAATAGCTCCATGTGCATTCAGCAGCTGTGTAGGAGCTGAAAACTGAAAATAATAAGTCTTAGAAAAAAAAGCCAGTGCCGACACAAACACAAACCCTGGTCTCCTGGGTGAACATCTGTTGCTTGACCCGTTCCATCATCTCAGCTTATATCCCAGCTTGGTTTTTACCTACAGTGACCCTAATATGTTGTTGTAGATATGTTCTCAATAAACAAACAAAAAGCTACTGTTTAACATGAAAAACAAATGAAAAGCAACTTCACTGCAAACACAAACACCCAGAGCTTGTATTTGTTTAATATTTAATGTTTTAAAGGTTCAGGGTGTAAAATTTGGGAGGATTTATTGGCGTCTGGCGGTGCGGATTACAGATTGAAACCAGCTAAAACTTCTTCCGGCTAAAATTCCTTCAGTGTTGTTCAGGAGATTTTTGGCAGAATTATCCACAGAGTTCTCTTCCTCCACAAAACAAATGGACCTGGAGATTTAAACTGCCAAAAACACTGAATAAAGGAGTTTTATGTTGCAAATCTGTTTTTGAGAATACGAATGGCCCTATCCGGAGCCAGTGTTTGGTTAGTCTGTTCTGGGCCACTGTAGACACATGGTCATGTAACATAGACAAGGACCTGCTCCCTCTGTAGATACAAACGACTCATTCAACAAAAACACAGTTATTCTTTTTTTCAGGTGATAAAAAAAAAACTGACTCAGGCAGAGCGGGTCATCCTCCAATCGGAACTCAACTCTCAACTCAACTCAACTTTATTTATATAGCACTTTAAAAACAACCACAGCTGAAACAAAGTGCTGTACATAAATAGGCAAAACAACAGAGACATAAAACAATTAAAACAACATTAAAATAAATAAGATAAAACAGGAATAAACAGTAAAATAATCATTTTACTGTTTTTAAAAACAATCAAAAACAATAAAACAACAAATAAAAACAAACCATAAAACACTAAAACAAGAGCAGAGTCTCATGCAGGGTTGAAAGCCAGGGAATAAAAATGGGTTTTAAGACTAGTTTTAAAAATGGACAGTGAGGAGGCTTGTCTAATGTGCAATGGTAGCTCATTCCATAATCTAGGAGCCGCAACAGAGAAAGCTCTGTCCCCTCTGAGCTTCTGTTTGGACCTCGGTACCTCCAGGAGCAGCAGATCAGCTGACCTGAGGCACCGAGCAGGAGTGTAGGGATGAAGGAGCTCAGAGAGGTAAGGAGGGGCGAGACCATTTAAAGATTTAAAAACAAATAAAAGAATCTTAAAATGGACTCTAAAGTGCACAGGTAGCCAGTGGAGGGAGGCCAGGATGGGAGTTATGTGCTCCCTCTTACGTGCTCCAGTTAGGAGGCGAGCGGCTGCATTTTGCACTAACTGGAGACGTGCGAGGGAGGACTGGCTGACTCCAAAATAAAGTGCATTACAGTAATCCAGCCGAGATGTGATAAAGGCATGGATTACTGTTTCAAAGTGCTGTTGTGCGAGGAAAGGCTTCACCTTTGCCAGCTGCCTAATCTGGAAAAAGCTGGACTTTACTACAGCACTAATTTGCCGATCCAATTTAAAATCACTGTCCATCTTAAAACCCAAGTTTGAGACTATTGGCTTCACATAGTTTGCCAAAGGACCCAAGTCAACTTGGCCACTGGGGCCAAACACCATCACTTCTGTTTTTTTCTCGTTGAAATTTAAAAAGTTTAAGGCCATCCAGGCTTTGATGTCTTCAAGACACGACAGAAGTGGTGTGAGGGAGAAAGCATTTTTGTTATTCAGTGGCACATATATCTGGCTGTCATCAGCATAACAATGGAAAGAAATGCCATGCTTTCTCAGGATGGAGCCCAGAGGCAGTAAATACAAAGAGAAAAGCAGGGGCCCTAAAATCGACCCCTGTGGAACCCCATACAACAGTGGAGCAGAGCTGGACTCCGAATTTCCAAGTCTTACACTCATACTCCTGTCGGCCAGATACGATTTGACCCACTCCAGTGCAGTACCACAGATGCCCACTACGTCACGTAACCGAGCCACTAGGGTGTTGTGGTCCACAGTGTCAAACGCTGCAGTAAGGTCCAACAAAACAAGAATAACATGGTCACCAGAGTCATTTGCCAGGAGAATATCGTTAAAGACTCTTAACAAAGCTGACTCAGTGCTATGCAGAGTTTTAAAACCGGATTGAAAGACCTCCAGGACATCATGCTCATCCAGAAAAGACTTTAACTGAGCATGGACAACTTTCTCCAAGATTTTAGAGATAAAAGGCAGCTTGGAGATGGGCCTGAAATTGGCCAGCACGCTGCGATCAAGGCCAGGTTTCTTAAGTAGGGGCTGCACCACTGCATGTTTAAAACTAAGAGGAACAACACCAGAGGACAGACTGCTGTTAATGATAGCTAAAATCGACTGCCCTATACTAGGGAAAACCTCCTTAAGGAAACAAGGAGAGACAGCGTCACAGGGAGAACCTGATGGCTTAATATGGCCAACCAGATCTTCTAAAAATGACAGAGACACAGGCTCAAACTTATCAAGAGCTACAGAACAAGGAACATGGTCAGAAGGGTCAGATGCAGGAGCTGAGATTTACTTTAGATAGACGGTTTGATCCCTGGATCCCTGGCTCCTCTGGTCTGCATGTCCAAGTATCTTGAGCAAGATCCTGAACCCCAAATGGCTGTTCCATCGGTGTGTGAGTGTGTTAAAAAAACTGAGCTGGCACTAAACTGGCACCTTGTACCATAGCCTGGGTCACCAGTGTGTGAATGTGTGTGAATGGGTGAATGTGACTCTAAGTGTAAAAAAAAAAAAGCTTTAAATAATCAAATGACTAGAAAGGCGCTGTACAAGTGCAGGTCCATTTAACAGAATCAAAACAACAAAACATAGGCAGCCACATAGACATTGGAGAGTAGAGGACTGAAGTGGAGTGAGAGTTAAATCAGTGGTTGCAGGTGTGTTCTTCCATCAGATATTGTGTATATGCATGTTTGTAATATTGCTCCTCCCTTGGACTTGGGTCCAATACCCAAGTCCAAGGGGTCCAGTCCTATATTGGACTTGGCTAATGCTCTGATGTAGTGTGGGATGTCGTTCCAGATCTTATTGTAAGTGTGACAAAATTATCTCTGACCATCATTGTTTTTGTAAGTTGTAAGGTTTTGTAAGGTCTTTGTAAGATGGTTTGAAGTAGAGCAGTCAGTGTAGGATTGGAGTTGATGTTTAGGATCTGAAAGTAAACTTTAATAGTGAGATCATTTGTGTAGTTTTGAAAAGTCAAGGCTTTAGAGTTTGAGAGTGCAGTGGTGAGTCCAAGGGAGGAGGTTCCTACAGAGCCTGTAAGCTCTGTTGTATAGTCTCACTATGGGTTCAGTGGTTTCCTTTGTGGTGAGGGACCAAATTGGGAGACACTGTGATATTGTGGAGAGAATGATTGCATGTAGAGTGTGTGTCTGAAACAGTAGAGGTGTGATATGGTCTGACCTTGTTGTAGACGTACAGTTTGTGGTTGAGCTTCTTTGTTACGTGTGACCCTCCAGTCACACTGCAGCATACATTATCATTATCATTTCATTAACTGCAATACAACTTTTGTTGTATATCATCTAACATGCCCATGCAACTGTTTTTATGTAGTACGCACTAAAAGACACCTTAAAGATAGATTTTCAGAACATAAATACGCAATCAGGACACAGAATGAGGACGACCCCATGGCTAAACATTTGAAAGACGTACATAATGGTGATGCTTCCTTAGTGACAATAGAAGACTTACAAATCAATACAGATGTCTATTAGAGGTGGAGATAGTTTACGTAGACTCCTCTAGACAGAAACTTTTTGGATGTGTTAACTCGATGCATATGATGTATCCTGGTTCAAATGAGGAAATTGATTATATGCCCTTCCTTTAATTGAGAGATATCATCATAGGGCAACTGATCTGTTCTTGCTGTTGTTGTTGATCTTGTTATTATTTTTTAATTATTATTATTATTGATAATATTTTTTTATTATCAGATTTTTTTTGGATGTTTTTTTTTCATGTTTGATATAGTCATTTTTCTTTTGTCTTTATTCTCTGTTCCTGCTCCACTCATGAGTGTCTGAAGTTCATTTTTTCTTCCCTTACATTATCATTGTTGGGCCAATTATTTTCATTAGCTGTCAGATTAAGTTCAACTCATTCTAACTTTAGCTCTGTGTGGAGCTCACAGTCCTTGTTACTCACATCCGCGGTCACTATATCATCCAAAAGTGTCAGTTTTACTACATATTTTTTCAGCATTAAAAGCATCATCAGTATGTTTGTGATCGATATGATGTGACTCTAATCTCGCCTCCTAGTTTACCTGTCGTTCAATATGTGCTGCTGTTTAACTCTTAAGATTACAGAGTTGTTATATCAGATGTGTCTAGACTTTGTAGGTTTCAATAATCATTGATCAGTAAACTTTCTGTGTTGTTTCTGTGTGTGATCACAGTGTTTGTAGAGCTCTACCTGCTTCTCATTACTGCAGCAGGGGGCTGCTGTATGTGGGTTAGCTCTGTGTGTGTGTGTGTGTGTGTGTGTGTGTGTGTGTGTGTGTGTGTGTGTGTGTGTGTGTGTGTGTGTGTGTGTGTGTGTGTGTGTGTGTGTGTGTGTGTGACAGAGAGTGAGATGCATGGTTGGTTGCCAGTGGAGCTTGGGGCCAGTTTGTTGTGTGTGTGTGTTTGTTGTTGTGTGTGTTGATTGATCTCCAAATCTCTGCAAGCTGTCGGGACTATATACACACACACACACACACACACACACACTCTCCCGACTTTCATTATAAATGAGGCCACTGCTCACAGTATGTGGTGTGTGAGTGTGTGTGTTTATGTGGCTGAGGGAGCAGGTGATGCAACTGTGTGTATCTATACAGCCCGTGTGTAAAGTATGTGCGCTGTATGTTGGTGTGTGTTCCAGCATGTTTGTGCGCCGAGTCCATGAGTGAGAAATGTGTCATTAAACACTGTGTTTGTAAAGTTTGACAGGGTGTGTGTGTGTGTGTGTGTGTGTGCAGATGAATGGTCTCAAAGGAGGGTGTAACAGAGGACATGGCTGTGAGCTGCGGCTGAATACAAATATTCAGTTGTCTCACTTTTCACTGTTTCACCGAAGTTTCGTCAACAGCAGCTCACATTTCGTTTACAGCTCGCCACAAAGCGTTTTCCTCAAATCCAAAAACATAAGTGACAAATTACAATTATCTGAATGACTCCTGCAAAAAGAACTTGTTTCAGTGATGGGGGACGGAAAAGTTCAGTGTTTTGGAAAATATGTTTCTTTGCTTTCTTGCCACAAATTGATGAGATTTATACGGCTCTCATATCTGCTTGCCAAATATGAAGCTACCCTTAGCAGACAGTTAACTTAGCTTAGCACAGGCTGGAAACAGGGGGAAACAGTTAGCCTGGCTCTGTCTACATGTAACAAAATCCACCCACTGGCCCTAATCAGCCCCAATGAAGAATTTTCGTAGTCTACCAATTGTTATCATTCAGGGCCATTAGTCAAGTAGGCGCCCACATGTTTATGATATTAATTTAATCATTAAATTATATATGTTGCCATTAAATTGAACCAAATCTAGCAGCCACTTCTATATTTTAGCAGCATTTGCCTGGTGGCTGGTGATGATTCCAATCCTGGCTGAAATCCATTGCAAGTTGGAAGTCAATATTTCCGAGTTCATGTTCCTGACTTCCTAAATGCTTCCTGGCGCATCTGCTTGGGAAAACATGGACGCTTGCAGCAAACTGATGTTTTTATGGTAAGTCTCTGAGCCTCACCAGCCACAGCGCCATCAGCAAAGAGAAACAACATTTATTTGAACAGAGGAGGCAGCTGAGACAAAGCTCTCTTTTACAAGGACACTCTGATTACTGTGTGTATAAAACAATAGAAGCACACACAACTTACGGTACACATCAACAAGTTATAAAACAATAGAAGAATCCAGAGCTTACTCTATGTTAGGACAAGGACCACAGCATCAGTTCACAGAGAACACACACATTCACACTGCTCTAAGTCAGTCAGAAGGGATTTAAATTGATTAAAAGGTATTAGCTTATCTAATTTTACAAGCGTCTGCAGATTGTTCCACTCGTGTGGTGCGTAGTATTTAACAGCCAGTTTCCCAGTCTCAGTATTAACGCCATTATTTTCTAGAAACAAATAGTTTAAGTACAGGGTGAATTCAGGGTGAATTTGTCCTGTAGTTTAAAAGACATGTGAGATAGTTTGCCAAGAAGTGTTTTCTAAATAAATACTATGCAGTGTCATTCTCTGCTCACCGCCACCCAGCTTTCTCATACAATAAAGAACAATGTGTCCAAAAGCATCTCCAGTTATAAACCTAAGCACAGAGTGATAGACTGCACTGAGAGGTTGAAGAGTAGAGGCAGGAGAGTGCACATAAATGATGCCAGTAACTTATAGAAAAGGTTGGCTGAACTATTTGTTTTCTGCAGTCCTGAGTCAAAATAAGTCAACATGCTCGTCTTTGCTCATTTAATTAATGTACAACAGCTTAACACAAATCTCTACGGTCCAATTGTGATTTCGCCATTTTGTAGTGCTGTCTGAATCTATAGTGGGAATTATTACACCCTATATATTGGACTCAAAGTATTCCATGATGCATCGTTAAAGGATCAGTCCAGTATTTTGCTTCCATCCGTGTTTTCACTATTCATCTGGATTGTGGAATTATTTTTTCAGCTGCCTCACACCCGTGTGTAAACTTCCGCTTGATCGTTCGTTTGACCCTGAAGCGTTATACACTCCAGCCGTGAGTGTCGCCAACCAGCAGGAAACCACTTGCAATGTAATGGGACACAGAAAGAAGCAGAAGAAGAAGGCTGGTGTTGTGTTCAAAGGCATCGTACTGCGAAGGTTGTTTACAAGCCAGTAATAATGGGCAAGTTTTGTGTGGTCAGCGACTGCAGGAGAATTCCTCTGAAGAGGAGGAGCGCACACAGCACTGTGGAGCCAGCACTTTCACTGAGCTAAAAGACTACAATGACTACAACCTTGTCGTAAACAACCCCCTTTCTGTTTCCAGTGGCGGATTACTACCAACGGACAATGAGGCTTCCTATAGGAAATCAATGCATGGACAAAATGTCAAATAAATCATCACGGAAACCACAGTTTGCTACGATTTTTATGTGGGAACATCAAGGAACACCACTGACCACTGGGTGAGTTTCATGGCTTTGAAAACCAACGTTTAAGGTGGTTTTAGGACAGATTTACACATGGCCATAGACAGCATTGTTAAGCCAGGCGGGGGAAAGACAAATTCTCTCAAATTGTCAGAGAAGGAGCAATCGTCAAGATTTTGGTCTTAACCACTCTATTTCATCATAAACAACCAGGAATGGGGCTCAAAGTGCAAAATACTGGACTGCTCCTTTAAAGTGTACAACCAACCAAGCAATATTCCCCATCATGCATTGCACAACTCGAGAGAGCATCTCGATTACAACCTGCTGTACATGTTCAACTTATAACAGTGTGTTGAGGTTTGTTCTACCAGTTTTTATGTGCCATGTAATAAGCTGTCAGTTTAATGTTTCATTGTCAGCAAATGACCCTCTCAAGTGCTTCGCAGTTACTGCACAAGAGCAGGGCTAATAACACGAGCTAATGTTAGCTAGCTGGGTCGCTACCAGCTCTGATTTGTGCCATAACGGCGTAATGCTTAACATTATAAATTAAATTCAAAAGTTATGACATGACTGAGGGTAAAACAATGTTTTTGTCTTTGTAATGTTATGTATTAATTTGGGGGAAATATGCTCACGATAATTTCATGTTTTTATCACAGGCACACGTGTCGGTATTTGTAATGGATGGTTCACCAGCTGATGCTTATGTGACATGTTTTAATTGTGCGACAGCAATGACGTAATTAACAAGGCCAAGTAAATGACCTGAGTGGTGTCCGCAGGTGTTTTTTAAAGTTGCAGATGAGCTCACTACATAAGGCTCTACATATTATAGTGAGCAGGGAGTGGTGAATGAGTGAATGATTTGGGACACAGTCACTGTGTAAACAGGCGCTGAGTGTAACAGCGTGAGCCGCAGCCAGCAGCATCAAGTTGTTGTGTGCATTCGTTTTTTGGATTATTTGTAAACTTTACTGGACAGGGCAGCTTTTTAGAGTGATAGGGGGTAAGAGAAGAAATGACATGCAGCAAAGGGCCACGGGTTGGAATCAAACCTGTGGCTGCTGCGGCCAGGACATAGGCTTTGCACATGGAGGTGCTTCAAGCACAGATCAATTGAACTGAACTATAAATGGCAGCTACAGTGTTGTTACAGCATGTTTCACAACTCAAACACTACATAAAGTAAAATACTTGATGACAAAGGTCGTTGCGCTCGGTTCCCTGTGTGCTCCGCCATGTTGCTGTGAAGTCTGGTGTGTTTTTGTCAGTGAACTCAGGCTGAATGAATCTCGCCCAAGTTTCTGACTTGGAATTCCAGCTTGAATGACCGTTGTGGTTTCCCTAGAAGGTTGTTTGTTTGTTTGTTTTTTCCCAGTTCAATCAATGGATTGCAGCATATGTGTGGGCTCTGAGCAGTTGCCAAGCAACCAGAGGAGACTCCAGGAAGTTACTGGTCCCGGCCAAGAAACAGTCCGACACGTAATTGCCCATAAAATTGTGATTTGACAGTTTTGCACTTCAGTTTTTGTTCAGATTGAGCAAATAAGGTATCACATGTTATTTGTGAGCTTTGAAGGTGCAGACTCTTTTAGCAGGCTCGCTGTTTCGTCCTGTATCTACTCTTGGTGCTAAGCTAAGTTAGCCGGCTGCTGGCGGTAGACTCCAGTCATAATTTGCACAAAGCTTGTCAAGTAAACATAAACATGGCTTGTGTTAAGCATTTTAAGCACTGGAAAGACTTTGACTTATATCCCCTGTCAGCCGAGGTACAGTCAGCGTTTGCAACGAAAACTTATGTATAATACTTCCCTTATTAACCTGGGCTGCAGTGAAGCTTTGCTCTCCTCTCACAAGGGAGAGTGTGTGCGTGTGTGTGAATGTGAAAGATGTGCTCAGCAAACTTTCCCTGCCTGAAATACATTTTTGAAATAAGGCTTGTGTGAAAAACTCACTGTGTGCAGGATTCCTCACTTAGTAGTAGGTGCAGAAATCAATAGAGCAGAGGTGTTGCTGGTTGCATTAGATAAGAGGTTTACACGGAGCACAGAGCTAAACAGCTGAAGGACGTCACTATAAAGTCTCTGCTGTGTATCTAAATGAGTGTCCTGCTCAGCTTCTTTCTTTTCATTGTACTTGTGTGTCATGTATGATCATTCCAGGATCACAGCAATGTTTCACAAAAATCCATATCTCATCAATCATAAGATTTTATTCCCGTTTGAAAATATACAGTTGTACAACAGTTACACCTCCAAACCACTAGTTGGCAGCGGGGTTTCTGTGAAGTGCTGTAAAGTTTAGTTGATGTAAAACACACATTAAACACACATTAAACATGACTTAATAGAGACAATTTAAAACACAAGTACACTTATCAGCTTCACTATAACTCGCAGCATTCACAGACAAACACTTGTCTTTATCTGGACACATTTTCCCCACAAATACAACATTCTAATGTTTTTAGCACAAGCCTATGGCATTTTACATTGTATAAATTAGCCTAGCAGCTAGCAGACATTTCCTCTACTCATATGAAGCCAGGAACAACAGCCACATTTAACAAAGGTAATGTCACAAGGTTCACCAACAAAACAACTGTCTTATACTAAACACGTTCTCCAAACAAATACAACATGCTAACGTTATTAGCACAAGCCTATGGCATTTTACATTGTATAAATTAGCCTAGCAACGAGCAGAGATTTCCTCTGCTCATATGAAGCCAGGATAAATCACACACAAGACTTAAAATGCTATTTTTGTGGAGGCTTTATTGTCTTCACAATTTATTGTTTCTTATCTGTGAAATTAAAGCAAATAAAAGCTTTGTTTCCACTGAGGGAAATGGTTTCAGCTTACAGAGATAAACAGGAGGTCTGCGTCGCTGCGAAGTGTAGTTACATCTCTTGGGAGGTGCACGTCAAGCTGCGGCTCTAAAATGTGTTGCTGGAGAACTTGTGAGTGAATGAGTCGGGCGGAGCTGTGCAGAGAGGAGAGATGAACACTGGTATGCTTCATGTGATGTAACTTGACGCTATATCGATATGAACGGTGTCTCAATTTATATCTTGCTTGAAAATGTACTGATATATCGTACATAGTGGTTATATCGCCCAGCCCTGAGTGGATGAGCTGGTTGTGGCAGTTTCCGTATTTATATTTATCTCAAAAAGCTGTTTGGAACAATGTGCATCAAATTTGAAAAGATAACATAAAATCAATACTCAGAAAATGTGTCATCTGATGTATGAACTACAGAAACCTTCTGCCTTAAAGCTCTGATTTGTGGTCAGCGCTGGGCAGAGTGGAGATTGGTCAATCAATTTTATCAGACGTGTTGCTCACATGCTTTTTTTGTAGATGGACTCGTACTGACTTCTGCAGTGATTCATCACTTTCTGTAGGAGGAGATTTCCCACCAGCAAAAGAAACCTTTCAGTTGTTCAATCTTGTCTCACTTCTGCTGCTGAGGTTCGGCCAGATCACATCACATTCATTCTTACATAATGTTCTTTCATCACACTGCTCAAACTTGTAAAACTTTTTGCGAACATGCTCACGTCTCGCAGAGATCAGGAGCCGTGTGTCTTTTCCTCTGAACTCAACAGGAGGCGTAGAGCAATATGTAAAGATGAGTAAAGACTGCCTGTTTTATCTGACACACCTGTCCTCACATCACGCTGTGTCAGACTTTAGTCTCACTGAAATTGGTTTCGAGCCGCTGACCCCTTACTGTTCCCTCCTGGTGACCAGAAATAACCAACAAAGTGTGCAGAGTGTTGATCGCGGTTAACACATCCAGGGGTAGGAGTCCCATAGGTTGTGGATTGCAGCAGCAGGCTGCGATGATGAGCAGAACCACCAACTGTTACATCATTGCTGTTTTCAGTGCTGGCGGCTGCGAGGCATTACCTCAGCTTTGTAGCCTTTATATTCGATAAGAAAAAGGCTCCAAATGGCAGACGAGAGTGGGGAAGACGATATCAGATTATGATTGTACTTTTGACACATTAGCCCCTCAGGTTTTCCCAGGGCCAGCCTTGGATTGGATTTATCACGGCGCCCCAGTGATATAATGTAATGTTATATAATATGATATAACTGACTGACCTGCTACATTAACCTGCAGGGATAAAAAATATCAAGTTACTACAGTCCTCTTCAAACAGACAGAGTCTCATGCTAATCCCAGAGGGAAACTGGGCTGTAGCGGCCAATAGATACAGTCTGTATTTATGAAAATGCCCAGAAATGTCACATCCTTTGACGCCAAGGGGAGAAACAAAGCATTTGCTACCCTGATGAAGAGTTGCTGTGCGGCGTTATGCACGTCAATTAAACATAAACATCAAGAGTCAAAGATTAGTTTTCAGTCTGAAACCTATTTTCCAATGTTTTTGTGTCTGTGTTACTAATGGGAACAACATTTTTTAAAACTGGTCTAGGGATGCATGATAATATCGGCCCGACATTTGTATCAGCTAACATGCTTTTTCTTATACTGCACATTGACTGAATATAACATACACTGAAAAGTACTGTATTTCATGTCTCCATCTGCTGGAGGGCCGTTATGATAAGAGTATGAACGCACAATATGATGTTAATTCCGCTACAGAAGAGACTCAATGATCACTAAAATTAGGTGGGGAAAAAGTGGATATATCGATGTCGATATCAGTTATCTGTCAAATTAGTTGTTACATATTGGCATATTGGATATCAGCAAAAAAAATCCAATATCGTGCATCTCTAAACTGGACCAGTGTGAGCGAGAGCAGCGGCCAGTCTGCTGTGTAACCATTCAGGGCAAGTTCATGACGTTTATTTGCTCTCACTGTAAGTGTTTGTTTTTGCCACTGACTGGCTCAGATTGTTATTAAAGGTGTCTGACAACATGATTGAAAGGATCCCTACAGAGAGAACGTTTCTTTACTAAGAAATGACTAAGATTCTTTATGTTGAACTAGAAACAGCCCTAAAATTGCCATTGTCAAAAGCACCAGACTCCATTAAACCACTTTAACCTGAGCAAATCGGCTTGGTTTCTTTCAAAATCATAGAAAGAAGGCAATGATCACAAAAAAATTAGCAAAAAATTAGTTAAAAGGGAAAAATAAAAACAAGAAAATTAGTAAAAAAAAAACAAAAACATAAATAAATAAATAAACCCTCCTTAAAAATTATAATAATTCTGTATCATGTTATAATTAAAATAAATAAATAAATACAAGTGTACTTTTTTTCCCTGTTGTTTTTTTTTTTCTTTTGTATTTTTTTTTTCTTTGTTATATTTTTTGCAATTTGTGGGACATGTTTTACCAAGTTGCTTAGTACCTTTTTTCCCCCATCTTTCTGAGAGAAGTTGCACCAGTTTGCTCAGGGTTCAAAGGTTTAAATACTTGTGAAAGGTGTCTGAAAGCAACACAAGAAAACTGATGTCATGTCAAAACACAAATGTTATCAAGCCAAACACACTTCAATCAAAGGAGACAGAAAGAAATTCAAACTCAGAGAAACAGTCTTTGTTCATCGTGGACTGTTTTAACTGTTCCAACTCAGGCTTGTTTGAAATAAATCCTTAATCCACCCAGTTAGATGTAAAAATATGCTGCTGCATACACACTTAAATTACTGTTTATTTAAATTAAGTCTGGGTGGATTTGGTGGACGGGAATTTTGGGACTGTTTCTGGTTAAAACAAAAATCCAAATGTAAAATTGTTTAGCCACTGGTAAAAATAAAAGTTGTGCCTTCCAGGACATGTAGTTCTTGAGTAATGATAGCACATCGTTAAAACATCGGCTAATGGCATTGAGTAATGTTAGATCTGTATACAACATGGAAATGTGCGTAGAATTCACTACAACATAAATGGAAATCGAAAGCTTTTTGATTGTACTGTGATGATGTCATGTATTTGAACAGTAAACTGCAGCTGGATGTTTCATCAGAAATGGGAGCTGAAATGCTTCATGGATATGAGGTATTTATCAGCAGGTGAGGGTCTCTGGATCTGATTGTGCGTCTGTCCTGCAGGGGGAAGAGGAAACAGAATAGCGAGCCCTGTTACTTCCCTGTTTTATTGGGCTGGTCACACCTCTTTAGCTCCTCTGTAGGAACTATCTGCTGCTTGACTGTATTTCTTCCTCCGAGCAGAGGCTTCCTCTGTAAGTGTGACCGGATCAAAAGGCTCCACTGCTGACCACTGAGCGGTCAGCGGCGTCCCCAGGTCTATGATCCATTAGACTGGAGCTCCCAGACTGGAAAATAGATTCTCCGCCACACTTGACTCAGTATTCTCCCCGTGGCTCTGTCTGTGGTGTTGATCTCCGGCCTCACACACTCTCTGAGGTGCTTAACGTGGAATAAAGTGTACACACCTACTTAACCTGGTCCATAGGAATGTTAAACCTTTAGCTCACTACGTTTTATGATGCACATTCATCCCAACAATAATTTGGACAACACTGTGTGACATTTATTCTCAGTATTTTCTGTGTGAACCTTGACTATCTGCAAGTTTTGCATAAAATGTTCTACCTGCTTCCCTCCCATCGCTTTCTCCCCCACACTTCTTGCTGTGTGCATTTTTCAAAACAGTATTTTTATCCACAGTAGGTGCACACAAGATCAAATCGTATTTATTCATGAGTGTAAAAGAAGTCAGCGTTTCTATCCTTTGCCTTTCTCTGAGAAAGGAGAGTGGCAGTAGATAAATGACAGGGCGGCCTAACCGCTCATTTTGGTGCTCATAAAATGAAAAGGTCACAGATTAGATCCCCTCGAGTCACACCTGTCTGACTGCAATGAACTCCTTCTCTCGCTTTTTGGTAAATCAGGCGTCAGCAATCATAGCTCCGTAGCCCGGCTTCACAGCAGTGGTTGCTAGGTAACTTGTAATTTGTAGTCAGTTATGTTTTTTAGAGTTTTGCTGTGACAAAGTTCATAAGATGTAGCAAGATAACAAACACAAATAACACGATTTCAGGATTGTTCTTCCTATCTGGCGAGCCTGTCTGAGGGCATGTTTGTACCTTACTGTAATAATAATGTGATGCTTCATCGGCCCCTGTGGGGAGGAGCTGTTTTTATTTGTTCACCTCCAGAGAAGTTGGAGCGCAGGATCTGACGGAGAGCAGCACCTCTGCAGAAAGAAGGGATTCACTGTCTTACTGTACTGTAGTCTGCAACAGCCAGGTGGTGGTCAGTGTGAGACGGGTTATATGAACGCCATGATTGACATGCCTCAGTTGATGCTCCTGTGGCGCACTGCAGGCATCAGTTTGATATTTTCAACACTACAGAATGGACAGACTTACATTTGGACGGACTTATAGTGCCTCTCCAGTCTTCGACCACTCAAAGCACTTTTACACTGCAGTCACATTCACCCATTCAGACACACGTTCACACACTGGTGGCCGAGGCGACCAGACAAGGTGCTACCTGCAGCAAATCAGGGTTCAGCCCAAGGATACTTAGACATGCAGACTTAAGGGCTAGTGGACGACCCACTGGACCTCCTGAGCCACAGCTGAACCAGCAGTATTTTGGAAAAGGTTGTTGTTTATATGTAGCAGGCAGATGTTTTGTATGCTTTACAGATACCCCCCATTCATTTTCTATACACTTCTATTTGAGCAGCCTTTACTGTTACATAAGGGCTGAGTTGGTGCCTTCATAAGTTGGTTGGTAGCTGAACATCAGTAAAGCCACTGTGGACCAACCATCTAATTTCATCTTTTATTTTTTTATCCAGGCGGGTGAAAGTCACACGGAGCACAGCTAATCATAACTCTTACTGTGTTATTTCCTGTTGTTAGGTTTATGCAGCAACTTGAGTTTTGTATCCAGTAGATGTCAGTAAATTTTCATGATAGATGTTACAGAGTGGGTCTGTCACGCTAACGTAAGCTTTTATTATGCCTCCGCAGCCACAGGCATAGTTTTTGGGTTGTCCATACACCCGTCCCTTTCTTGTTAATGCACTATGTCAAGAACGCCTTGAGGAGATTTCTTCAAATGTGGCACAAATATCCACTCAGACTCAATGATGAACTGACTTGAATTTGGTGGTCAAAGGTCAAGAATCCGTACGCTGAATATGACAAAACGCTCTGCATCAACATAGATCCTACACCTTAGCCTGATGTGCACCTCCCCAGAAATGTAGCTGTGCATCACGGGACGCAGACCTCCTGTCTGTTTCTGTGAGCTGAAACCATTTCCCTCAGAGGAATCAAAGCTTTTGTTTACTTTAATTTCACAGATAAAACAATAAATTGTGAAGACAATAAAGCCTAGGCTAATTTATACAATGTAAAATGCCATAGGCTTGTGCTAATAACGTTAGCATGTTGTATTTTTTTGGAAAACATGTTTAGTACAAGACAGTTTTTGAATCAACTAAACTTTACAGCACTTCACAGAAACCCCAACACCGACTAGTGTTTTGGAGGTGTAACTGCAGAGGGACGCAGACACACCACACCACAAGTATACACACACTACAGCGGCGTAGGCCACGGTATGGTCTCTGCATAGAGCTGATGCACAGATATAAATCCCACTTTACTGTGACATCATGATGTTCTGCAAAACATGTTTCCATTATTCAGCACCCTAACTCAGGAACAGAAGAGGAGACATTTAGTTGGATACTGACTCAGTGACACAAATCTTGGGTGCCCTCCTTGAAACTACAGATTTGAGCTAAGCTAACGGAGCTAACGGCAACTGTTGTATGCTTTTGCTGCCCGGCCGCCTCTCTGTCTCGCCATCTCTCCTCTCTGCCTCACTGATTTTGGTTGCTGGGTCCTCATTTAGTGGTTGGAGTAGAGGGGTTAGACTGCATCGTAACGCTTTTGGTGCCTGTTCAGCCTTTTAAAACAATAGATGTACTTCAAAATGTGCACATAAGACACTTTCTATGTGTTTGGGCCTAAAGAGGTCAGAGGTGTCGCTGGGAGAGATGCCATGAGGAGCCTTAAAAGTAATCAGTAAAATCTTAAATATCTGTTCCAAAACAGGAGTGATGTCATCTTCTGGTTCTGGTTAAAAGACTGGCAGCTGAGTTCTGTACAGTCTGGAGACGATCAATAGATTTTTGGTTAGGCGAGTTATCCAGGCGTAATAATGGTCTCTGTGTCTATTTCAGATAGACTGCACTGATCAAGGATCAATCATCATCATTAAAAATAAACACTGTGTCTGTTAATTCAGCTGTTTTCTGTGGATTCAATCCTGACTGAGAAAATCAACAGCTATAGTTGGAATGAGACGTTGCACAGTCCTGGGTGCTAACTCAACCCATCACATTATGTTCTGCCTCACTGCCTGTTTCAGAGGACACTGTTTGTATAAGCAGAAGTGGCAACAGATTGGCCTCTCAGTTAAAATGACCCAAACAACAGCTGACAAAATGTCCTCAGGCAAGACAGCGGAGTCTCTGCCAGCTCACTCGTCATCGTGTCCTTCTGAATGAGAAGTACAGCAGAGGGAGCATCAAAGGTTTCACATGATTTTCTTTGAAGATCCACTCACAATCGCAATAAATGTAATGTGCCACCGCGAATCCTCGGTTTTATCAGAGGTTTTAGCGGCTGGAATGAGAGGCGACGGCATCAAAGCCCCAAAAACCTGATAAAGAACCAACCGGGACGCTTCATTCCCTGGAGGGGGCGTCCGCAGATGTCTCTCTCTCTGTCAAAGTCACACATACATACATATCGATACACACCCGGTAGGAAATGGCACACACTTCCAGAACTTGTGAAAAGACGCTCCAGTGCATGTTCACACATACACATATGCACAGACTGCAGAGTGGCCGGGGTCCAAAATGACTGAGAGCTTTGACAGAGGAGGAGAATGTGTTCTGTTTCTCACCAATTGAGGCCAATTAGCGGTAAAACACAACCGAGAAGTGTTTTAAGATGCAATTTAACCTGCAATTTAACCCATTTTAAAGCCATTCACATTAACATTGTAAAGTGTTAGAATAGAATTACAGTTCCCTTTGTCCCTGGAAATGAGGCAGATGATTACCAGCTAAATGCTGCCATGTCTCTGAGGGCCATTTTAGCAGATAACCAAAAATCACTGAAAGTCTTGTTCATTGAAACTACTCTGCTGGAAAATATGTACTCACTGTACTGTCTGTGGTTCATCCTGTCTATGTGTTTTAATTTTGCTCCATTTTAAAGATGCATGTGTTTCTGATGGTGACTGTACACTGGACAGAAAATTGAAAGCAGCAGTTTTGTTTGTGCCTCCATTTCTCAGTGTTTAAGGATGCTTTCAGACCTGAGTTGTCTTGCTTTGGTCTGAATCAGGGACTGGTTTTGTTACAAAGAAGAGTAAAATAACTAATATGCTTGAAAAATACACCAAAAACATGTATAGGAAATAAAGATTGGTTTGATTCAGAGATATCCTAAAAAATTTCAATTTCTTTCCTCTCTTTTTCCTTTCATGCCTTCTCCTCTTCCTTCTCCTCTTGTTCCCCCTTACCTTACAACTTCTGTATGATACCCATTGTCTGCGGTCTCTCCCATCTTGCATCAAATAGTTTAGCTAGATTCCTAATGCTGTAGATTTTCATCTCCATTTTAGAGATCTCATTAATTGTATCCTTCCATTTGCTTAGCTGTTGCACCTCTGGTTCCAACCAGTTTTTTGTTATCTGTTTAAATGCAGCTACTCTAAGTAGCTTATCATTTTGTTGAGGAGGAAGCTGTGGTGTTCGGCCAAGTCGTGTCATTTCCATGAATTTGGCAGTACATCCAACCAGCCTTGTCACCGCAAACCACGAGTAACCACACCAGCTCAGGACCTCCACATCCAGCGTCTTCACCAACAAGATCGTGTGAGACCAGACACCCGAACAGCTGACGCAGCCAAACATTTTTCTGACGATTGTCTTAGAAACTGTCTAAGCGTCTGCATCCTTGTCTTCCTCACTGAGGATGACCAAAATTTGAGAGAAATGAGTCTCTTGTGTGCATAAAAATGTCTTAGATCTTTAACTTAAACCTGCCAAAATGGGAACAACAACATGGCTGTGTTTGGTTATCTCTTGTCTCTCCATCTCATGCAAAAGAGATGTCAGTCAGATTACCATATTAGTCAGGGGTTAGTCGTGCACACTGTTGAGCCAGTACAGTGTACATGTGGTCATTTTCAGTTATTGAAACATGAATGATGTTAAAGGCCCCGCATTTTGATTTTAATCTACAACGTGCTCAGCTGTCTGCTGTATCAGATAATGAAGCGATATCACAGGAAACCTTCGGCACTTGGCCTGCGGCCTCGTGCCAACAGCTGAATCACAGCCCTGCTGATATTTAATACAGCAGCTCTCCCCATCCTGTGATACTGCTTTTATTACACACTTGTACAAGCACCATTTATTAATTAACAATAACAAGCAACAACAGATGATGAATTGTTTATTTTATTATCTTTTGGCTCCAACACAACAAATAATTACCCAGCTGGACTGGACGGTTACCAAGCAACATCTCCGCACACTGGCGCTCTACTTCTGCAGGTCTTCATGTTGCTGTAGATCAGCTTCTTTGTATCACCCAACATTTATCTGTATGCTTCTGTTTATTGTGCAGCCAGTGAAATAAGAGTCTATCTACAGTCGCTTTGATGGCATGTGTGATGCTGGTGAGTTAATAGCTTGACGATCGGCTGATCTGACATGAGCATACCCGGAGGCTTGCAATGAGGTATCCAGGCTTCTTTCATCCCCAATGTCCTTTCTTGGAGTCCATTTATAGTTTAACTCAGATGGTGTTTGCTGAAATATGCTCCTCTTTGTGATGCATAGTTTGTTATGATGACTTTTAATATCAGCAAATTAACAGTTAATGTAATTAATGGTTTTAAACACCTGCAAAGCAGTGTGATACATGCATAGTTAAAAGTCTAGTTATACTGCATATCAGCACTCAGTGAATGTCTCTTGTCTGATCAGATTACTAGGTCAGATCTTACTGTTGTATAACCCTCAATAATCTCAATAATGTGCCTTCAAACAGACTCTAAAGTACATGTTTATTTAAAAAGTTGGACTGAATTAGTTTATTTAGGACAAGTGAATGAATTTGGAAAAAACAAAAAGCATAACTGGAGCCTGATTAGTCATCAAGAGTAACTCCCGTAGTTCGAGCGAGGTAAACGTGCTGAGTGGAGCCCTTCCAGTCCAAATGCGTAAAGTGTCCTGATTGGACGGATTTCAGTCATTCTTTGGTGATTAGTGAACCCCAGAAACAGCTGTGCTGGAATCAGTCCAGCTGGAGTCGCTCGAAAGTGCCGGAGAAAGAGGTTGTTTTTCATGACTTCAACTACTCACAGTAAAAAATTCATGTTTACAATAATTATATTTGGTTGTGAAATGATTATACTTTAGCTTTTATAGAAACTGAATGAAATAAAATGTTTTAAATGTTGAACTTTCAGTGTGTCGGCACTATGACCTACATTACTGTACAGTGTTCTCGATTAAACACAGTTTAGGGAGGGTTGTTCAAACATCATTAGGACCATCACAGCAATACTTTATACCTGTAATTATCCGTGATGTATAATTTTTTTTAGATATTTAATTAGTTTTTCGTAACTCATGTAAATGAGCATTATCTATCCTCAGTAGTGCACCTAGAACAGGACAATATGTGATAATAAATATATATTGAGTTTGTTTTTAGATTTAAATAACACTCACACAAAGATTTAGTCATATACTGCAAAGTTCAACAAGTATATAATGTGTCAAAAAAATATTAATGCAGGAAAGGCGAGGCTATTTTCAAGTATAACATCATGCCTAGTTGTTGTGGAAACTGCTGATGACCCTCCATCCATTTGTATTGCAGTATTACATCATTAAAGGCAGTGATAGGAACAAATGATGACATTACAGTTTACTTACACATGTAGCAACTTCTCGACCAACAGTCCAGGATTTTGTGGGATTGTTTGGGGATTGTTGCACATTAAAATGTCTGAATTTATGGCAGCTTTTTTTATGGTATTTTTTTTTAAATTGCAGTGCAGTGTTTTGAGATTGTTTTTTATGTTATTCATTCAAAATCAAAGGCAACTTGTTCCTGTCAGAATAAAATCGCACTGTTGCCTGTGTCCACATAGCATTTTTTTCTCAGCGACAGCATCTATCTTCAGTTGTTCCCATACGGAGAGAGCAAGCAGCCGCCTCGAGAAAGGAGCCGCAGCTAGTGTCTTTTTTTTAAGAGCGCTCCACCTTTTTGTGCGGCTGCTCTGAGTGCTTCTAGTTGAAAATATCTGAACTACAAGGTTAGGTGCCTGTGACATCACTGCTGCATTTTTAGCTAGGCTACTGTCTACTGTCACAACAAAGACAGAAAAGCTCATTTTTTGGGAGCAGATCGGCCTGTGAACTCCGGATGTTGACAGTGAATGTTGTGCTTTTGTCACTGTTAGCTTTGAAAGCTTGTTGTAGGAGCCAAAATGAGTATTTAACCTTGTTTATTATTTGTTAGAATGCACACGTTCTTTTGGTCACTTTCACCTCCAGTTGTAATTGGCACAGGTGTGGGTGTGGTTTCTGTTCATTCACTGGTGTGACGGTTTCTTTAGACAAAGAGGGTGAGTGTTGACTGATATTTTCTTTTGACCGTAATCTCAAGTTACTTGAGTTTTCAGTTGTTTGTTTAATAAATCATCATAAAAACGCAACGTCGGATTTGTACATGTAATAATTTTTGTTGGTTTATCTGAAACGTTTGTGCAGCACGTTTGTGCATCTTCACAACCAGAAACAAGGAAGTGAGTGTGGTGACATTGTGTGGGGGGACTAATACGATCAGTGAATCTCGTGGGAAACTGCAATGATTGGTCAATTTGTGGAAAAGTTGTGGTGATTGGACAAAAGTCAGAGTTGTGCAGAATTCACAGAGATTTGTTGAAGTTGTTGCAACAGTTTTGCTTTATCACCGACAGAAATTGCCTGAATGAATCAGGTTTTGTTGGACTTTAGAGAGACCGATCTGGTCACTGAAAAACTTCAGTAACTCACTCGTCTACTGTTTTATGTTCAAGGAAGAATTGCTCGCAGTTCTAAGGCAGGATTGAGTCTTCATAACTCCCTGTATATGTATATTTCAATGATTATTTCAGCTGAAATGCCCCGAAAAATCGTCAAGAATTCTCTGTATACTTTATTGTGCCTGGGCGATCTGAACACTGCAGATCTTACATGTCATACATACCAATGATTTCTGCTTCTGAATAAAACTACAGAGGATGTTATTTAATGCTATTTTTGAGTAATCTGCAAAGCTCTTCGTCTCAACTTTAATGACATCCCAAGGAGACAAAGACAGAGACACACAGGAAGTACCTAAGACAGGAACTCTGAAACCTGAGACGCTTGAGTTTCTGTCCCGACATCCTTTGCCACTCACTTTGTGTCTAGAGAGCACGACAGCATGAAAGAGTGAGTGCGTTTGTGCATCTAATATGCCCCACTTTCACTAGAGATGTCTCCAGTTGAGGTGTTTCCTGGTGTAGTTGAAACAGGATATGCTATAACCAGTGTGACGTCAGCTTCTCACCAATAGGACAGGAAATGCTTGTTATGAATTTAACCTTTTTTTCCCAGGGACATTTGACTGACTTTACAAAGCAACAAAAAGACAAGGCAAGCTGTCACTTTCTGGTATTTCTGTCTTGATTGTTGCTTCAGTGCCACGTTCAAAGCGAATTCAAAACCAAGGTGCGCATAATGCACCGCTCAAATTCTACCCTTCATTAGCTAAACCCTCCCATCCCTCTGCGAGCCCCCGAGGCTCCGAGCAGAGCTACTTAATGTAGAGGAGGCATTAGACTCTGACAAACCCCAGCCTCTCACTTGAGCAGACTGTACAAGCGACGTCCCGACGCACCGCCACAGTCTGCTCCCCCTGGAACACATTAACAAGTAGGTTAAATGAGGGGAGAGTGAACAAGAGGCCGGGTGTGATGCATTGGAAATACACAATGTGGTGATAATTTGCCTGAGGGTGCTTGAACTCGCTCCCTGTCTCCAACCTTTCCATCTGAGCTAATTAAATATATATAACTCCACAGAGAGCTATGTGAAAAATTTCAACACTCATGTAGATCTTTTTTTTTTATTTGATCAGATACACTTCCTGTTGTCACCTGCAAAGGAAATCACTTGTGTGACGACCTCCCTTAATCTTTAATGAGTAGCTGATTATTGAAAGCTACAGGCCTCAAGGGTGCAGAGTACCTTTTTCCCCTCTTTCAGTCACTCAGTGTCTCGCCTCCAAAGTTGTCACTCATCTTAATGAAGTGTCACCCAACCTGAGGCTGAGGTAATCAGTAGGTGCTGAAGAAGCAGAGGCCGAAGCTGTAAATCAGCAACGTAGATCATTTTTTAAACATTTGTCTTTGCCTTTCTTTATCCATCACTGTCACTTTGACGTTCCCCATGAGTAGCTACCAGCCTCACACTAATGGCCCAGACTTAACACTGGCTACATACAGATGCATCCCAACATCACGTACAAACCATTTTTAAAAACAGGAAACTAGCTCGGGTATGAAACAGATTTTTTTTTTTTCTGCAGACTCCCTCATATAATTCATAATTGATCAGCAACATGAAGTCCCTGACCATCCATAAATTGATGGTAGATGTAGTCTAAATGCTGCTGGTGTTTGTAAGGAAGGTGGTAGAATGTTGGCATGTCATAGCCCACTTTATTGTGGCCAATTTTGCTATGTTTGCAAGCTCTCTTAGCTTTTTCAATCTCATAAATTTATAAAAGTATTTATTATAAACTCACAAAATGATATGAAAGTTAATATTCTTACACTTAATTTCCTCATCAAACCAAGAAATACAACCTCACACCTTCTGAATTCAAGTGTCACCGATCCGACACTAGCGTTAGCTTAATTTTCTTGTTTACTAATCGTAAAACACTTCATTCAAACATGAGAAAGACAAATGAATCCCACCAAAACCATCTTGGCTTTGGCCTTGTTTGTCATCTACTAAGGTAGTCCACCATTCCATAAATCACCAGCTCTGGTAGGGTCCAAATAAATCCTTATTTCACTGAGGTAGATGTGTAAATATGCTATTTTTTTCCTGCACTGGTCGGCTGTTTACAATCCTGTAACATTATCTCCACCCCCCACCACTCAGAGTCGTGGTGTTTGTCAGTTAAGCTGCCTGTTCCACCAGTAGAGACAGAAGACTGACCTCTGGTGGTGCATGATGTGCACTATATACAGTGAGTTTAACAGAGAGAGTTACGCCTTTATTTTTGGCAGGTATTGAAAATCATACCTGTGGGATTTCTTAATACACTGGTAAACTGTAATACCGCCCAAGCCTAAAGTAAGATGATAGCCATTGTTTCATTTCTGATATGTATTCCTTTACTTTCAGCTGATGAGTCTGGCTTGATCAAGATGTAAAGTTGAGTATCATCTGCATAGAAATTGGAACCTAAATTGTAACTATTAATAATGTACCAAAGGGCAACATGTAAATGGAAAAAAGAACAGGACCATGTACAGATCTCAGTAGCACACCATGATTGACCTTCTTATGATCTGATCAATTGTTTTTGTGTAAAACAAGTGAGATCTGTCAGGTAAGTGTGATCTTAACCAGGACATTTTTACGATTTTTATGTGGGAACATCAAGGATCACCACTGACCACTGGGTGAGTTTCATGGCTTTGAAAACCAACGTTTAAGGTGGTTTTAGGACAGATTTACACATGGCCATAGACAGCATTGTTAAGCCAGGCAGGGGAAAGCCAAATTCTCTCAAATTGTCAGAGAAGGAGCAATCGTCAAGATTGTGGTCTTAACCACTCTATTTCATCATAAACAACCAGGAATGGGGCTCAAAGTGCAAAATACTGGACTGCTCCTTTAAACAAAGCGCCTAAACCTTAGACAAGAGTCTGGATCGATCCTAAAGTTTTGTGTCAAGGTACACTTTGTACACCATCCTCATCAACCACCTCCCTCCAAAGCCTACACAGTACATGAATGTAGTGTTTTGTTACCTGAAAGAAACATCTCTGAACATAATCCAGGCAGCAATTACACTGCCACAGCAACATGTTTAAGGGCGTAACATAATTTCTATGAGATGGGTTTGAGGGCGACACAAAGTGACGCACCTTGAACAGCCCCCAGACCCTCAGGAGGAGGCCTTTTCAGTGTGGGTACATTGTGTCATTTGGATATATTTACTTCACTTTTACTAATTTATCTGTCTCTGTATTAATGTATTATTATTAATGTAGATTTACTGACTAATAAGCAGTAAAAAGAGTAAGCTTAAAAAGGGCTGGAGTTTACTATGATCTGTTGATAAATTATGTCAGTTTGCAAATCAAAGTTCAACAAATGTGAGCTTTGATTCTTTTTTGAATATGTCATTTGAATAAAGTGTAATGGCAGCTAAGAAGAGACGACGTGGATATTTGCTTAGATCTACACAAGTATGATAAATCCTTTAGATTTCAAACTGATAGTATGAAAGATGAAAGAAAGAAAATACATGACTGGAGAGAAGACACAAAGTACAGCTTAGAGGGAGTAAAAAAAAAAAAAAGAAGAGTAGGGTTAGGGTTGTCTTTCTGATTTAATTTTTGTGAAGTGCCTAGAAATTTCCAGAAAATGAGAGATTGAGGCATCAAAGAGAGACACAGCTTCTGACCCTTGAATACATCCTATTTATTGATGTACAACATGGTTGTCTTTAATACAACATTCTTGCTTTTGCCCCCAGCGCTTTGCATGTGTTTACCTTGGCTATCTCTAATGGGAGTTGAACCCCTAACCCTGACAGCGTTAGTGCTTTGTTCTACCCATTGAGCTGCACAGGAACAACAGAATCATGCTGTATGAAGCAGCCCAGAGGGTATCTTGTGTAGTTGTTCAGTTGGATTAGAGTTATGAGTCTAATAAAGCAGCTTCAGCTTTACATTTCCTGTCTGCTTGCTCTCGGATTCAAGAGGATTTCATCTGTAAAGCTGCAACTCATCTCTGCATCTTTGCAACGGCTGTGCAGGACATTCATATGTTCCTTTGTTTTAATGCAGCTGTATGCGACATTCAGAGCGTATGATCTATGACTCAGGGTCTGAGAAAGTCGCAAACCCCAGGGCTGAAAATGATGCCACTATGGAAGTGCCAAAAACTGCAGTTCCTCTAATGGCCACTTGAGGCTGGCTTGAAAACAGAGTTAATCCCCATGTTAAAGTGCCCAACTTTACAACAGAAATAAATGTTTACAAAAAATGGTTTTGGTTTTATTGCTAATTTCCCCATTAATGACAAATGTAGGGGGGTGAATTTTTATATAACTCACCTGTTTATGTTTCATTAAGGCTTATGCATAAATAAGAACGTGGTCACTTTGAGTAACAGGCTGTCTGCTGAAAGTGTCCACGGATTGCCCGTCAGATCCACCCCTTGCTCCTCCACAGCTCCGCCCTCTCATCCAAATATGGTCACTTCGTACACTTAAAAAGAACAGGATGATAAAGTCTGTTTTGCTAAACTTAAGGCTTCAACATTGGAGAACCAGTGGGTGACATCACAGTGGGTACAGCCTATTTCTATACAGTCTGTGAGTGTGAACCAGGATTGCCTGCTCACAGCTCTCAACATGGAGGTGGCTGAGTGGGCGGCTAGCAGCTAACGGTGCCAACAGCAGCAAAAGTGCTGACAGAGCTAACAGTGGTGGTGGGGAAACGGAGGGTGGAGGTTACAGTGCTGTGATCATACTGGTTTGCTACTGTGGGATGGGATGACGTTATCAGTGGTAACTGCCGAATCAGTAAGTTGCGGAGCAGTGGCGATTCACACAAAGGGACTCACGTGCACCTGACATTGAAACACGGCCAAACTGTCTACCACAACAAAGAACACTGTCTGCTCAGGAAGCCATTACGCCACTTTATGTTTACATAGCAAACAGTGTTTTGCTCCTATATTAATGGAATACTTGACCCTAAAAAAGGCCATTTGCATATGAATTACTCACTGTTTGTTGCCTTGAATTCCAAAACAAAAGTTTGTTTTTCTCTCATGCCCCCATGTTAAATAAAAAAGGCAAATATGTTTCTTGAACTGCAGTAATTAGGGTCTCTTTACATTTCACTAAGTTTCATTTATCCAGCTGTGTACTCAGTGTAGAAGCAGAGTATGCATGAATTATTTTTTGTATGGCGTATAGGTCGTATTGAGTATCAGGTCTCGCGGGGTAAATAGTGGTCATCACTGTATGTGGTAGGAACCTTTCTTTGTCTGGTCAGGTGTTCCAACCAGAAGGAAGAATGATCGCTGAAGCAGCCTGTTGCTGCGGGAGTTACACATGTGGATGTTTGTGAATATTATTGGAAACATGTTCAAGTTTAATGGACACTGACAAGTTTGCAATGGAAGAATAAGTGTTCAACTGGCAGGTTTGACACAAACTCTGATTCATTAGACATGGTAACAATCAGCGCGTCAATCAAGTCATTACGGCGCAGCATCTCAGTGGCTTAAAGCGTTGGTGTAGCCTCTACACTCAGTGCTTCCCGACATATGCATTTTTGTTCGGTAGGATGAGATCCTGGGTGGCACGGATGTGATGTTTTGACGACATGTTATGCATGCCACCAGCTATGGGAGATTTAAAAGGTAGCAGTTAGCAGCTAACTCGAAGAAGAACAGCAGCTGAAAATGTCAGCAAATTAGGAAAACAATGAGGTCCGACAGGCTCCTCACCCTACAAGCAGAGGACGAGATCAGCCGCTTTAAAACAGAGATGGTAAATGATTGTTAATGTCAAGTTAATGCCATTGTTATTGTTTATAAAGGGCTGCAGATGTGTATGTTATATGTCACAGTACAGGCTGTCGCTGTTGTGTTACACGTCATGTCCGTATCGCCTTTGATTCTGTGATGTCGGCATGCTATCTGAAATTACACACTGGAGCAGCATGATGCCACCATCATTTAGTTTGGTGTAAAAATGCAAAGGGGGCATGAAGAAGGGACTTCGTAGCGACCCTGTGACATGATCTCTGTGTAAAAAGAGCTATTTGGACACTTTTTTTTCCTAAAACCTAGACTTAACCAGACTTAGTTGTTTTAAGCACAGCTCTCAGTCCATTTTTATGTCTTGTCCACGCTGTGGCCTCATGAGACAGATCTAATGGAGGACACAGGTCTCAGGCTTAATACATTTTGTGTCTGAGCTCAGTGGGGATGATGTCAGACTTTCTACAGCTCACACTCAGCAGAAAACTTCAGATCTGTGACACCAGATTTATTAAAGCTTCCATTCTTGTAGAATAACTTCAACAACATTAACTACACTGTGGCATGTTTGCAGTGCTGTTCTCAGATTGATGACTGCAGTGTCTTCAACGTTCAGAGCGCGTTGATGCCTCGATGAATGTGGAATTCATATGTAAATTATTTTTTACATATTTTTGTGCAGCTCGTCAGTGGCATGTCTCGGATTATAATTGTATGTTTGATGCCTCTGTGTTCGCCTGAAGGAAACACCACTGCTCTGCCGTTCCAGGCTCATTTCATTTGTCACACCTCGGTTTAATTCCGTCCTCGGGCCTCTTCAGATGACATGTTTCTGTCACAGTGCGAAGCCTCCGGAAGATTCACTGCGGAGCTTCTGTTTCTACAATTACTGTATTAGTGCTGATAACAAGGGGAGGATAACAGTTAATGGCCACAGTGCTAACTTTATTTGGTTTCATTTCAGTGAGATAGTTTCACAGTGAGGAATTAACCGTTAAGTTGCTGTTTAGAGGTGCTGTGACTAATAAAGAAGGTGTAGACAAAACAATCATAAAATCCCCAATTTAGGAGAGGATGTTAGCAGGGGATTGGTGTGGCATTTTTACTTAAATAGTAACTAAGTTGCTGATTAAATTTCTGTCGATTGACTGCCTATTTAACAGACCAGTTGTTGCAGGTCTGCCTGTAAATATTGAATTTCGCCAAACCTGATTTCCCACAAGCTTTTACTTGTTCCCAGCTTTATCTGCTTTAAAGGAATACTTCACAGTACTTGTCACATGCCTCCGTAATGACCAAAGAATCCAAAAAAGGCAAACATTCTCCATGAATTGAAGTAAACAGGGACTAAGTTTAACACAAGCCGCAACCTCCAAGGCTGAAAATGGAGAAATGCAAAAGTGCCAAAGCTGCAGTTCCTCTAATGGCCACTTGAGGCGAGTCAGTTCCCACAAAGCTCATTTTAAAATGTCCAATTTTACACTAGAAATAAAAATGTTTATAGCCTCGTGCAAAAAACAGCTTTGGTCTCTATAACTAATTCAACATTTGTGAATTTTTCTACAACTGACTCGTTTATGTTAAGGCTAAAAGTTATGAATATTTAAAGGCAGGGCAGCTTGATTGACAGGCTGTCTGTGATGTGTCACCACAGTCTGTGAGTCCACCCCTCGCTCCTCCACAGCTCCACCCTCTCATCCAAATATGGTCACTTCTGGCTCCAGGCTTCAGAACAGAAGTACACAAACCAGTGGGTGACGTCACCGTGTCACGGCTCAAGTTTTTTTGGTTATGTTTTTTATTTCATTCATTCATGTTGTTTACTGTTTTACTTTGAAACTCACATCTCCTCTCGCGTCAGATCACCTCACTTCCTGTGTGTTTTCCCTCCCTTTTGATGACTTCACCTGTATCTGATTGTCTGTCCCGCCCTGATTAGCCTCACCTGTGTCTCCTTACCCTTCCCCCCACCAGAGTGTTAAGTGTGTGTCTTGTTTTCTCTCAGTGTCAGTTTGTCTTAGCTCCGTATGTGTCTAGTGTTCTAGCTTTTTGTTTCCCTTTTCTTGACTCTGCCCCTGCCTCATCCCTATTGGATTTGTTTGCCTCTATGAGTTGTCCCTCTGTGTATCGACCCTACCTTTTGACCAGTAAAGACTGTGTTATTTTCCCCCAACTGTCTCCAGAGTTGTGCGTTTGAGTCCACTCTCACCTGGTTCACTAGTTGTTACACACGGTGGCTACATCCATGATTTTACACAGTCTGTGGTTTGACAACGGCAAAACTATGTCAGAACATTTACAAACTCCCACGTAACTTCTGCAGCATAAACATAAGTCTCATTTATCCAGTCATATGTTCAGTGCTTTCCAAACACATGCATTTTTGCCAGAACCTTACTATTTAAAACACAATAGTACAAACAGTCTCAAGTACGGCCAAGTAGCATTCCTGGGCATACACGTCGGGTTAAACTCTGATTTATATTTCATATTTTTGCAAAAATGCATTTGTTTGGGAACTACAGACTATACAACTGGCACAAGCTGTTTGAGTCTTTGTAAATGGAATTTTGATATAGCTTCGCTGATGTTGAACATGGTACACGATGGCTTCAGTCCATGAAAATGGCTGCCATTTTCAGATTCTTCATGCACCGTGGAGGCATGTGAGAAAAAAACAAAAAAACTTTTTCAAAGTAATTAACATACAAATGGATATTTTGCCTGTGAGGTATTCTTTTAATAGACTCTGACATGTTAACTGCTACATCATGTGTTTTGTCAGTTTTTTTGTGACTTTTTTTAAATATATTTTTTAACAGAGT
The DNA here is from genome assembly GCA_019142605.1 of Cephalopholis sonnerati. Classification (NCBI taxonomy): domain Eukaryota; kingdom Metazoa; phylum Chordata; class Actinopteri; order Perciformes; family Serranidae; genus Cephalopholis; species Cephalopholis sonnerati. Next base: position 6,435,862 of record JAGQAX010000002.1, on the reverse strand, counting down.
TTGAGATCTCACAATTTTAGAAACTGAAGCACTGTCTTATGATAAAGCAGATTTTCTAACATGAAAAACAAACCCAGTGTCCAGCCCCAAACCCAGATTTCAGCTGAAACTCTGCTTGTCTGTAAATGCAGTTTTGGGAGGACAGGATGACTTTTTGCTTATGACTCCATGAAAATCCCAAAAAGAATTCCATCTTCTAAAATGTGCCAAATAACTGTAATCAGTGGTTGGCTATACTTTGATGTCAGCAGTCATTTTGTCAGCCTAAGTGGCCCATTTTTCAAACAGTGGATAAATCATTTTGGAACGAAACTCTTAAAATATTAAAGAAAGATTCCGATACACAAGCGTCTGTAAAACCACGTCAAGCTGCAGCTAACTTGAATTAGATTTGTGGGCGAGGCAGCGTCTGAATCATTCATAATAAATGAGCTCACTTTTGATCTCATGAAGATTTCATTTTGTACACTCTGCCCACTGCTGCAGAGGCTCAGCCGCACTGCATTCAGTAAGAAACCCCACGGTGGAGTGGTCAGATCATTAGTGTCTTTTTTAAATCCTCAAATATAAATACATCTGGTACCAAAGATGTGGCTCACAGGCTGAAGGTTCACCCTGGGTCAGGCTCTGAGTCTGTAGGGTGATAAAGCCCACAAATAACTCACCGCTGCTTTTAATCTTATTTTGAGTAAATATAACAAGCTGTAAAAGTGTGGATGATGAAAAACAGGATTTTGAAAAGTGAAGGGGACATAACTTTTCCATCCCCCGTGGACATTATGTCCCTGGATTGCCATGAAATTGTCTACAGACGAAATGATTGGATGGATCTGTTGCAGACATTATTGTCCCCCTTCAGGACATTTTCTCATGCTGACTGAAATTTCAGAAGTCAGTTTTAATATTTGAGTTAAGGCCTTTTTTTGCAGATAAGTTTTTTTTTAAAATCTGTCATAACAAAAAACAACAATAAAAAAACCTCAAAACAAACAAAAACGTATTACAGAAACCTCGCACACCAATTCTGGTGTGCTTTTTTGTTCTCTGACAAAAGTGTGAAAAGACACACTTCCTCCCTCGCCTCTCTCCACTGGCTCTCGGTCAAACAACAGTTTCGGACGGACGTGCAAATGTGCTCTGAAAATTTTAATGACGGACAAAAATGTCAGACACTGTTCAGACATGATTGACACAACATGAGGTCATATTATTTTTTAGATATGCAACAATTTCGGACGAAAAAAACAGACTAATGGTGAGTTATGCTGACAGATAACTATTTACATATTTATGTCTACACAGTTTGTATATTTGAATACTTTTATTGGTGAATTTAAAACTATTACAATAACCCGCTGAGTGGTTTCCTTCAAATTGACCTCAGTGTAAGTCCTCCCAGCTTCTGATTGGTTTGTTTATTGATCACGCCAGTACTCATATTAGTTACACTAATATTACAATAACAGAAATACCAACACGTATTTTTTATTTGATTAATTGCAGCTGCAGATACAGAGTCGGTTTGATGTCATTCAGCTTCTGTCCTTCTGCTGGAACTTCCTCTAATCTGTGAACTTATTATTGGGTTCATGTTGAGCTCATTTGATTCAGACTTGAATCACAGAGCGGCGCTGCAGCGGCTCCGCTCTCAAGTCTGTCGCTCTGTTCTCAAAATGTGATCACTTAGTTTTGCACAGAGACGGAGCCTAATGAAAATGTATTACAAAGCTCGTCATAGAAGAAGAAATGTTCCAGAAGTTAAAGAGTCCAGCAGATTTTGATATCTTATTAACTGGATCTAGATTTCTGCTGTCAAAATTACTAAAAGTTATTATTATTAAATTACGTACGAAGTTCCTGAAATAGTTCATAAAAGTTTCTTGTTTCTTGGAAAAGTTTGTGTGGGCAAAAATGGCTACTCATCTCCACCCCAGTTACTGCACGTACAGCAGCAGATCATTTTTTGAGAATGAATTTAACCATTTATTCATTATCTCGGTCTTATTTAGAGCATCTTCATATATTCCTGCGATTTAATATAGTTGTGTGTCATCATCCAGCAGACCTGCATAATGAAGAAGTTACTTTTCTTGTTTTGCTTACAGCTGACACCTTTGATTCCCCCGTTCTCCGTAACATACAGTATATTTTTATCCTCAGTGTTTAGGAGGTGGTAATGAGATGCAGATTTCAGGTGGAGGCAACAGCGCAGAGGCTCAGCAGCCTTGGGTGTATTCAGGTTATGTACTCTGTCACCCACATGAAACTTGGAAAGGTTTCATTGGCTCGGGGTGAAGTTTGTTCACACTGACTGAGAACAAACACGCTGGCCCCGAGCTCTTCTCTCAGCCATCACACAACTTTCACGTACACACAGTAACACACCTGACACCGAGGGAAGCTCCTACAACTCAACACTGCTGACACCTTTATAACTTGTGATATTAACTTTAGGAGAAACATGCAGGAGGAGCAGATTTTAATTTGCCCACCGTCCACCTCGGGGTCCTGACTCGGCCTTTTAGCTGTGCCACTCTGTACATTGTAAGAATGTCTTCGTTCTTACAACCATACATCAGATGTGATTTCTCAGGCTCCTTCGTCATATCGAGACTAAATTTTGGCAAAATTACTGACACTGTCACTGTCAGGTCATGAATGAAACTGAGTGGCCCAAGAGCAGGGCTTCGACAGAACAAGTTTAGGGACGATGTTGCTTCGGCGGTTCCTGTTGGCTGCAGCTTTGGCTGTGACTTTGATGGTTCTGGTTTGCCGCACTGTGACACATTCACTTTTAATTGGTGTAACACCAACTAGGCTACACGCTGAGCCTGTCCAGTGAAGTGACATGTTGAGCTGGCGGAGCGTTGTGGTGGACTCCTGTGGTGTGTGATAATGCGTCTGTCATATCTGACAGATGCCACGTCCAAAGCACCACAGCTGTATCTATAACACTAGCAGGAACCATATCCACAGGCTCAGCAACCGCCACAGCCAGGCGGAGCAGCTACAGCTGTGTGACCAGATACTGGTGCAGCTTATGAGCACTAAATGCATAACATATAACACACATCGATCAGCCAAAACATTGATCATATTGTTACGACACAATACTCTGCTGGGAAACTTTTGGTTCCTGGTATTCATGTGGATACCACGTGACACGTAGCACCCACCCAAACACTGCTGTGGACCAAGTACACTCCTCCCCATGGCAACAATACGCCATGATGGCAGTGGCCACCAATGACATGCCTCACTGCAAAAACGGCTCAGGATGGCCTGAAGAACTGTGACAGAGAGCTCAACGCATCGACCTGGCCTCCAGATTCCACAGATCCCAATCTGATTGAGCATTCATGGGATGTGCCAGTACCCCAGAGGTACCCCTGATCCACTGTGGGGCCTTTTTGGATCAGACTTGGCTCTGACATGTCAAGGCATGGACACATGACCTCTAGGGGTGTCCTGTAGAGTCTACAGATGACCCTGGCCCAAGGCCAATGGGGGGCCCATAAAAAGGTCTGAGGTTGATTCTTAGTAAAACAATTTAGTTAGTGACTTAAATCACTGGCATTCCAAGTTCTGAGTATGTACGTTATAAATAAATGTAATGTTATGGGTCAAGGTGCTGCTTATTTAAACATGTGAGGTGACTGCTGCTTGATTAACCAAGTCAGAAAGCCTCACCAAAAATCAAGCACTACTAAAGGAAAACTCAGGGTACAGAGAGCACAAGAAAATGAAAGGAGCAGAGAGGCAACAGCCAAATATCAGGCAGAAAAATGTGAGGAAGCAGCAGGTATGACAGGCAGAGCTGAAGGTGAGAGGTGAGGGCAGAGTCATTTTCAGCAAATTAAACCTGTTGTATCAGGCTGAGTTTTAAAGCTACAGTGAAGACACTGTTATCAGATTAAACTGGATTAAACTAGAGGACCTAAGGCATCCATTGGTACTAACCATGTTATGCTATGTGGGTTGCTGTGGATTATAGTGCCCCCCTGTAGTTAAATGTGGAACAATGTCAATATGATTATCAAAACACGATTTTTACTGTCTATTTTTGCTAAAAAAAAAAAAAAAATTCTATTCTATTCTATTCTCTAAATGTTCCAACACTTAGTGGCATCCGCATCGCACCTGAGCAGCCCTGCTCGCACAGGCACTGTGGCTGCACTAACCTGTTTACACAGGCACTGGTAAAAAATACAAGAGGTTCCACGGTGCACACACTGCTCACACATGCAGCGTGGCCCGGGTATAAAATGTTGTGAAACGGTTGCAGTAAGGTTTAGGCAACAAAACTTCTTGGTTAGGATTTTTATAACACGTCAGTCGCTCTCAGTGTAAAGTACTGCTGTGAATGGGTTTAAACTGGAGTTTAAAGACACTAAAGAGTGTCTATGGTGTCTTTACATTTGCTCACAATACTTCTTTATTCCCTCTGATCCACAGAAACAGTTTGTATTGGGGCAGTCCTGCAGACACTGCAAGGTTAGGGAAATGCTCTGCAGAAACCACAGAGAGGACTGCTAATGTGACATATTAAATGCATTTATCTATTTTTGTTATCAAGGGGGAAAAAAGACAAAACAATAAATACAATTATTTTTAAAAACCATTAAAGAAAGGGTTTAAATTCTAAAATAACTGTATGGTATTTGCATCACAACAGTCTTATAGGGTCTATGACATAGTGTGTGCACAGAATAATTTACATCTCCAGCAGTTCAGCTCCTGCCGTGACCTTTCAGTGGCTCTTTAATATTCTGTATTCACATTATTTGTTTTGTGAATTGGCTGACTGAAGGGTTTGTTTACATCTGCATTCAGAAATTAATTTGCCATGTATGATGAGTTGTCATTTTAAATTACAGCAGGAGGTGATCTCGTTGGACTCCAGAGATTTTATTTCCCCAAGAACCAGAAACACAAACAACCGTTAATGAGTGAAAAGGTCAAAGGCACCAAAACACGATAACAGATGTAACGGCGTGTTCCTGTGACCTCTGAGTTAGCATGTGTGAAAGCTAAGTAATCGTTATTTTTAAAACAGGAGCACAGTGGAGTGAGGAGAGGAGGAGGATAGTTATTAGGGCAGTTATAGAGTCATTTTATTTTTCCTGAGGAGATGAGCTCACAGCATGCAGTGGAAGATTGGGGGTGTGTTTTTCAGCTCGTCTTTAAGACCGAACTGTGCTTTTGTGTTTTAAAATGGATGTCGTAGCCCACACAGTGTCAGCGGAGCTTAGCTTTCTTAAACTGCGAGGACGTAACACGTTAAGTCTGCTGCCGAGGCTTTTCACTGCTGCTGCTTCTGCACAGTAAGACCCCAACATCAGGAGCATTCTGCTGTGGCTTAGTACATTATACATAGTGTCAAACCACACACACACACACACACACACACACACACACACACTCACTGAGCAATTCACAAGATATATTATTTATAGTGTCAGCGCAGTGTGAAACTCACATCATATATTATTCATAGTATCATGACATATGACACATACACAGATTCAAACACTAATGCAGAATGGTATTCATAATACTATGATACACACATGCCTACACACACACACACACACACACACACATAGAGGATCTGGTCGTAACCAGTCTGAGACACCATGATTAAAGCAAATCTGGTTGAATGGTGAAGCTGTAATTCATCTCAGTTCATATTTAAGGGAGTCGTCTGCAGCAGCTGCGGCGCTGATGTCACATTCTTGTGTGTGAGATGTATCATATACTAATCTACAATTATGCTAAAAGAGATTCAACAAATGTTCACCACAGAGTGCTGAACCAAACAACAAAGGATACAAAGAAAGTAATAAGCAGAGATGAAATCGAGAAACAGTTGCATTGTGCTTAAAGTTCTGAGAGTGTCCTAGATTTACTTAAAGAGAACCTGTTGTGCTCATTTTCAGGTTGTACATACTAGAACATGTTTCCATGCTTTAAAGGTCAAGACACTTTATTTTCCTCAGACTGTCCGTGCTGGAACACCTGTATTCACCCGCTGTCTGAGATGCTCTGTATCAGCACCTGTCTCTTCCCAGAAAAGCCCAGCCTGCTCTGATTGGTCTGTATTTTAGTCTTTAGCTCAGCATCTCTGTATCTTTTTTGTAGCTGGGATATTGAGTGCCCCTGGGGTGATGTTCTTCTGTAGGCTGACACTGAAGTTGGTATCACAGTGGTTCCCCTGTCAAAAAACCTCTAGGGTTTTTCATTGGATTTTGGATTATTGCTGAAAATAAGATCTGTGGCAAACGGAAGTTAATGATATTTACATGTTTTGTTTAGATAATCTTCACACATGAAAACCATTTTAATGATTATTGAAGCTTGAATGCAAATCACCAGAAGCAAAAAGCTAAAGTTGCAACACATTCTCACTCCGACCTCGTCATATATTCATGTTTGGTCATGGACTTTCCATGTCGAGATATGACATGCAAGGTACCCTGGGTGTGTTGGTTGTTGAAGTTCTGGGACACCCTGTCAACTTCTGCCTGTTAATGCATTGTCTGTTTTCAAAATACACAGTTTGTATACAGTCTCTTTAAAGATAACGCATTACATCGGCACAAAATCACAAATTGGCATTTTTTTACTTCCACAACAAACACACATGGTTGAGTTTAGTAAAAAAAGAACAGGGTTTGACTTTACAATCATAAGGGAAGCAAATTCCGGCCTTTGGGGTGAAAGTCAGTAGTTGTTGGACCCATCCATCACCCCTCCTGCCCTCCCTAATTGGACTTTCACTGCCTTTACTTTAACTGTTGTCCCGCTGTGTTTCCCCCCTGACACCGCCAGGGCACTGTTAAACAATAACAGCGACTGACCACATAACATGTCAATGTTTAAGTGTCTGATGCTGGAAGTCTCCAAGCACCTGATTTCAGCGACTTTGGAGTGAGACCGGGTTGAAAGTTGGGCTTGATCCAAAAATCAACATCTGCAACCAAGATTACATGTTTCCCTGATGTTAGCATATGGCTACATTTATGTTAGCAGTGTACCTGCAGCTGGGGAATGACTGTAATGGAGAATAGCGGGACTTGAGAAATGAGAAATCACCAGTAAAAGCTTCTGAACACAATATGACATGTTCCAGCAGCAGTTTGATCTGAAACTGGGAAGAAATTAACAACATCAGCTACCAAGTATACATGTTTCCCTGATGTTAGCATGTAGCTACATATGCTACAGTAGTGTGTCTAGATCATATCAACATATAAAGGATTCCAGCACACTGATGTCATACTGTAGCAAAAGACAGAAGAGATAGAAAAAAACATTGGTAACAGAGTATTCAGGGTTGTCTGAAGGTTTTTGCTCACAGGGATTACGTTCAAGAGTGTTACCACATTATTTGAAACTTTGGCCACGTTTAATATGAACATCCTTCACTGCAGCACTATAAACTTTACAAGACACAAAACACGGAAAAGCATTAAAGTTCCCCTTTAATCTTAATCAATATCATTAATCTGAGACGATGTGTAATAAAGTATATCAGACACTGTTCATTTGTGATCACAGTTTAATAATATCAGGTCTCATGATTCTAAATTAAATTAAACTCAGGGACAAATCTTATTCAAATTCTTCTCTAACTGACAAAGAGCTTCCCTGTATTTCATTAATTTAACAAAAGACACCAATTTCTGGCTTCGTCAATCCTCAAGTGAAGTCAAATTGAAACATTTGATCATTTTGTGGCTACAGGCTGAGCTGACTCTGACTGAAATTCCTCAGCAAAAAACAAACAAAACCCTTCATGTTTCACTGTAATCTTTTGACAACAGGAAAAAACAAACAATAGCTGACAGACCAAATTATATTGTGTTTTCTTTTTGAGAAAAAGACAAACATGTTCAAAAGAAAAAAAGTTTTACACCTCAAAAAAAATTCATTTGTGTTCTTGAAATAATTGCAGACACTCTACGTGATACACACACAGACATGAATATTAAAACATTTAAAAAAGACAAGAATGAAATTGGCGGTTAATGCTTCTGTACACTTCTATTATATGCTGATTTTGCACATAATATTTTACAGCTAATGATGAGGTGTCAGCCAAGACAGGACATCATCAGCTTCTATTGTTAGCTGCTATAGTTGGTAATATGAAGCCAGCACGTTACCCTGCAGACAGACAGGCAGTGAGACAATGAGCCAACTTCATCATCATATTTTTACATGTTTACATAATAAATATGCATTATTTGTACTCGTGGTGTTTGTTTGCTGAAGGTCAGAAATAGTTCATTTTGCAAAGTAATTATGTGACCTGAATTAAGCGAGCGACAGATAGTGAAACAATGAGCCAATTTAATGTTATGTGTGTATATGTTTGCATAATCACCATTTATAATTTGTATCCACGTTTATTTGTTAGCTCGAGGTGGGAGGGAGTTTGTTTTAGAGGGAGGACGAGGAGGGAGACGGTGGAGCAATGAGCCAAGTGTTTCTTCATGGTGTTTTTGCATAATTACACGTTTAATCTGTTTGTTTTTCTAAGGTCAGAAATATCTATCTTTGAAGGCCCACAGTTTTTGTTTTTTAGTCATTGTGAACATCCGATCCTCAGAACCCTGTGAGCTGGACGGGTGGATGGAGAACAGCAGCTGTCAGCTTCAATTCATGTCGGTTACAATAGATTGCAGTGGTACAATAGTTTCCACAGTGGACCAATACACATTAAAATGTCTTATAGAAACATACTGTGAGGAAAATCTTTGGAGCTTTCAGCTGCAGCTCATGGTTTTCATTCAGCAAATCAAGCCAGCAGCAAACACCTCAAAGGACAGTAGCAGCGCGAAGGGAGCCGCCGCAAACACTGGATGAATACCAGGACCAGATCAGCTGTCTGAAATCAGACCAAGTAACAAAACGACACCATCAACATGCTCACTGACCAAAAGGTTTGAATGGCCAATATGGCGGCCATTTACTGTGCATCTTACACCAAAGTAAAGGCTCAAAACAAGATGGTGTTTCCAGTCTGTCCTTGTCACTTGTTACAGCTTGACTGAAGCTCCATTTGCTGAATAAAGACCGATGTGGTTGAAAGTTCCACAGCTGATGTAGTTGACCTCTGTGTCCCGCTGACATGGCCTCCTGGCGTGTGCCTGTGTATTCTCTGAATCTATGTGCTGTGTACCTGACACTTATGTTGCCTCGTGTGTGTTTTCAGTGACTTATTTCTTTAAAACAGAACTTTGGTCGGCATGAGCTTAAGGAGCTTAAATGTGCTTCATAAAAAAATTTGAGTTGAGTCTGTTTTTAGTATGGATCTATGTATGGCATTTATTAGAGGTCAACAAAGACAAAGTTATCTGTCTGTGTGTTTAGACAGAAGACAGGAAATTGGCGTGTTTTATCCAAAACTCATTGCCAGTTAGGGATGCACCAGTTTATCAGCTGCACACTGGTATCAGCCGATAGTCGCCTTGTTGACTTCCATCAGCCCAACAGCAAATAAGATAACATTCACCAATGGCAGTGGCCGATGGTTTCCTGTTTTGTCACATCAGTTTTGCAGAGGCTACAGAGCAGGGCACGAGCCGCATGTTGTGTTCACACCAAACACGATGTGAATTATCACCTCTCGCCTCTCGTTACTCACGCAATTTTGAACACTAGAATATTTGACTTGCTTCATACATGCAAATAACTTGCGTCATGTGCGTGTGAAACCACTAAATCGATGAAAGAACTTCCGTCACTTTACGGTTGCTAAAGTTCAGATTTTTCAATTCTTGCGAATAAACATATGACGCAAAATTGCGTTACTCACTTAATTAGCGCAGCTTAAATCACATATATCGCGTCAATTACATCGCGTTTAGTGCGTCCATCACACCACCCAGCAGGACTTTGCATCTAATCACGTCTTTACATTGACTTCAATGTAATTCACTCGTGCAAATTGTTTTATTCGAGCTTGGTGTGAGCACAATATTATGTCGTTGTGTCATCGTAGGGACGTTGGCGTATGTGTTTAGGAGGAACAAAGATCTTCCCTGGAGTGTCGTTGTGATAAAATGACACAATAAACTCAAGACTGATGCATCAGGGACACATTCTGTTGTTTCCCTACATTATAAACTATAAATCTATGTTGACATCAGCAGGTGGAGAGCTAGTTAATGTAAGCTGTGGCCGGAACTAACAGGTAACAGAGTTTGCAGTTTGCATCCCTATTAGTAAAGTAATTGTTGTGCCTTCAAAGCATCAAATTAAATATTGGCATATAAATAACGATGAATTATATTTTCACATTCTCATCCTGTACTTTTAAATTCTCTCTTTTTAACTAAATTAAGTTTTAGAACCTAACACTGTTCCAAATGCACCCTATTTGTGCTTTAACAAATAATGTGATCAGATTCAGGTACATACTGAGTAGTATTTCTGTATAGCAGTGTCTCCCTGCTGGTTAGTCAGATCACCACTTTGACTGAGACTCACATATCTTAACACCTTTTCGCTGGATTTCCATAACATGTTGTTCAGATATTCATGATTCCCGGAGGATCAATCCTCCTGACTAGTGATTATCTGACTTTTCCTCTTGTGACACCATGAGGTTGACATTTGGGGGTTTTAATGACAGGTCTCTGCCATTATGAGATGGATTGCTGTGACATTTTGCACAGAAATTCATGTTCCCCAGAGGATGAATCCTAATGATTTTGCAGATTCTCTGACTCTTCGTCTTGTGCTCCTCGGAGGCCAATTCACTTATCCAGTGGAATATCTGAACATGGACCAGTGGGACTGGTATAAAATCCCTGAATAATAATGTCCTGCTTTTTAGAGACTAAATGCAACACAGAGAATTTGTCCTGAGAGTCTGTAGACTTTAGGAATGGGTAGTGATGAACTGAACTATATTTGACTTATCAATTGATACACGTCTTGGGAAATCCCTCGATGCTTATTCATCCCCTGACAGTTACACTGATCAGCATGTCTTTTCCTCTCTTGTCTCTCCTTTTCCCTGCTCTCCTCTCCTCTTTACTGCTGTACTCTCCTCTCCATCTCAGCCCATTCCTCCTCCTCTCTTTCCCTTTCCCTACTTATATCTTTCTTTTTAATCTTCTGTTGTTTCCTCGTATTCTTCTCCTTGACTGACCTCCATCACCCCTTTGTTTCCTCTCCTTCTAGTTCAGCTCCATTCATCCTTTCTTCTGTACACATATTTTCTCTTTTCCTATGCTTCTTCTGCCCTCATCTTCCTTTTTCTTATATCCTCTACTCTGCTTTCTCAGTTCCTCATTTCCCCCCCTCTCTAACATCCCCTGCTGCTTCCTCTCCTTTCTTCTTCCACTCTCTGTGCCATCAGTGCCCTCTGCTGATTGATGGCAGCTTCACATCACACTGAAGAGGCGCAGCAGACATTCTGCTACAGTTTTTCAGGTGTCCGGCAGTGTTGGACGATGAGGAGCTGACACCTAAGAGCAGTTGTTTGTGGCTCTCTTTCCCCTGCAGCTATTCCACTAACACTCTGGAAAATACCTGCTTTTCCTCGTGTTGTTTGCCTCTGTGGACAGAGTGGTGGACAGAGTGCTAAAATGACCATCGTCTGCCATTTGGGGGATGCTTTTACCAGGAATGTTTCGAGGGCAGGAGCAGATGTGGTTGCTCAACCCTCTTTTTTATTACCTTTACCTTACAGTTTTATAATTCATTCAGTAATTACAGGAGTATTTGTTCCTAACGCATGAAAATATGTTTAAAACCCCTGTCCTAAAGTTATTAGCGCTGATTTGTTTATAGTATTTAGCCTGCTCTGATCACATAAAAATCAAAAGTCATCAAATCATTATGCTGCCATCTATGGCACCATTGATGTCAGTAGGAATCAAATGACAGTTTACATATTGGCTCTTAAATGCATCAAAAAGAAAGTCAATACATCATCTAATACATTAGCATGCAACATCAATCAAACAGGAGTGTTGCTTTGTTTCTATTGATTACATACACTGTGAGGCTCCTTGAAATGGAACTGTCCCGGACTGTATTATTGTCTTTAAGACCCAGTTACACAGAACAGGAACAAAACAATAAATACAAGAAGTCACAGTTATGTTGCTGCTGAGACTAATTGCCTTCAGGTCTAATCTTGTTGTTTCATTTACAAAGAGAGTATTAGAGCTAAGCTGAGCTAACAACTCATCCTATAGGCAGAGATCAAGCTGTGTTGAGGGATGATGCATATTGTGGCTGTGGGTGCCTGTGGTGGTGACTGTTGTGGACTCGACATAGTAATTTATCAAAGCTGTAGTTGGAAACTTTTATAAAAAAAGATAACTTTTTGTCATATTTGTTGAAACTGATACTGCATCCACACAGTGGAATATGAGAGTACGTCATGACGTAGGTGCGGTAGCTTCCAGCTGCCCCTCAGACAAATTTAGGCTCTTATGTCTCTTTTGTGAGCCTTGGTGGAGCGTTTGTGTTTGGTGTTGGACGATGGCAGGGTGTGGCTGTGGGCCATCATCAGGATAAGGAAATTAACTCACCAGACTTTGGACTCTCCTCCTGTTGACTTCTAGCTGCTAGCTAGCCAGGTCAGTGTTTTCAAATGTAGATATCAGTAAACATCGAGGAAAGATGGAGAGTGGGCACCAGATTAACTACCATCCTGCCAGCCACTGTACGGACATTTATTAGGAACTGTAATATCCTTTGATTAGCACCATTCAACCAGGTGACTCCTTTTCTATATGCAAGAGAGGGATTGTGCTTTATGGTGAATAAGGACTGGTGTGGTCCCTGTGAGGAAGCAGGTTGAGGTGGTGCTTTGTGGGTTACAAATCACAGGACTTTCTCCAGGAGACTGGTGTTCTTAACCACGCTAACTTTGAGTCATTATAAGGCAGGCTACATTGTCACTATGGTTCTTGTCCTAAACCTAACCATAGTAACTTCATGTTAAGTTAACTTTACGTTAAGTGCATTACATCATTTGTGGGGTGCTGTTGTATGGGGATACGTTGAATGTGCCAGTGTATCCTCATACAATGGTTAGTATGATATTCTACGAATTAGCACCCCACGAATGATGTTACATACTGAAGGTACAGATACGCACTTAAGGTAGTTATGGAGTTAGCTTTAGGAAAAGAAACATGGTGATAACGTACCTTAAAAAGACTCAAAGTTGACTTTAAGTCAGCTTGTGAGTCCTGTGTTTTGTTGCCCATCCACCACGCCATCGCTTCCTGCTTTATTCTTTACTCCCGTCAGCATATTAGTCACGTGATCACAGCCTTCCAAATACATGGGTTATGCACGAGTTACTGCCTCAGCATTACATGGAATATGTATGAAATTTGATGTGTTATTTTTCATGAGAAGACATACAAACAGTTCATGAGAACAGCCTGAATGTGGATATAATGACATACATGGCAAACGCAAACAATAGAACAGCTACAGTACAACGGTGGTTCCCAACTGGTGGGTTGCAGTCCAAAATTGGGTCACATGTCCATTTCAAATGGGCCGCAAGTGACTCACAAAAGTGTCAAGTTCGTAACAAAAACACACTTCATCTTGAAGTACAGTGAATTTACAGCATAGAGCATTCTGAAGTGCCGTTTCCTGCTGCAGAGTGAGTGACTAATGGACAGCTACTTAGCAGACACAGCAAACTGGCTTTACGACATGACCAATGCATGTATGACGATCAGTGTATTGAACTGTGTGGACCTTAAACTAATGAACTAATGAGCAGCTGGGAACCGCTGAGCTAGAACAAGTCCAGAAATTACATCACTTTACTGTAATGCAGCCTTTAAATTCAGGAAAAGCCAACACTTAGGATATAACTATATCCCAAATCTAAGATGATATCTAGCCTCATATGATGACATCAACATAATATAGATACATTTCACAGCCTTGCTTTAAGGTTGCAGTGACTTACTCTTGATATACCATTTCCCATACAGACTGAAAAGAAGGAAGTAGACAAGGAAGGCAGCAGAGCTCTGGTGCTGGTTCTGATCAGATGATCAAACTATCCACAGAAGCCTCGGAGAGGAGGGGATGCACATCCTGCTGTGTGTGTGTGTGTGTGTGTGTGTGTGTGTGTGTGTGTGTGTGTGTGTGTGTGTGTGTGTGTGATGAATGTTTGATTGTGTCAGGGGAGATTTCTGACATATCTGGAGCAGAGACAGACGACATTTTGCTCATTAGAGGAAAAGGAAGGTGAGAGATGGATGAGGAATGAGAGAGCGAGGGGGGAGGACAGACAGACAGACAGACGGACGGATGGATGGATGAGTAGACGGATAGTTATGACAAAAAATAATTACAAAAATATAAGAGTAAAAGAGTAAAAGTGTGAGATTAGAGGCAAAGGATGATGAGCTCTGCAAACCGGAAGGTGGAGAGAAAGTAAGGAGACGATCGTTAAGATGGAGAGAAGAAGTGAGGAGAGAGGAATAATTAAGGAGATGTAGATTTACATGGCGGTTATATATATATGTGTGAGTGTGTGAGAAAAGACGCAGAGAAACAAGCGGTGGCAATTAGGTCTCTGTCAGTCCTTGAATCAAGTACTAACACAATCATTCTGTGAGTGGGAAAATGTTCCGTCTAATAATACTCACAATAATTCTATAATTACAGTGATTGCAATTTAGTATAATTATGATAATTCTGCAATTATGAATCTGCAGCTCTGAAACGATTCGGGGAAGCCGAGTCAGTGGAAACAGCAGAGAGCAGTCATAAATTCAGAGAGACTCACAAAGTGTTTTGCACTCTCCCTCCTTAAAGATGCATGGTGTATTTTGGGGGGAAGCAGATATGAGTCACAAGATGTTCATTTGCAAATGCGCTGAAAAAGTAGCTCTTGAATGGAGCCGAGCCAACAATAAGCCGGCGCCTTTGTATCGGGAGAGGAGGATCACCGAGGCCACGCCGTGACTTTAGAACTTCAAACACACGCCAGCAGATCCAATTCCTCTGTGTGGACACTTTACTTATTCAGCACTAAGACGCTATGAAAGACTTGTTTGATATTTCAGGAGTTCTAATTTGCTTCCGAAAGCGGCTTTACATCTTTACGGAGAAGACACTCTTTTCTGAAGCGCTGGTTGACTGAACACGACCTTATCCAGCAAGGCATCCCACATTATTCCTTTGAATCTTTACCCAGCCAAACAGTTTCACTTTGGACAAACACAGCTGGCTGTTTTTGTCCCTATTTAACATCACAAGATGGCGAACAAGCTGATGACCAGCATACTCATTTTAACCTAAGCAAGAACACAGTTCTCAGTTCCCCAAAGCAGGTCGACAAGCAGCTTTAAATCTTCTCAGTCTTCTTAATCACGGACCTTCATTAAGAAAAATGTTAATATGCCAGGCTTAGTCTCGTTGGTTAGGAACCTTTTTTCTTTTTAAGATGGTGTATAAGAACAAATTAACTAAGTATAGGTAAAACAGTTTTGCCCAGTGCATCTCATAAAGACTCCAAAGGGTGTCTTTGACGTCTGTATTACACACTGAGGGACGTGACAGAGCTTTGGTATTTGATAATCTGGGAATGAGAACGAGGGATGGGCATTGTAAGTAACCTCCATATTTGAGTACACACATGAAATTATTATAGAGTGCTCAAGCAACGTAAGAATAGGAATATAATGTATATTATATATACATATATATATTATATAGTGTTCACATCAAAGGGGATTCTAATTTTTGCGTCATGTCACTTGCACAAGTTTGGACGCTAGAATATTTTATGTTGACTCACTTCACAGGGGCATGAAATTACTGAATCGATGAATGAACTTTCGCCGATATGTCCTCAGCGTCATACATCCCTGGAAGATCTCGACGCTGATTGGACATTAAAGTGCAAATTGGTTGCTGAAGTTCAGATTTTTTGACTGTCGCGAATAAACATAAGATGCAAAATTGCCCTCAGGCTTCATTTGCGCCACTAAATTTGCATAATTCGCATCACGCCGTTTGTGTCTTTACATTGACTTTAATGTAATTCATTGCGCAAATTGTTCTATTCACGCCTGGTGTGAACACAATGGAAAACAAGTGTAATTTTAAATTAATTTATTGAACAACCTGGCTTCAATGAACCAAAAATCTAAATTTAACATGAGAAAAATCAGACTTTCTGTCGCTGCCATTAATGTTAACATCACATTGTTTAAGACTCAGGGACCGTCCACCAAGCCAAGTCAGTTCACCGTCTGCCAAGGAACACGAGCTAACACAGCATCAATGGCTAACGTCTGACACCAAGCTGTTAAACAGTCCCAACAAATGCACAACTTGACGCACAGCTCGACTCTGTTGATAAATCCGTTAATAAACTTTATGTAGTGTCAGCTGTGTGATGCTGTAACAGTAAGCCATCTCGTTGTGTATGTGCCTGCTTATGATGCTTTCATGCACTGCAGCACAGCAAAACCACACACCATAAACGACAGCAAAATGCAGACTGAAACTGTTTATTTATGTTATGTATTTATGTTGTGTTTATTTATGTTGCTCGTTCGTCATTTGTGTCCCTCTGCAGATAAAAGCCCCTCAAGCAAACAGCCAATAAAAGTAATTTATTCATTTGCTTCATGCAAAAGAAAAAAAAAACACTCAGTTGCTTATAGTTTATTCCATATAGTCTTTGGTTTATTCAGGTAACTCATCAGAAGCTGCACCAAAGCAACAAACACAGGAGAATACTCTCTTAAAGGGACAAAGTCGTTCCCTCAAGACAGCGACAAGGCCAAAAAGATTACAGTGAGGGTTTGTTATTTTTTATTCTAAAAGAAAACAGCGTGATGCAGGATTTTTTTCTAAATGTATTGCAAAGCTATTCAATTGCCAAGCATATACACTGGATTGATTTTTAATAACTTTAAAGCACTTGAAGTGTGCAGCTGTATTATCTAAGAAAATAGAAGTCAGATCAGGACTTGGTATTGAACTTGGATACTCAATATTAATGACTTAGATTGGGATCTGAAGACATTTCTAGTTTGTATTATTGTTGGGACCTCAAACAACGATAAAGTAAAGCCAATTTGAACCAGAGGGGGACTTCGAGAGCGCAGAGCGATTCCAAATGCCCCATCTCGCAATGGTAAATGAAAGTGGAAAATAATGTGTGTATCAGCCCTGTGATTTGGACATGCTCAAAAACGTAATAGGTTCTTCTCTGGCCCAATGCTACACTTTTCCAGCAAGTGTCATGATAATCAGGCCAGTTGTTTTTACAAAATCTTGCTGACGGAGGAAACAAAACACAGTGGTTAAAGGAAAGAACTGCCAGCTCTATATTCAGGTGTTTGTCGAGGTGGAGGCTTAAAATACCACCAGAGAATACAAACAATGAGCTGTCTGCTATAAATATAAATATATATAAATATAAATATATCTTTTCTAAAAGAGAAAAAAACAGTAAAGAACACATTCTTATGCAACCAGGCTCGATGACCTCGGCCAGGTAAAATGACAACATACAACCAAGTTTGTGAAGCAGCAACCTCCAGTAACCCCAGCCCCCTGTCACAGCTGCTTCCCTTGCCTCCGCCGTTAACCTCCGCCACCCAACCAGCGACACGCTCATCGAGTCGTGGCGAGGAGATGAAGTCTGACCCTGAGGACACAAACTGTTTTAACTTGAGTTCATCGCAGACTCAGGGAGGTGAATGCTCTCACACCACATTAGCTTAATAAACGGATGCTTCCCCTGTCTGAGGTCAGCCATGCGTACACCTTCTCCTCCCGTCGTGGCTTATTATGGATGAGGCTGTTAACACTGGAAAAGCCTTGTTTGTTTCAGCCCACAGGCTTTGTGCAGCTGATTCATTCTGTGCTGCTCCAACGGCGGCTTCGGTTAAATGGCTGAAATGTAAAGTTCAAGGAATCATAAAGGAACAGTCAGAGGAGGTGATGAGGTTTATAAAGACTCTTATATGATATTATACGTATTAACAAAGAAAGTAGTCACCTATTCTTTTTTGTTTTTATCTCCTTTGTAGAGCCACCACTGCTGTCTGCCACACCACAACTGTATATTGTCCCTGTTTTATCTGTATGTGTGCCACATTTTGACAAAATATATATTTGCAATATTTTAGGCTGTATGTTACACAGATTTTAATGAGTAATTTCACCTTGTCTACATATAATTAAATATTCTTTTATTTGTTTATGCACAGAAAATAATGTGGGGAAAAAAGGCTAAATCCGAAAACAAAGCCCCAACTAAGCGTTTGGCACGTTAGGTGTAATACACTTCAGATGAATTCCTGTTTCGGATTAAATCTCTCTTGAGTTTCTTGAGTCTTGAGTTTTAACAGTGATCATCAGGCCCTGATTATTAACTGCTATGATTACCTCTATAGAACAGTCCTCTTAGCTTTACTGTAAGACTTTCCGTGAGCCTCAACTCATCACATCCATATGGTCAGCAGTGTTGGGCTTGTTACTCTTACTTTTCCGTTGCACCCCATAAAATTGGTGATAGAGTATCTCCCCAAAATTCTGATGTGTGCATCTGTGTGAATGTCTTGGTAATCGCTGATAATTGTAGCTAAGTTAGTTAGCTTCTATTTATCTGGGGTTTTCTGTTGCCAGTAGTCAGGTTTCCATCCGAATGTCTAGAAATTTTTGAGCGAATTTAGTGAAAATGCGCAAAAGAAAATGCGACTTTTTGCCCGTTTCCATTTGTTATTAGTTTGCGATTATTGAGAGGAGAGTGCGCCATGAGATGACGTCATCAGAGAGCGTCTCTCTGCCACAAAACAAACAACACACTCGGCTGACAGTCAACAACTGATCATGGACAGATTCCTGATCGACCTGTCGACGTTTGGAAGAACTCTGGTCACCATTTTGTCAGCATTCACCGCGTACCAAGCCATCCTGAAGAAGAGACGACAAGGAAGAATTTTAATGTTAAGAGTACTGTCGGAAATAGCTGGAAGGAGACCACCGCGTCGTTCTCCATGTGTATGGGAAATTGTGAATTACACTCACCTGTCCTGTAGTAATCGGCTCTCAAGTGTCAGTTCTCTAATCAATTACCCCAGATCAACAGGGTTAAATGTATTTCATACACTCAATTATACACATATATTCCAGCAAAACCTGTTTCCGTAGCAAAAAGTCGTACTTTCCTTTTATCGATACGCAGACAAATCAACCCCCTCCAAGCGTAAAAACTTTTTTGCGAATTTTCGGCCTTTTTTAAAATTTTTAGCGTTTCCATTAATGTTTATTTTCACTATTTTTGAAAATTCAAATAAAAATAGGTGGATGGAAACCCTATTACTGACTGGTAATTTCCCACGGCTCTGCCCGAAAGATGGAGAGTCACTCATGGAGCAACATTTCACCCACCACATATCTAGCCACAAACTTCTTTATTTCTTTGTAGCCTGCAGCTGCCCGTGAGTAAAATCCAGTTTTGGTTTGGTCTGCTCCGAAGCTGAGAAGGACTCACTTTTGATGGAGTGTATTTCCTGGAGCTTCATGTTGTGCTGTCTGTCGTAGTAGGTGTTTCATAGCAGAGTTTTCAGGACTTGTTTTTCACAGTTTTAGTATGACTTCCTGCAGCAACAGTGTTCTTGTCATCTTTCCTCTCAACAAAATCAAAGTCATGGGAATATTTTCAGCCACCATGGTAAGAGTTTTCATCTCTCAAACTAGCTTGCTGCTTTACGGCAAGCCTGTGCGGAAATGAATCCACTGATGTGATTGTTGTATTTCAAGTTAGTAGTGCTGTGATAACAAAAGTAACGTTGTAACAAGTTGTTTGGTTTTGGGGTAACTGTTATATTATTACTGAGATTTTGAGATTTTATTTTTTATTTTCTATTTTATCATTAACTCCTTGTTGGTTGTGGCACACTGCTTAAAAACAACAGTGTTAGTCCCACCCGTGGTGCTGATTGGCTGTTTTTATTTTAGCCCATAAACCACTGTTTAGTGTCAAAATGCCAGACCAATTAGTCAACTCGAGCTCAGTGGAGTGGGCGGGGTCAAAGGTGTGGACTATAGACTGTCCCCTTTTATACAGGGGACAGCGGGTGCTGTTACTACCTCTGATGCTGGCTTAAAGGCGAGACACCTCTGTCCTCCCATTGTGCCTTTTATACAGAACAGCGAGGTGCCATAACAGTGTGAAATTCCCACCTTAAGGAGGCAGTGTAAAAGGAGCTAGTGTGTCTTGTTCTCTTCTTCAGATTTCTCCCAGCATCTTGTCAGCTCCCCTGTGCCTCTGTCTCAAATTATTAAGCTGCAAATTTCTAGTTCAGTTCATTTGCACAGTACAACAGAGACACCCAGCGATAAAAGCAAACGCACTGATGAAACGGAGGAAAGGAAAGAACCAGAGAAAACAACAACAAAACATCAACAGTATTTGTTCCCTCCTTCGTATCTCTCATGCTCTGATTCATTTTTCATCCCCATGCGGCTCGGGTGAGTCCTGCCCTCTGTTCTGCTCCGACTGATCAAACACTGCAAATCCCTCTTCCTCTCCTTCCCACATAAAGACCTCCTCGTATGAATCAGTACAGATCAGTACGACAGGTGAGACGCAGTAGAGCAGGGTAGAGTAAAGTGGAAACTTTCTGTTTTTGACAATGTATTAGTGGTTACAACAAAAGCTCATCTTTAGTTGAATGAACTGGACTGATGAAGGAATAACCTGCGCTCTGTTCCTGCTAATTTTGCAACATTTATTCAGACAGTATATTGACAGATTTTAAAGGGACAGTTCACCACAAAATCAAAAGTACTCATTTTTCCTCTTACCTGTAATGTCGTTTATCAGTCTAGATTGTTTTGGTGTGAGTTGCAGAGTGTTGGAGATATCAGCTGTAGAGATGTCTGCCTTCTCTCCAGTATAATGGAATGAGATGGCACTCAGCTTGTGGTGCTCAAAGTGCCAAAACATTACATTTAATAAACTCAACAGCTATGTCTCTTTCCAGAAATCATGACCCTGTTACTAACAATAATCCACAGACCTTGCTGTGGGCAGTTTCACGTAGGAACTATTTCCTTTCTACCGAGCTACACCTGCCAACCATCACCTGCTACACAGACTATTTGTACTGTGCGGTTGCTGCCAGCTTCACTGTGTGCGTATTGAGTTTTGCCAAGTGATAATGCAGTGGGTTATGCAGGGCTTGAAAGCATAGGCTATATCAACTGGTACTGATTTTACAACAGAGAAAAAAAGAGTTCAGCTGCATAAAGATAGAGTAGAGCCTGACGTGGTCAGTGTAGCAGCTTCAGTTGATTGTTATGGACGCTCTCTGCTGCCGGCATGCTGCGGCAGACTTGTCGTGCCGTGATGTAGGAAATCTTGTTCTCTTGGTCAATTTTTCATTTTGATGAATAATACGATAAACTCAGTTGATCTTAACTGAACACAAACGTAATCAGAGAAGCCTTTGGCAGAGCACAGGTGCATGGACAGAGACACTCTAAAAACTTAAAGTAGCAGAACAGTGACTCACTGTTATATTGTGTATTTCACGAGACATACAGATCTGTTTAACATTGGAGTCTACAGGGTCCTCATCATACTGCATCTTAACCTTCAGACACCCTGAAGCCTCCTTGCACGCCTACATGCAGACACTTAAGAACTCAGATGTCTCCAAAAATATCTAACCATGACCATGGATGAATCATACGCCTTCATACAGTTATTATTTTTCATGATCACATCACGTAGTTTCATATGTAATGATTTTCCATGACATGCTGTGTCTGTGGCTCATGTGTCTGAGCCTTAAATGTGTTTTGAAAAAAAAGCAAAAGAGCCACTTGTTACGCTGCAAATCAGCCACAGTCTCTCGTTTGTGCTGCTAATGATATTTTTTCTAATTTGATCAGGGGCTGTTTATCCCAGGCCTCTATGGGAGGTGGACCCTTAAAAAGCCTTGAATGAAAACTTTAGTTTTGTTTGCAATTTTTTAAGTCTACTTAGTGCAATAACTAAATTTAAATTGGCTGAATAAAAATAAATTGTTTTAAAGACTGAGCTTTGTATCAGAAGATAGTGAAGCTCTCTGAGCTCTCACACCTTAAAGGTGCAAAATGGTTTAATCCGCCCTTGAGCTAAGATTTGTCTTAAATGCAGTCGAGTGAGTGACGCCAATGTATAGTGTCATGTCTTTCCCCAAGACTGGGAAAAGAAAAGAAGGAAAGCAAACTGACTCTGTAAAAAAAATCAAAAGGGATGTAGAGGGATGTCATTCGTTCAAAGTCCACAGAGCTGAATAAATCAGCGTCATATTGTTGTCGAGCGTGTTTTCTGTCTCTGATTAGTAGCAGTCTGTTATTCACTCACTCTCCAGCAGGAAATAAAATTTCTCTTTCAGAACGTCACTGTACTTCAAAATTATGTGTTCTTTTTACAAACTGGACACATTTGCGAGTCACTTGCGGTCCATTTAAAATGGACCTGTGACCCACTTTTGGACTGTGACCCACCAGTTGGGAACCAATCATGTATGTGTTACAGATTTTTGCTCACCTGAACGTGAACTTCTTTTCCAATTTAAACAAAAATAACCGTGACATGATCCTGTTTTTTTCTTTGAGCTGAAAAAAGCTGAGCCTTGTGTATTTTACCCAGCATGCTTCATCAACTGTGGCATGATTCTCGTGTGTGTCCACCATCCTAATTAGCCTAAGTCTAGCAGAACTCACCAGGAATCTTTTATTTCTGCACTGTGTGTGTGTGTGTGTGTGTGTGTGTGTGTGTGTGTGTGTATCTATGGGATCCTTATTAGCTGTGGCAGGACTTTTCCAGCATGCATGCACATATTTATGCGTGTCTGTTGGGGATGCGAATAGGCAGAGCTGTGCAAAAACGATGCAAGAAAAATGAAATGTTGCAGAAGAAAGAAAGGAGAAAGAAGAGAGACAAAGGCAACAAACAGGCAACACACATCTGCTCGCGACATGTTAAATGCTCGTGCTTTTCCTCTGTTATGTATTTTTAAGCAGTAGAAAGTTGCAAACAGCACATCATTGTTGAAATTGCATGCTATCAGATCAAAGTCCTTTCAATTACATGTTAATGTTTAGAAATATTACAGCTAACGATTGGCTTTGACAGCGTATATGTCGTCTTGAAGCAGAGGTGTAGTAAAGTAAAAGTAGAGGATAACACCAACCTGAAATTATAATCAAAACGGAAGCACAGTGAAATTATTCAAATTATTCATGTGTCCTTGCCATGGCCCGCTAAAAGATTAGATCCACTTCAGCATAACTGCGGTAAGAGTACTCGCCTTGTCGGCAGCATCACACCTTTAAGTCAGCACATCTTTAATCCATTATTCACACTGGTAGTCAGTGGAAACCTCAAATCAAGACAGCTTATTTAAAACATGGACACTTTGGACTCATATCACTGCAGCGGCCACTGTGCGAGTCTTTAATTATACACTGTATTTTCACTCTGCTTCTATTCTCCTGCAGGGAAATAACAGCCTTAATTTCTCTAAAAATACAGGCCGTCAAGCTTAATTGTTATCATTTCATCCTTTTTGAAGGGCTTGAGTTGCCGTGTCCACCTCGCAGCCGTACCACTGTCAAGAGAAAGATAGATAAATGAGGGAGAGAATGACCTTAATCACAGACTGCGCTTGTGAAACAATGAGCTGCTGTTGAAGGTAGAAGCTGACAGAGCTGAAGGAACCCTGTGAAGTGTCTTTGCTACAGGCCTGCTTCTTTCAGATGATGCTGTAGCTGTTTGATAAGACAGCATGTGGTCCTCAGAGCCTTCAGGGGCTGATGTGGAGAGACAGGGGAACCTTGTATTACTAAGTGTGTCCTTCAGTGTCTAAGTGATATTCAATACAGCACTTAACATGTTTACTCACTGTGAGCTGCAGTGAAGTTTACGTGTACAATATTAAAAAGAAAACACCCAGAATCAAAGTTTCTTTGTTTTATTTTCTGAAAATTAAGAACATGGACTGTGTTGTAACTTAATGTTAGGTGATGTGGAGACATGTCAAGAGTTTTCCAAGCTGAAAAGTTACAGTCCATCCATTTTCATCTGCTTATCTGGGGCCGGGGCGCAGCAGGCTGAGCAAACGCTTTCCAGCTCCTCCTGAGGGATCCCGAGGCGTTCCCAGGCCAGCTGAGATATTAAATCCCTCCAATGTGTTCTGGGTCTACCCAGGGTCCTCCCACCAGTTGGCCGTGCCCTGAAAATCTCTAACGGGAAGTGCCCAGGAGGATCCTAATCAGATGACCTCAGTT
Source organism: Cephalopholis sonnerati (assembly GCA_019142605.1). Taxonomy (NCBI): domain Eukaryota; kingdom Metazoa; phylum Chordata; class Actinopteri; order Perciformes; family Serranidae; genus Cephalopholis; species Cephalopholis sonnerati. Next base: position 6,411,544 of record JAGQAX010000002.1, on the reverse strand, counting down.
GGTCCTTTATGACACATAGGAGCAGCGGCTCTACTCCGAGCTCCCTCTGGATGTCTGAGCTCCACATCATATCTCCAAGGCTGAGCCCAGACATGCCTATGGAGGAAACTCATTTTGGCCGATTGTATCCATGATCTCATTCTTCCCATCACTACCCAACACTCATGACCATAGGTGAGGTTGGGGCATAAATGGACCGCTGTCGAAGGCCAATAATCCATAATTGAGGTTTCCACTGACAACCAGTGTGGTCATGTTTAGATACAAAAACCACTTAGTTATGGTTAGGAAATCCTGTTTTGGCTTAAAATATCAACATTTTTGGTGGCACTGAAACCACTGGAAAAGTGATGACCTGTTGCTATAACTCAGTCAGTGTTGGTGTTTGTTGGTCTTTAACATAGGTCTGCAGTTTGGCAGCCATCTCACCCGGGCATCGCACCATCCACCATCTTCTCTGCCTCTAGATGACAAAGTCAGCTCATACTGCGTCAGTTTAGAAACATTGATGTGATATGTATTAAACGTACAGATGTAATGTATCTGAGGTTTGCAGACATGTACTCTGGCAACACATGACACAGAGTTGTCACAGAACATAATCAGTACTTCTGCGAAATCATCCAGTATCTCCGTTCTCCTCTGGCGATCTGGTTGACCTGAAATTCATAACAAAACAAATGTAATCATTGTACATTTCTGCGATTCATGGATATATTACATTTGAAGTAATGGATACATTGATTCAGTTTCTGGACATTTCAGCAGTGTAGTGGTTAACGTGGTTGGGTTTAGGCTCCAAGAAATACTTGGTTATGGTAAAAAAAAAGATCCTGTTTTGGTTTAAAATATCGGCTTTTAATGATGGCACTATCCCAAGAGATAACACAGCAACAGGTTGCCAAAAACACCTAATTTGGTGGCTTAAAAGCAGCTGGAAACACAGCATTGACTCACTAAAGCACGGCCAGTTTGTTGATAAGTTAATGAGTAAATAAGCAAATACACCACACACAAGAGGACTGGCTTCATTGGGTGAAGAAGCCTGATGAAGTCATGGGCAAACATTTTAGATGAAGAGTAAATTAAAAGAAGCATTCAGCCCTCTGTGTGAGGTGTATCTGCTTATTTTCTATCAATCTGATGTTTCCTGCCATCACCTGCACCAAGTTATAAGGACTGACAGCGCTGTGCTTTTGAATGAGTTCAACTACCAGTTTGTTGTTTGTTGGTCTTCAACAGTGGCCTGCAGCTTGGCAGGCCACATGAAAGTGTCACGTTGCTATGGTTACACTTGTTAATACACTGTTCACCTCTATGCACACCTCCCTCACCTGTGTTCAGCAACTTAGACATAAAAAATAAAAACAAACACACACACACACACACAACCTGCACTGTTGACCCTGTCATGTTCTCTTTGAACCTAACATTTATTTTCAGTGTTTCTCCCCTTGTGGTTGTGTGTGAGTGATTGACTAGTATCTCTATGTTATTTGCTGTTTTGATTGGTTGTTTGAGTCACATGACACAGCCAGGTGATCATTCAGAGGCTTCATTAGGGAAATGACATGTGGTCATCTTACAGCTCCAGCTACCTTATCTTTTCCTTTATCTCTTGTGTCTTGGAAAGCATCGCGTGTGAGTAGAGTTTATGTTGATAGTTAATCATAAGCACCGTGTTTGTATCCTGTGCAGCATTATATGCATTTAAATGTTTAGTTGATCTACATGTGAACATCAGACTAGCTTAGACCAAGCTATTCAATAGCTTCCTGCTGCAAGCAGTCTGTCAGTCTGTGTTTTTGAGCTTCTGAACTTTGTTATGGATGGGGTCAGGTTGTCTTTTAGGGTTTCTGTGAGCTTCGCTAAGTCCGTCAACAGATTGAGCCATTGGTTTATTGATTATTTCTTTTTGTCTCTCCAGTTGAGTAATATGTTTTTTTGGCTAAAGTTATTGCTGTTAAAATAGTCTTGAGTTGTTGTGGGATTGTGAGTGAGGAGAGATCACCTAGAAGAGCGATGGAGGGGGACAGAGGGATGCTTAGTTTGAGGATCGTGGACAGCTCTCCCATGACCTTCGACTAAAACCATTCGACAGGTGTGCAGAGCCAGAATATATGGAGGTGGTCGTCTACTGCAGAGGGACAGTGTGGGCAGGTGTTGTTATCAGTGAAGCCCATTAGGGGCAGTTTGTGGGTGGTGATATGAACTCTGTGTGTATTTAACACATGATTTGCCAGTTATTGCCTGTTGGTGTATGTTTAAGTCTGACGTCCATTTGTCTGTTGGGATTGAAACAGTATTGTCATGATGGGAGAAGAGTTTGTAAATCTGTGATTATAGTTTCCTGCATTAGAAAGAACGTAATTGTGACAATAATCAGGGGAGTGGAGTTGTCAAAGTTGTGGATATCAGTTGTCTTTCTAATGGTCTCTTTTAACTGTGTGTACTGGTGGTTATAGTAGAGTTGTAGGTTGTATGTTTGTTTGAGAAGGTCAAAGGTCACGAGTGAGCTGCCACTAAAGAGCTGCCCCAGGCTGGTTACTCCTCTCTGTTTCCATGCAGGGAAGTTGATGGGTTTCTTAATGATTTGAAACATGGGGTTATGCCAGATGTCAATTTACATATAATGTTGTTTGAATAGCATCCGATAATTGGCGCCATCTTTCTGTATCATTTCAGTTTTACGAAAAAATCTTCTGATGACAAGAGTTAAGGCGATTTCGCTTTACTCCAGCCTCCGACTTGCTCTTCATGCACATTAGCTGTCTGTCAGTTTGTGTACAGACACACACGCTGAGGACAGAATAGACCCCAAACCATGTTTTTGTTAGATAAAGTCGTGTATACTGTCTCGATTCTCATTAAAATATGTTTTTCAGGAAGACAGAAGAGAGACACTTCAATTTTTGAGGCGTATTTGACATTAAAGCACAGACTGAGGACAAAAACTTTGCAGCGAAGTACCAAAATATATACGATCTATTCCTGTAGAATATTTCTGGGATTGGATTTTATTCCATCAGGGACTCAGTGTTGTATCCTGAGCTACACCTGTGTTTGTCAACAAGAGGCTGCCCAATTAGATTATTACTGCAGGCCCACTTGTCCAATTAGATTACACCAAGGGGTTCCTGATTGTCCAATGGAATTAAACCCCTGACCGACTGAGTGGCTGCGCAGGAAGTTGTCAGGAGCTGGGACCTGTCAGTATAAGTTAGTGCTATTGCTCTTTCTTTGTGTGTGCGTGTGTGTGTATGTGTGTGTATGATGAACACTTAGCTCCTGTCGGCCGCAGTCTCCAGCTGAGGCTGCCGTTCGATTTAATCAAGTTGACACACCAGGTGGGACAGAGTTAATCACCCTGACCTGACCCGGAGAAAAAAGCGGTCCCCAGCCGTGGGTGCATTCGATCTGAGTTTATCATGCTAAACAAGGTGCTGGGAATGAAGAGTTACGAGACAGAGGGAGAGATGGAGAAAGAGACGCAGAGCGAGGGATGATATCAAGGGCATGGGAAAAAATGCCAGACCGTATTGTGCAGAATAAACATGGACAGGGAAACTCTGGAGAATGTTCTTATGGGTTGACTGAGCAAGTGGAGAAAAAAAAAAAAAAAGACTGCCTCCACATCAGCTGCTCGCTTCTCCTGAATCACGTCATGACTCATTCAGTGGCTCTGCGTAGCTGAATGCATTCAGAAAGGCACTAGCAGCAAGAGCTCAGCACTTGTTCACCATCAAAAGGTATAAGGAGTCAGCAGACAAGTCCATCGGCACCGGAAAGGTCAAAGCATTTATGTGTCCCTGTAAAGGCTTAAACTCCATCAACTGAAGGGGATAAATGGAAATGACACTTTAATGTCATTGCAGGATTTGTAAACCTAGCAGCTCTGCTTCACACTGACAGAGGGTTTGCATCTGAGATAGAGACCGTTTGCCTGCAGCCTGGGCTCTCATAGGTTTTATCTTCATACTGTACAACGCCATAAAACATGTTTTTTTACCAATGCTCATGTCTGACTTTAATGCAGGGAGTCGTTAGTGCTTTATTTAGCACGCTGGAAAGTGTGTTGAAGTAGAAGTGGTGTGAGCAGAGGTGTTAGTTTTATGAATAGACTGTATAAAAGAAGTGGAAGCAGCCACAGTGACATCAAACACTGGTTTGTGTATTATTGTTTGAAGCTTCAAGCTTGGCATTTTGGCTGTCGCCATCTTGTTTTTACTGGGCCAGAAGTGACTTTATGTGGACAAGAGGGTGGAGCTGTGGAGGAGCGAAGGGTAGACACAGCCGTGGTAGCAACTTGTCAATCCCAAGGTAGCCAGACCCTGATAGCCTATGACCCTATCTATGTTATCCTACGAATAAGAATACCATGAATGACGTTAAGTATCTAACGTAAAGTTACAGAGGTTAGATGTGGGCGAGTAAAGTTACTGTGGAAACTGTAGAAACAGAATCAGAATCAGATACTTTATTGATCCCCAGGGGGAAATTGTCAGCGTTACAGGTGCTCCTTACAAGTGTAGAAAGATGTGTTCGTATAGTGCAATTAGATGTGAAAATATAAGAAAATATAACAAGATTATTTACGAAAATATACATAGTAACCTAAGATACAGAATGGAGTAATCATGTGCATGTGACCTATAGCTGGATTATGTGCATAAGGTGCCTCGTGGTACAAATATATGTCTATATAGCAGTGTAGAAAGAAATGTTGTATGACGGTAGGGTTGTTGCACAAGTTAAATTATTGCACAGAGTAATAACACTGTTAGTTATTTCAGGGATTATTGTATTAGGTCAGCAGTGAACTGTGGAATAAATATGTAATCATTTACTGGTTAAGTTGTTGACAGTGGGTGAAATAGTCTAAGGGCCTCTCAGAGGGAGGAGTTATACCGTTTGATGGCTCAAAGTTCGCACAACGAACATAAGTCCTGTCTTTGTAAGGCGTCCACTGCCACAGCCTGCCTCCTTCTGTACTACTGTCAGTGCATTGGTCATGTGATCGCAGGCTTCCAAAATATGTGGGTTATATAAGGATTATTGGCTCATGATTACAGGGGATATGAACACATTGTGGTGCAGTACTTTTCATAGGAAAACGTATGAGTAGTTGACGAGACAAGCCGGACATTATCCGAAGTCGTTGCAATCTGGCGCTTGGTCAATGAGTTCCAGCGTTAGACACTAACGAAAAAGCCATCCTTTCACATCGTCATGATACACGACCAGTCGCCATTACTGTTTAACAGCGCCTGCCGGTGTCAGGGGAAACGCAGTGGGACAACCACAAAAGTTAAGGTGCTGGAAGTCTGAGTAGGGCAGGCAGGAGGGGTGGTGGATGGGTCCAACAACCACCGACTTTCACCTTGAAGGCCGGTGTTTGCTTCCCGTAAGATTGTAAGCCAAACCCTGTTCTTTTTTCCTAAACCCAACCACACTCGCGTTGGCTAAACGTAACCACATGTGTTTGTTATTGAAGGAAAAAAAACATCACTTGACGTGTTCTACTGATGTTGCGTTCGTTTACTTTGAAAGAGACTGTGTGTAAACAGTAAATTTCTTGTAAAAATGAAAGTGGAAGTGCATTTTCAAAACAGACAATGCATGTAACAGGCAGAAGTTGACACGGCGTCCCAGAACGTCAACAACCAACACACCCACAGCTTGTAATCATAATCGTAATCACACATTAGGGACCATACCTGCCATATATAGACGTTGTTGGAGCAGCAAATGACAAAAAAACCATAGTGTTTTAGAGATAAAACAAAATATTGGACCCAGTCTGTTTGTCTTCCAGTCAGCTGAGCGCGCTCTGTCAGTTTCTGCACTCTGTGCAAACCTTTACATTTACATAGAACTCCTTGGTGAAACACCTTGGGGAAAGACAAGCATGTTTGACTACATGAAATAAACATGAGTGCTTGTTTCATCTTTTCTTGAAACTGATGTGTCAGCCATATTGAAGTGAGTTTGAGCCACGTCTCAAAGAACAGGTCAACGGCAGGACAACTGAAAAATATTCTTCTGTGGAGGAAACGTCAGCATCAAAGATATAAAAAGATGAAGTCTGTGTCATGAGTTAGAAGGCAGCTTGTAGTTACTGTGACTATGACCATGTTAATGACTTTGATGGCAACAATAATGCCTTAAGTCTTAAAGACAGTGACGTGATGGTGGATAAATGTATGCTGGTTTTATTCACTGTTCTTCGTTGTCTGTCATGATGGTGATGATGAGCATGAAGACGACAGCATATGATGGGAATGATAATGATTTTGACATGACTGTTGCAGCAGCTTAACTGTTTGGCTCACCTGTTGTGTATCCTACAGTCTGCAGCTGCCAGTCTAAATGTTGCTGATGAAGGCTGATTGTTACGAGGTGAAACAGGAGGCGTGTGTTTGCTTCAGCTGTCCGAGGATGAGAGGAGTGAGCACTGGAGAAGAAACAGCCCAGTCGCCAGAAAAAAATGTTGGCATTGTGTGTTTCTGCAAACCAGGGATACATTACATTTCTAAATTTCATACATATCATCAGTTTTTCTAAACTGATGTAATATATGAGCTGAATATGACTCCTCGGTGAGATGCCTGCCAAGCTGCAGACCACTGTTCATGACCAACAAAATACAAAACAGGTGTTTTTTTTTAGTGAGTCATTGCTGTTTCCAGAAGCTTTATAGCAACCAGACATTGCTATTTTTTCGTGACTCGTCGCTGTTTTTCCATCAGGGATAGTTCCACAAATAGCAGTTGACCTTTTACCGCAATATCGCTGCATTTTTAATCGGGAGAGTGCCACAAAAACATGCTCTTTTCCTCACCACAACCAAGTGGTTTTTGTGCCTAAACCTAACTGCAGGTTTGTGTTTTAGTTTTAGTTTTAGACACCCACGTCTGCTTCCTGTTTGGGTCTTTTCAGGCACCAAAACATTTTAACTAGGCCTACATACCTTTTGTGATTTTATCCCTCTTGTGTTGTTACTCCTTTCCCATTGTCATGGCCTCCCCTGGCCATGAACAATCAACAACTGCTTTAATATGTTGCCATATTTGCTTTGTAAAGACTTCCAATCTGTTTGCAGCTACCTTGAACACCTTATAGTCATGTCTTACTTTCATTTCAAGTTCTCTGGTCTAACGTTTCACCATCTCCATTGTATTTTCTGTAACAAAACAACCAGCCACAGAGTAGGCAATCTGCTTCCTGCTTACATTGGTATGGGCATACCCAGTGTGTGTTATTTCCGAAAGGGTGTGTTTATGTTTGTGTCGGTTTTAAGATGCTGCTTTAAAACAAAAGCGTGTTAGTGTCAACATGGCCTTAGTTTCTGGAAGCTTCCTGTGAAAAGGGCTAAATGAATGTAGCTGTATTAGAGGTTTCAGTTGCAGGTTATGGGAACTTCAGATGGTTCCTTGTTGAAGCCCTTTGAAGGTTTGAAGAACGCTGACAGTCAGAGGCGTAAGGTAGTTATGACAGGCCCCAGTGTTTGCTTTTGTGATGAGCCCTGGTGCAAACTAGTGTAAGCTGAGATGTATTTTCCTGAGGATGTATCCAGCAGATTGTCTTGTTTTTCTCTGTTCAGTATTTTTCATCTACATAATTTAATGTTCACAACATTCATATATTGTTTACATATTTTATTTTGCTCTTTATGTTAAATTTGGAACCAGTTAATACTGCGCACCTTTCATGTAGGTAATGAGAGTTATGATGTGAAATGTATAAGATGTGAGATGCCACTATTGTTGTCAGTGTTCAGTTGTCCTACGTTCTTTTTCAGACATTGAAGTGGATCAAGTAACCCAAGGAAACAGTCCTCGTGCTCTCACTTCACCCACAGCCCTTTGACAGTTAATTTAATAACTCGTAAATATATAGGTAAGACAGGTGAGATAAACCTGCCTTACACTAGTTACTGGTTGCAAGGCCAGGGGAATCTAATTTAGGGAGCTTTGTTACTTTCCCCTCCTGTTCCTTTTTCTCTTGTCCTTTCTTACCTGCCACTTTTATGTGTAAAAGGTGTGACTGCTTACTGGAGGTGCAGGTGTGCTCAGCTTGTCAGTCTTGACAGATTTTGCTGTATTGCTCTCGACATTTTGTCAGTCATCGTGTTTTCAGGACATTGTGTATATACATAATATGAATCTGCAAAGTTATTAACTCTGAAATTCATGATACTCTCCCTTTCTCTGTGTATTTAAACTCCTTCCTAATTGCAATGTTCTAGAAAAAAAACCCTCAAATGCTAGTTTTGATACCGACTCCAAACTAACAGCCTGATCAGACTGTTAAAATGATCGTTATGTTGATCCCCTCTTCAGACACCTATTGTCCTGTCTTGTGGACCATGTGCACACCCATGTGAGGAGCAGACCTTTATAATTCACAGAAACATTCTTAAGCTATGTTCAACATAAGCGACTGAGAGAGAGAGCGAAAACATCAAACTGCCAATTTCTAGCGTGCAGTTTGAGGTCACGCTCTCGTCTAGCAGCCGAGAGATGAAGAAAAAAAAAACACAGCAGGAGTCAGTGCCAGCAGACTTCCACATCCTTTCTCTCGGAGGACCGCTCACTTCAAATGGTTCACTGTTGACACAGGAAAAGATGAAAAGACCTTCTTCCCTCAGACGGGGAGAACTTTTTCTGGGACTTCTCTTGGTGACAGCGCCTCTGCGACCGGCTGCAAGTTAAATATTTCGGTTGAAATCCACCGGCTTTAATTGAAAAGAATTGAGAAAATTAGCAAGCGGGATTGAAAACAACAACTTGGGCTCGGGGCGCACGGTAGACTAATTGATTTGATTACATCACACAGGAACCTAATGCAATATCCCTGCAACAAACACTAACTCTGAGGATTATAATGGTTTTGTTAAGACTGAGTAAGAAGAAGTGTTGGTTCATCTCTGTCTTAATTTTTAAGCAATTTAACTGCTAACGGCGCTGGATTAAATCATTTGTGTCACGGGTGTATTAAAGTATCGAAAGTATTCATTAGGCTACGAACGATAAGTCACAAAATAATCTAAACACAGAAATAGTTAAGCCTCTTTTGCTCTCCACACCGACACTACATCATCTCCAAGGTCTTCATCTTATCTTTCACCTCGGGACACCCACAGCCTCCTCACCTAAAGCATGCCAAGTGTGAAGGACCCTGAGGCCTCCCAAGCCATGACAACGCACAAATCATACTTCCCTTCATGTCTAATAAATTTCTCCCACACACACCTGTAAGGACAGTGATGGTTGGAGTAGAGACTTGGTTGGAGGAGTGTGTCGGGGCAGGAGAGTGATGAATTGAACCACCGGTGGAATAAAATACAGTTAGGTCTCACTAGATTTTGTGAAATGAGTGAAACTTTGAGACACAGATTTTGTGTGGTGGATGTTAATAATGAGAACATTACATTCCTCCACCAGGGGAGGACTGTGTGAAAGCTTCACACAATGTATTCAGCATTTTAGGAACATTTGAGATAATGGTTCAATTCTGGCAAATAAACATCCTGAGAGAAGTTTAAGGTTTAAAACTTCACTCAGACAAACTGGAAAACACATTGTTATGAAGTGAGAGTTGAACCGTGTTATAAGCTTTAACTCACATGTCTCCATTACCTGACTTTCCTCTGCACAGTTTTAATGTCAAGCTACTTCCTGTTTCTGTTCTTTAATGCTTTTGTGGTATAAAAAACAAACTACACAGTCTCACTCCGAAGTTGTCAAAAACTGGTGCTTGGTGTATTTAAGTGTATTTATAAGTGTATTTAAAAATAGACAAAGCATGTAACAGGCAGAACTTGACACAGTGTCCCAGAACGTCAACACCCAACACACCCACGGAAAGTCCATGAGCAAACGTTGATATGTGACGAGGTGGGAGTGAGAATGTGTTGAAACAAAACAACTCTTGTTTCATTTCCATTTATTTCCTTTCACAACTGGACCAACCATATAGCAGCATATACATGGTGACAGAAACATCTTTTTTAGTGCTACAACCCCCGCAAAATAACTTATTTCACAATCAGGATTTGGTCCAGTAATTTTTCGAAAGTCTAGAAGAGCCGCACGATTAAATCATGTTGTCCCCATTCAAGTTAGCAGAGGGCTAAACCATAACTCAGTCGGCGGAAGTTAGCCACTTGGCCACACTTGGTTGCTCTCAGCCGCCGTTAAGTCTCCAGTGTGCCTGTTCTATGGCAGTGGTTCCCAACTGGTGGATCATGGTCCAAAAGTGTGTTGTGGGTCCATTCTGAATGGACCGCAAGTGACTTGTGAACGTATCAAGTTTGTAAAAAAACAAACAAAAAAAACATGCTTTCTTTGGAATTTAAATGAATTTCCAGCATAGTGCTTTTATTTTGAAGTGTTGTTTCCTGCTGTAGAGTGAGTGACTAACACACAGCTCTTTGACAGAGACAGCAAACTAGCTGGATGGCATGACCAAACGCAAGTATGATGCTGAATTTATTAAACTGTGTGGACCTTGAACTAATGACTAAGGAGAAATTTGGACCAGTTGGGAACCAGTGCTCTATGGGCCACACAGTGCAAAAGTATTGTCGATTATTGTTGAATCATCCAGCTAATTTTATACGTGACGGTTGAACCTTTTTGGCTTAATGAGCAACTCTCATAAAAATGATTTGGGCCCCATGTTCAATGCTGTATCCAGCTCTGCTAATATATCCATGGGGCTAGGACATTACTTCCCCATGAGGAGGGCAGACAGTAGCTGTGACCTTAGTTGTTGTGGCAACTTGAATTCAGCCAGCACAAACTGCAGTGTAACCTGTGTAATGGCAGCAACAGAAAGTTTGCTGATCCAGTGAGGACTCAGGTGGTCAAGAGGGCAGTCTGGGATTTGACCCCCAGTGCTTGGTCTTGTTCTGGCTGAATTCAAGTTGCTAATAAAGTGAGGTCTATCTCTGAGTGTGTATAGCAGAAACACTGCATGCATGGACTGTGTGTTGTTGTGTGTGCTGGTCATTTGTTGACATTAGTGGTCTCCATTTCTCAGCTAACGTTAGCTTCACACTGATAATGCTGTAGCTGAGCTGAAGAGAGGCAAGACACTCTTGAGGATGCATAACATTACATCCTAAGAAGTTACATACAGCACCTATAAAAGCTTTACATAATGCTGGTGAAAATAGAATATATTACCCAGGATACATTGTTGAGTATTTCTCAAATGTTGAGACTTTATACTGTAAGGCTCTCACCAGCCAGAGATACATACACCTTTAACACACCGTACTCTATTTTTATATATTGCACAATCCGTATTTTTTTAAAGTGTCACTGAGAGCACTGGTGGATATCAAATCAAAATGTTCTGTGGTAGCTTTTGTATTTTGTGTTCTCCTCACCTCAGATATTTCACTGTTGACACATGAAGACATGAAAAGATTTTTTCCCTGAGACAGAAACTTATGAAACTTCTCTCTGTGACAGTTCTTGCAGCCGAGCGCGGCAGTGCCTCCACATGTGGCAAAACACAAGCCTGGTGACTTTAGTTTTTTTTCTTTAACCTTTATTTTACCCAGGCGATGTTTATGGAGAACACTTGTTTGTAGCAATGCCCTGCTTTATAGTTTCACATGCCTGGGAGCTGCCTGGTGCAACTGCAGCCTTCCACTGTTTGACAGCTCAGGGATGAAAAAGTCTGTTTGCTGTTTGTACGGTTGGCGATGTACGAGCGTGTGGATGTAGACATGTATTGTTCTCAGACTGCAGCGGACTGGCAGTGGTTGCCCTACAAAAGACTTGGAGAGTGTGTAGATGAAGTGTGACCTCCAGACTCACAGACTTATTGGTGGCAGGTATTTTAGGAAACTGCAGAAAGGGGAGAACACTCTAAACGCTTTGGGACAGGAAAAAAAGCAAATCACATAATGCCCCAGGGTACAACAGTGCTTCTATGTTATACATAAATCTACCACATGCTTGAACATGTATGTGATTAAAACAGATTTGGATCTTAGGGCTGTACGATATCAGGAAAACATCTGATATCCAATAACACTGAATACTGAGGTGAAAATATGACTCGTGATAAACAAAAATATGTTGAAGTATACAGTTTAAATGTCTTTCTGCTTTAGGTTCATGCTGCTAACATTGACCTCAGACAATGAAAAGCCAATGAAAAGAAAAATGAGATGCAGTAATGATGATAGGTTTTCAATGTCATGAGTTCCCGGGACCCACAGGTGGTCATTTGAGTGGCTCACTCTGAACTCGTCGAATACTGGTGCTTGAGCAGTGACTTCCAGCATCAAACACCAAGGAAGAAAGCCGTCCTTTCACAGCGACATGATCTGCAGCTGGCTGCCATTTTAGTGTAACAGTGCCTGGTGATATCAGCTGGAAGTGCAGCCAAACAATAACTCAAGTTAAGGCGACGAAAAGTCCCAGTACGGAGGGCTGGAGGGGTGTTGGATGACCGGTGACCGGTGTTCGCTTGCCGCATCAATGTAAAGCCAAACCTTGTAATTTTTCCCTAAACCTAGCCATGTGCACGTGAAGAAAAAAAACGTGAAGTAACAGTGTTGTACCGACGTAGTGTGTTTGTTTTGAAAGAGACTGTATGCTAACTGTGAGGTGTACATACACACAATGCATGTAACAGACTGAAACTGACACAGCATCCCAGAACGTCAACCAGCGCACCCAGGGTACCTTGCACGTCATATGTGGACATGGAAAGTCCACAACCAAGCAGCCATATGTGACGAGGTCGGATATATGTATGTATATTTATATGTATGTACTTTTTAGCTTTTCTTTGTAGTAATGTCATTTTGTGTTTTGTTTTGCTTGTTTTAGAGCTGTGTATTTTTTATTTTGTATTTTTGGTCTATGTTGTCTGTCTGTAACTGATGTTGCTGCCTGTCTCGGCCAGGACACTCTTAAAGGAGATTTTTAATGTCAATTTTTTTTGTGGTTAAATAAGGTTAAATTTAAAAAATATTCATGAATAATAAAAAATACAAAGTTATTTTCTACTGGTGGTCCCTGGGGACCTCCATGCCACCCCGCTGTCTTAAGTGCACCGAGCTTTAGAAAGCTGGGGATGAAAACAGGTGGGAAGGAGGACAGGTGTCAGATCTGTCCAGAGCACCAAAACAAAACTAAGGACGGTGTCATAATAATATTCAAAATGGATGTTTCACTCTCAGCAGTTTCTGTGACATGAGAAATACTTTCAAAACTAGTAAAGTCACCTGACACCACTGTTTCACCACAGACTGGTGTTATTTATTATCACAGTCCACGCAGCCTTTAGCAATACCTGTATCACACACGATATTGCCATGAAGGTGAATGTTCAACATATTGTGCAGCCCTACTTGATTTTCATCTTTTCTGAAGACTCAGTTTCGCCTTCAGTCTTTGCTGTGTTTGAAGTTTTTGAATGCAGCTATCACTGCACAGTTTAAATTATGGGCAATTAACTCTAAAAAGTGTACAGGGTTGCAGACTCTGTAAAAAATCTACATGGAAGTCTCCTTAAGTTCTCACCAGAGGCTTTAAGCGCCTGCTGATGGTGCAGTGACACAGTTCTAAGCCCCTGTGGACTCAGCAGGAGTTTCTGAGTCGGTACATCAGGGTTTAGCCGTTGTGTGTGTGTTAACCATGTGAGGGACCAGCCACCTGTCCGGGGTGTAACCTTGCCTTCTGCCCACTGCTCAGTGTGTGTTTAGATATTTAGGTTTCACCTCCCTGTGACCTGAAGTAGCGTTAAGCGAGCGAGGGAAATAACTGAGGTCAGTTCTGGGTGGGTAGTTGCTGTCCATGGTGCTGAAGTTCAGTATTCAGCTCTTTAGGTTTTATTTATCTTTCTTTGTGACTTTCTTTACTTCAAACTCTGAAGTTTGGTGGCTCATTTCAAAGTGGACTGATATCTTTTCATGCAGAGTTTGTTTGGAGAGGGGATTGGCAATCGGTTGGCAAGCCTTGCGTGTATGGTTTGTTCATACAGTCTGGATGCTCAAATTTCAACCCAGTCATCAGAAGAAAGCATGTTATATGTTGTTATATAGCACAGGGGTGTCAACATACAGCCCATGGGCCAGAACCGGCTGGTCAAAGGGTCCAATCTGGCCCACTGGATGACTGCACACTCATTACTGATGCACTTGTGAAGGCTGACATGTGCCAGGTTTCAGATGTTAAACATTGAGTGGTCGACTTCTTGTAAAATGCTGCTTCAGAGGCTTTTCACCCTGAGCAAAATACGTCTCTCTGAAAAAAGAATGAATACTTACTGTGGTTATATTTAAAGATATTGAACATTGTGCAGAATATTATCAATCAGCAGCTAAAGTGATTCTGACACCCTTGACGTGGCTCATAGGTTGAGACTTTGCCTTTATTTATGTCTCAACGATGCTGCGGTGAGCGTGTGGTTTGGTTTAATGATAAAAGCTTTCTGTGGCAGTATTCTGGCATGAAATGCAGCGACGTCTTGGTAAAGAAAAAAACGCTTTTTTTTTGGCACTATCCTGACTGACAGGTTGCTTAAAAACACCCACGTCTGGAGGCTAAATAACTGCAGGAAATGATGGGGTGCTAAAAAATAACCAGTGTAGTTGTTTGTTGGTCTCCAGCAGTGGTCTGCAGCTGCAGGCGTCTTGCAAGGTGTCAGGCCATTCACCACCCTCTCCACCTCCTGATGACAAAGTCAGCTCTTCACGTAATCACTTTACAAACATTGATATGATATGAATGAAACTTAAAAAATTAACATATCTGTGGTTTGCAGAAATGTACAGTGCCATCATTTTCCTCTGGTGACTGGGCTGCAGGTTTATGTCCTCAAATGACACAGCAGGCTCACCCTCTTCCCCTTTAAGGGCGGTGGCCTTGTGGGTAACCTGTGAGTGTGTTACATGTGCAAGCAGCTGTGAAGCAGCTTTGTCTCGGGTGTGTCGTGGTGAAGATGGCAGGCAGCAAAGAGTGATGATAGTCAGCAGAATTAGGCGTCTAGATAAGCTCAGGGCTGTTTCACCTCATGAGAAGGCCGTGGTTATTGTTTTGTGGTGAAGACTGCAATGAAGCCATTGTTGGCTTCGCCATCCTTCCTTCTGCAGAGTGGTCCGCACCGCTAGAAGCTAGTAAACAGCTAATAACGAGCTAAGCTAAATTAACTCTAATAAGCCAGTGTGTTCCCAACTACGGTTTGGAATTGGTAAGCTGTCACGGAGAGGCAACACATGTATTAAATTTAATACATATTAAAGTAATCCACACCAGAGGGTGATGCTGAGTGTGACGTCCATGACCCCAAAGGTCCTAAAAAACATTTGAAGCTACGACAGTGCGTTACATAAGTATCCACCACAGTGAAATGTTCTCATTACATTGGCTCCAGTCCTGCACTCCAGGATGTGAAATGAAACACTGACGAGGAGGTTAAATTGCTGACTCTCAGCTTTGAGGGAGTTCGGGGGTGTTCACATCCATTATGGCTGAACAATGTAGGACTCGCAGCCCCTTGTACCCACCAGGGTGTGTATTAGAAGTGTTGCGATTTCTACACATTTCATCGACGTGGATGTAAACAGCTCCTGATTAAAGCTGCGAGTCAGCACTTCCTTATCATTGTTTTGTTTCCAACCTAAAACAAAACTGTCTAAATACTTACAAACTGCTCCGCACTGTTGTCTTTATGGGAGTTTTTCACCCCGCAGACGACTTTGTGTTTCAGAGTGAAATATTTCACGCTCAGCTAAACAGTCTCTGCACAATGTGGCGCTCCATCAAACTTATTACTTGCTATTTTTTTTTTTTGTACTTGCAAACTTTAGCCCTGCGATATCGACCCGTGCAGGATGTCTCTCTGCCTCTTGCTCAATATATGCTGAGACACACTCCTGCTCCTGCTCCCGTCCACGCTCTGAGCGACACTGAGGTATTCATTGGCTACGTAGGCTGGATGGATGGATGGATGGATGGATGGGAGGAATTTGTGTGTTGAAGGAGAGAGCAATTCTTGGTTTCATGTCACTTCAAGCGACATCGGTCACCTTATGATCACCAAGCGACAGGGGAGCCAAGAAATAAGTCATGATCTGGTGGGTTTCAGTGTGGGAAGCTTTCATCTTTTGGCTACACTTTCGACGGCCTCACACACACACACACACACACACACACACACACACACACACACAAAGACCTGCTACACATACACATGCAGGCCCACAAGACACAGACTCTGAAGAAAAAAAAACTAGGGCATCAAAAGTCCCGAAGGCTTTGAGCTACAATTTTTTTGCATAATCAGGAAAGAAAGTGAGAGCGGGAGAGGGGAAGAGAGAGGAGAATGCTGTAATTAAATTAGTGCATAAAGAAAACGAGGAGGAGAACATGTGAAAACACGAATATCAGCTCTGTCAGAACAGAAGCAGACTGGAAGCACCAGACTGAGAACAGACCTGATTAAAGTCGATTATAGAGACGGCTTTTTATTCCTGTTTTCTTCTGAGCAGCATTAAAACACAGCAGCAACACAGGCAGCCTACAGTTCAGCTGGTGTCACCAGGGAGGGGGTCCCTTTGAGAGAGAGGAGGAGGAGGAGGGTGGGGAAGAGAGGAAGGGAGGGGAGGAGAGATAGAGAGGTGCAGGCAGACAGAAGTTGTGCCTCCTCTTCCTCCTCTGCTCTTCCATGAGGAGAGAATCCATCCAGTCTGGAACCGGTGTGGGGGAAAATGCTCTTTCTTCAGGCTATATTGAAAAGAAGGCTGCTGCTGCAGAAAGGTAAAATAAACACACACAAAGCATTTGTTTCTCTTCATCATTCTTCTCATCACTTTTCTCTTTTTGCGCTCATTGCTGCAACTTGAAGCTCCCAAAGGCTGCAGGCTACTCCCCCCCCTCTGCATGTCTGATGCCATCGATCATCGTGTGATTGATTTCTCTTGTACTTGATGCTTTTCTTGTTGCGGGCAGGAATATAATATTCCCCCATCAGCCGCGTGTTTCTCACTTCACAGTGACGGACAGCGGAGGATGTGCTGTCAGTCAGCGCAGACAGGAGGAGCGCGGCTTGGTGTGTCTGAGAGAGCGATCCTTTACCCTTGTGTACTGGTTAGGTTAAAGTCATCACCTCCAGCTCCTCTTCCTCATCTTCCTCCTCCGCAACTAAAACACGCATAAAAGTCCTGATTAAGTTACGCATGCTTGCTTCACTGTGGTTTAATGACATTTCCGTGCGTAATTTCGCAGTTTTATTCTCTTAAATAGTAACTTAAGTGTTTTATTATGCCTACAAATCATCCCTCTTATGTGAACTTGATGAGTGCTTTTCAATAAGTGACATTTCAGCGCAAAATGCTTTTGTTTAATCAATCATTTTGCAAAGATTTTTGGCTCTCTGTGATTCATTGCGGTGACATTATGGGATTAATTGAATCGATTGCGCGCCATATTGGACTTTTGCTCTCAGAAGTCACTCAGTTGCCTGCTCATGTGTTTTAAATTGCATTTATGGTGTTTTAATTGGAGTTTTAAACCGCGTCTTTTGTCATATCTCTGTGATTTTCATTCATGTTTCTTTTCCAGAGGTGCGTGGTTTTGCTTTGAGAGCTTAATTATTAATTTAAAGTGGGCTTTCAGGAGCTTTTATTGTGTTCCTTGTTTCCTTCCTTATGATTTTTATTGCATTTCTTCTCTCATCGCGTTTTCCTGACGATAGCAGTGATTTCTGCAGCCGATTGTACCGTGTGCATGTGGCGCTCCTGCAGCCGCCTCTGCCTGTGTTTGTAGCAGAGAGATGTGCAGTTTCCCCCCTCTCCCTCTCCTGCTGATTTATTTATGAATTTGGGGATCTAATACTTTGAAGTGAGGCCTAGAGACGCAGTGGAAAAGTCGGCAAATGGGGACAAAACGCCGCCTATCGCCTGTCAGGGCGCACTGCAGCCCGCCGTGGGATTATAATAACAACAATGTGAATACCCGCAGGAAGTGAGAGTTGAAGCAGGGAATAAATCACTGTCATGTTTACTGCGTCTGTTTTGGCGTTAATAATGCGCAGATGCGTGTCACAGGTTAGTATGTTTCAAAAGATGGATGTCTCTCAGTGACAAAGAAACCAAATTATTCAGAGAAACTTGTGACAGCTGAAAAGAACAGAAGTGACATTTTACTGCAGTGGGTTTGTTCCGTCTGTGCTGAAACACTGTGACTCCCACTATCAGTGAATCTGCAGCTTCATCACCACAAAGAATAAGAGACCACAGATAAAGATTTCAGAGCGCGCCACTGGTGTTCAAACATTTAAGCTGAAGTTGGTATCTTTTATAAAAAAAGATAACTTCTTTGCTAAATCTGTCGCTTTACTCAGGCAGCAGAACAAGTTGGGCTGCTTCCTGTTAGTCGACCAGAAAGGTCGCCGAGATTTCACTGGTCGCTTAGTTGCAGAAAAGAAAAACAAAAAAACATGAAACTCTATCAGAAGCTGCACCTTGTCAAAATAAATCAAATGTGGGAATTTAATTTGAAAGGACACACACAGGAAGTGTCCACGCTCAGCAGTCAGACAGGAGTCAGGTTAATTTCCCGGGCTGGTACCTGTGGTTATTCCACAGGCTAGTTAATAACATGTGGGGCAGGAAATCCAAAGTGTGGGATCATTTTGAGAAGGTGAAGGACCAACCCAAGGTGATATGTAAACTCATCTTCATTGGTCCACTACAAACATGACGTATCATGTGAAACATGGAAGTAGCTACATGCCCATTAGCCCACAGCGTCATTAACAGGCGGCTCGCTCAGTGTGTGACGTGCACTTGTAGATAAAATATAGGCCTATATTAATGAAGGTTCATTAGTACGGTTTGTATTTCTCTGTAATGTAGCACAGTGTTAACAATGTTACTGAGACTATTCTTTCTCACACCTTCAACTCAAACCAACAGAATATATCATTTCATCATTACATTCATATCATAAACATGTGGGCGACGAGTCGACTAATGGCCTTGAATGATGACTATTGGTGGACTAGGAAAATTCTTAGTCAGGGGCAGCCCTAATTGACTCCTTGGCTCTGATTGGTTGTTTTCCTTCAGCCTCTGAGAGCTCTGGTGTATCAAAGATGATTATACAGCAGCAGTATGTGTAACAGAGTAGAACATGTATTAGTAATGTAATCCATTCATCCATTTTCACTAACCGCTCATCCTGTTAGGGGTCACAGGGGGCTGGAGCCTATCCCAGCTGATATTGGGTAAGAGGCAGGGTTCACCCTGGACAGGTCACCAGACTATCACAGGGCTGACACATAGAGACAGACAACCACTCACACTCACATTCACACCTACGGACAATTTAGAGTCACCAATTAACCTGCATGTCTTTGGACTGTGGGAGGAAGCTGGAGCACCCGGAGAAAACCCATGCTGACACAGGAGAACATGCAGACTCCGCACAGAGCGGCTCCTCACCCCAGGTTTGAATCAGGAACCATCTTGCTGTGGTGCAACAATGCTAACAACCACACCACCGAATCGCCTATTAGTATGTAGTTTGAGTTTCTGCACCCATACATCCACTCCCGAGGGTCCCCCCTATATATGTGTCCCACCTTTACTGCTCCCCATTCTGTTGTTGTACTCAATGCGAGAGTTAAGCAACATTATGATCACAGAGATTTCTGTGTTTTGGCCTGTCTGTTGAACTACATAAACTACAGTTATAAGTTTTTTATTTTGTATTTAACCAGGTAAATCTCTCTAAGATAGACAATCTCTTTCACAGTAAAGCTGGCCAGGACAGCAGCATACAAAAAGTTACAGCCATACAACCACACAATGAGAAACTTTAAATATACACAATAATATGTAGAAATATTGGAACACCTACGCACAATGACAGTCACAACCAAATCCTTTACCTTGTACTCATGAGAGCTTTAAAATCAGGCAGAGAGACACGTTCACATGTTTTCAAATCTTTAATCTTTTTGAAGGTTATTCCACATGAGAGAAGCAGAACTTTCCCAGCTCAGTCCCAGCACCAGGAACCGACAACAGACTATAGCTACAGTCAGGTCTCTGTTCAATGGAAGTACAGATGTACGAAGGGAGTGGCTTTGTAAATGAATAAATGGCAGGAACTGAGCCTACGAAAGGTCAAAGATGGCCGACCAGCCCTGGAATAAAGTGTACAGAGATGACTGAGGGCTTTACAAAGATAAATGGAGATGGCCTTCAAAGACATCCTGGTCTTGGCCTCTTCATCAAAATGCAGCACGAGACACTATCGGTTACACCAGCAAATGCCATTAGAGGAGCGACGAGGAGAAAGAGGAGCATGATTTTTTCTCTGAGACTGTCTCACATACTGTCGTCTGTATGTGGTGACACTTTCAGCAAATATGACAGGAAAGTATTTTATTAAAAGTTACCAACTGTAGCTCTAACGTCAGAGTTTAACACATATATATATAATGTGTGTGATAATGAGGACTCACTGTTGTGACATTTAGATTGACAGAGGACAGGAAGCTTCACTAAAGATCAGTGACATTATGGTGAAAAGGTCAAAGTTCAGGGCCAAACAGTGACGACTGCCTGAGGAGAATTTATCTCCAGAGCATAGAGACGTGCTCTGTGCGTCGTTGAGCTGCATTTATGGGTTTGGTGTTATAGTTATATGACCTGTGGCTTTAAAACTAAAATTACTTTATTCTGCGTCTGCAGCAGTAGCTCAGTTTGGGTTGGGAACTGGAGTACCAGTTCACCTCTCACTCCGACATCTCCCCATTCAAATCATGTACAGGTCCTGTTTGTGCATGTGTGTGTGTATTTCGGGCCTGTGTGTGTATGACAACAGAGTGAGGAAACTGAATTTTCCCTCCAGGATGATTAAAGTATATCTTCTTCTTCATTTAAAGTTTGGATGAATTTACATGAACTGGCCAGCATGCATGACAAAAGTGAAAATCCAGGGCTTCTTAAACCTCAAGGATGTCATCTTCATTTTTTTAAGTTTTAACTTTCAAATTAAAAAAAAAAAAAAAACTTTAAACTTAAAAAAAAACTGAGCTGAAAATAGTGATATTTCATTACACTTACTTTATTCTATGTCTCATTTAAAATTTGGCCAAAAATGAACTGTTTGCTCGGACTAACCAGCAGGCTATTTTTCAACTCCAGGATTTTGTCTCCACCTTTTAACTTTCAAACATCAAAGGATTTTAAAAATCTAATAACTAATTTATGGTGGAGGGAGGGTCATGCGTTCTTGCCAGTTGCTCAAGGAGGCTCAAGGAAAAATATTTGTAGCTTCTGGGAGGGTAAAAAAAAAAGTCACACTCCAGCCACCCCCACCTCCGAAAAATGAAGAACAGCCCCTAAAGTGAGTCATGTTCAAACGCAGTCAGAAGTTTTGTCATTGTTTTAAAATCAACACATGATTTTTTTCAGCGGCACGGTGGTGCAGTGGTTAGCATTGTCACCTCACAGCAAGATGGTTCCTGGTTTGAACCCCGAGCTGGGGAGAGCCCTTCTGTGTGGAGTTTGCATGTTCTCACCAAAGTTTTCTCCAGGTACTCCGGTTTCCTCCCACAGTCCAAAGACATGCAGGTTAATTGGTGACTCTAAATTGTCCGTAGGTGTGAATGTGAGTGTGAATGGTTGTCTGTCTCTATGTGTCAGCCCTGTGATAGTCTGGTGACCTGTCCAGGGTGAACCCTGCCTCTCACCCAGTGTCAGCTGGGATAGGCTCCAGCGCCTCCAAAACCCCTAACAGGATAAGCAGTTACTGAAAATGAATGAACAGAATTTCTGTTTTAAAACATCTCAGGCAAATTAACTTTAGATTTTTTTGGCTTGCAGTTTGCTATCTTACTTTTTTCCTACAATATGAAAAAATGAACAAGAAATTAGATTAAGAAAAAAAAAGTTGAACTGAACACAGAATATATGTTTCTCTTCAGGATGAGGTTAACATAAAAACTTTTGCTATCACTGTTTCCCCCCATGATGCTATATGGTGCTTGTATATTAAAAAAAGTGTTAAAAATCCACAGTTTGTTGCTGCACCTGTTTGTGGTGAAAGAAAAAAATAGTGATAAATAAATAAATAAGGAAAAACTCTTGACCATCTGCTGTTTACAGGACAGTTAAACAAACATATGCGCTGTAATGTCTTAGATGAGACACCCTGTAGGGACATTCTTTTACTTCCTCTTCTCTACAGTGAGGTCAGAGGTCAGCTGTTCACTGTCTCGTTCTGTTTCACTGAATTAAGTTCTTCCTCTGCCGACACCAAGAACTTGAACCCTTTTTCACTCCGTGTCACCACGCTGCTCCGAGTAAGAAATGTTCCTTTGTTCAGTCTCAGAAACAGCGAGTCCCTCTAGTCATTCTGCAAAAGCTGGTATCAGTCCACGCTGCAGCTCTGCTGTGTAGTGCTGCAGGGGCTACAGGTTGCCTGCCTGTGATTTTTTTTTTTTTTCTTTCCACCGAGTCAAAGTCTCTCTGAAGCTTAATAATTCCAAGACCTGCAGGTTTGCCTGTGAAGTCACATCAAACCTATTACACACCCAACCTCAGGGAATGACTAAGCAATGGTGGCTTTGAAACCGGCGTCTCTTCTCTGCAGGCAGCTGATGGTTGTTCTGCAGATTAGCTGGCCGTCCACTGGGAGCCCTGTCGGTGCAGCGCCGTGTGCTCTGTCTCTGTTCTCACAGGGTATCTGCAAGTTGAGTCTAATGTGGTGTTTTGATCTATAATTTCATATACGTACAGATGAGTATCGCTATCATCATCGTTCTGAGCTTCAGCGGAGGGTTTCATTGTGTAGGGTTTCCCTCTGGGGACGGCTCTGTGGAGGTGAGATGATCCTTCACACACTTTTAACTTTGCTGTGTGAAACAGATTACTCTTCATAAAAGTGTATACTTTTTTTTCTGACGGGATTTTCCAATGTGTCAGAAACAATTAAGGAGGAAACAAACTAGAAGGTGAAGCTTGACTTTTTGTGGAGATCTCAACCTTTTCAAATCCAGAGCTGCAGTCAGAGCTGTTGTAAGTGACATTTAGGAGATGACAAGGTTTAGATGCAGAAGTGATAACGTATTCATTCATGGATGTGCTTTTAAAATGTTAGTTGGAAACATTTTACACTGCCTGAATTTTGTTCAGGTTTAGTACCAAGAATGCACGAATGTGTGACTTCACTGGGGGAATCGCCAGAGCCCCCACATTATGATTTTATCATGATATTTATGTCATGATACAAATATTATTGTTATTTTAAACATTTTACAACATGCTGAGTGTTCGGATAATGAAAGAGACCTCTATGGATACTTGAACAATGACCACTGAAGGAATTCTAACTGGGCAACACATTTTCACTCCGACCTCGTCACATATTGGCGTTTTGGTCATGGACTTTCCACGTCCACATATGACGTACCCTGGGTGCGTTGGTCGTTGACGTTCTGGGACACCATGTCAAGTTCTCTTCTGTCAAGATACGCTAAAGTTTTCACAGGAAATTTACCGTTTACATACAGTCTCTTTCAAAATAAACTCACTATGTTTTTTCCCTTCAACAATAAACACGTGGTTGGGTTTACGAAAAAAGAACAGGGTTTGGCTTTATAATCTTATGGGACGTGAACACCACTCTCTTGGGTGAAAGTTGGTCCCATCCACCACCTCTCCGCCACCTTTACTTTCGTCCTTGTCCCACTGCGTTCCCCCTAATGCTGCTGGGCATCGTTAAACTATAACGGCAACCAGCTGTGTATCATGTCGACGTTAAGGGATGCCTTTTTTTGTTGTATTCTGATGTCCCAAGTGACTGCCCGAGTGCTGGATTTCGACAGCTGCGGAGTGAGAGCGTGATCAACTGGGAGAAGTTTCAGCTGGTTGCAGTCTGCAGTCCTCACCACTAGATGTCACTAAATCCCCCTTAATCTCACACATTACTTATTCATGAAACGTGAGCAGGATGAATTTGTGTGTAAGCTGTTCACAGAAGGAAATTTATGTGTATGTCGGTATTCATCAACATGTTAGTAGTCATCTTTTTGTACAATTTTAATTCATATTAAGTTCTGTTAAGTTCACAATACACAGATGCTTTTGAAACATGTAAATTAAATGTGACACAGTATTAGAAATATAACGTATTAGTGAAATGAGTCAGCAGTCAGCAGATTAAAGCTTCATATTAGGTTTTTTAAAAATGATATTGGACTTAATACATGTTTTCTACATGTCTGGCATCCTGTTCCTATTTGATTTAATCAGCAGAGAGAACAAATTAATCTTGTGTTTGAGTGGTGAGACTGTGAGAAATTAAGCTCTTAGCGATGGCTGTCAGAATGTAAAGCAACTTAACACTTACTGTAACACGTACATCACCATACCCTGTGAGTTTGCTGTCGACTGCTCCAGTGGAGGCATGACTGTGACTGGGAGGGGCCTCCTGTAGCTGTTGTGTTTTTTTTGTGTCTTCTTGTTTGTTTTTTTGCATCAAGTTTCATGTCAAACCAGTTTTGTTTTAATTTCTTGGAAGGTTCTTACGACAGAGGAAACAATTAACGGCAGCTGTTACCGCCTTTCAGGGCTTTGATTTACCTGTCCCTGTCACATCATTAGGCCTACTAACAGGAGAAAATAAAATAGGTTTTCTCAACTCCACTTCACCTAAAATAACTCTCAGGGTCAGAAAAGTTTTTCTTGTTCTCTCTCGCTCTTTCTTTGTTTGCTCCATGTTCGCAGGTTGACAGGTCGACACCTATCCATAGTATTTATCACCTACATGGTGGTCACTGGCTATTCGTGTATGCTAATTGCTAACTAGCAGAAGCTCGCTGTTGATTTAGGATTGATTAGCATTCATGAACATATACACATGCCCACGATCAAATCCAAATTTCCTGTGGCGTTCATGAATCTGATGTAGGTTTTAGTACCGAGGTTTCTGATGTGCAAATATACTCACAGATTTTCATTTTCAGCATTTCATGAATGAGTCCCATTGACTTTTCGTTTGACATGGGACACAAACCATGACACTATGTTGACTTACTAGTTCTTTATTCTACATCGGTTGCCCTCAGTGTCAAGTATTGCTGCAGGTAGGTTTACACTGGAGTTACTGAGACACTAAGGGGTGCCTTTAGTGTCCATATCACACAGCGGGGTGCAAAGTATTTGACACCCTGGGACTGATAATGGGCTGTTTTGTAGGCTATCGAAAGCTTAACTAGTATTTGTAACATTAATAATTCATATTTATAAAAAATACAGTTGGCATTCACGTATTGATACGAAATCTCACGATACTTCGCTGTGTCGATTTCTCCTCCACCCCTACTGTGCTGTAAGATATAAAAATAAGAGTGTAGTTGAAATGTAGACGTCGAAGGAGACATTGAAGTGAAGCTGTTTCAATCATTCAGCTGCAGACATGGGTCGATTGACGACCGACTCGAGTGTCCAACCGACTGAAACTAAGTGGAAGTTGAGCTGAGATGACGAATATGACTCTAAATTATGCTCCGCAGTTTTATCTTTTTTTTGGTACATAAATCCTCCTGAAGAGTTTGAAACTTCTCCTTCACATCTTTCAATGACACCACAGCGTCTTAACATCAATCTGCATTTCTTCTTCTCCTTCTTTAAAGTAGTGACTCTCCCATTCTTTTCTTACACTGTTCACATCTTCTTGTGTGGGGAACAGAAGTGACGATCAGTTAACCTGATGATGCTTCATATTTAGATTTAAATCTTGTTTTCATTAGATATTATTCAAACCTTGTGAAAGCACTTTGGTTGAATCTGTCGCTGACTTTCTTGTGCTCTCTTTTTTCTCATTATTTCCTCGTCTACCTCTCTGCATTTCTCTCTCCCTCTTTCTCCACCCTTCCCCACGTTCCTCCTCCGTTCTTCCTGTCTACCCCTTTTCCTTTCCCTCCTTCTCTCCCTCCGTCGCTCCTCTCAGCAATGCAGATGTGCTTTCTTTGATTTTGTCACCAGAGATTAATTAGCACTTTATTAGGAGTCCTATTTATACCTCCAGCCGAGAGAGTGAAAAAAGATAGAGAGATGAGGAGGGGAAGTGGGAGTGCGAGACTGATAGACTGAGGCAGAAACGGAGACGGGAAAAGACGAATGTGGTGAGATAGAGGGAACGATGGGAAAAGAGAAAGAAGCAGGACAAAAATATAAGAGAGAGTTGGAGAAGAGGAAATATATAAGAAACATGGGGTATAAAAATAGAGGCAGGGAGGGGAAAAGGCAAGCGCAGAAATGGTAATAGTCAACAGAGAGAAAACAGACCAAAGGATACAGAGAAAAAAGGGCAACAGGAAAAAGAAAGATAGACAGGATGAGGAGACGGAAGACAGCGGAACAACAAGTCCTCCAAACTAAATGACAAAACACATCATTAGTCACACAAAGGACTCAGGATGTTAACCTCCGTCTCAGGTGCCCCAGTCTTTAAAAAAGCACTTGTTACAGTAAAGAAAATGTTGCCAGGCAGGCAGCAAAGTGTGTGTCCTTACAAAACATAATTGGGAACATTTTTTGAGGTATGGCAACAAGAGGTGGATGTAAGATAAATTAAAAGTTGTAGAACAAACAACCAATGCTGTCTTTTTGGCATTGTCAACCCGTTCTCACCCGACTCCTCTACATGTGATGCACCAGGTATCCTCCTGCGTTTGTTGCAGACATTCCAGGACGGTGTGTCAATTTACACCTGTTACATACATCATTTCTTTTTAAAATACACTCCCGTTTTCACAGGACGTACAGTTTCTGCTCGTTAGATGTAAACAGTCTTTTAAATAAATAAACTCACAGCATCGCTAAAACCCTCGCTATTTATGTCTGTTTCCTTGTGCAACAAAAGCATGTGATTAGGTTTTGAAAAAAACATAATGGTTCAACTCATTCTCACTCTGACCTCGTCATATATTGCTGTTAAGTCATGGACTTTCCATGTCCAGGTATAATGTGCAAGGTAACCTGGGGGCGTTGGTTGTTGATGTTCTGGGACACTGTGTAAAGCTCTGCCTTTTACATGGCCTCCTGCGTGAAAGTCGGTGGTTGTTGGACCCATCCATCACCCCTCCGGCCCACCATACTCAGGGTATGGGTTAGGGTTAGGGTTTCCCCTGACACTGCTGTGTAACGGTGACCAGCCATGTGCAATGCTGCTGAAAGGACAGCGCGTTATTTCGACGACTTCGGAGTGAGACTGAGTTGCATTGTTTGGCTCTCATATGGGAAGTGAACACTGGGCTCCCGGGTGAAAGTCCAAGGTTTGTTGGACCAATCCACCGCCCCTCCCACCATGCACTGATTTTCCAGCTCTTGATATTAGGTTGTTACTTGCAGCATCTCAAATTGATGCTGTCCAGTGGTGTATCATACGGCTGTGTTATTTACTGACACTGCCTGTCCCCAAATCATAGTGCCGCGACAGATGCCATTCAGCCGATCAATGGCGTATTGTAACACAACCAACGTCACCCAGCGGCGTATCATACCACTGTGAAAAGTGGCTTTTGGCGCCGTTTCTGATGCTGAAATCACTGACTAAGCTGCAGTATGGAATGAGAATGAGCTAACATTGTACGTCTTTGCAAACCATGGATATGTTACATTTGTATGTTTCGTACTTGTCATATCGTGACGTAACATATATATATAGAGACTTTGCCATCTGGAGGTGGAGGAGATGATTGATGGCGTGTCACCTGGGTGAGACGCCTGCTAAACAAACAACATAAATTATTTCAATTTACCCCGGATGTCCACTGGATCCGTCACGTGCGCGATTCAGCCGCGGCGTGGGTGCCAGAGCTAATTGCAGCCATTCAAGTCAATGTAAGCTGCTCCACCAGAAGCGGCGCGGCACGTCCCAGCCACGTTCTAGAAGCGGCTCGGTGCGCCGCTTTGCTAAAAATACGAGCTGGGTCTATTTTTTGATGGACACCGCATGAAGACGTGTCAATTTCCACAGACCAAATGAGTCAAACAGGAAGTCAGGTGCAGAAAAGACGAGAGTATCCGGTCAATTTTCAAAATAAAAACACCCATGGTATAAAAACTGGCACAAAATCAAGAGAAAAATTACGAAATGGCCTACAGTGGTCAATGTCCAGCAGGTGGAGAAATCTTTTCTTTGTTTGTTGATGTCTTTATACCTCCAGGGCTTCCGTAAATTATCGCTTGACATTATGATCTCGCGATCCGCCAATTCCAGCTGCTGGCATGCGTGCTGCTATAGATACGCTTCCAGTGGACATTGACGCCCGGCACAGGACGGAGCGAGTCCGCACCACGGCCAAACTGCGCACGCGACGGATCCAGTGGACACCCAGCGTCAGTGTGTTATCCCTGCTCCTTCCAGCTGCTTTTTAATTACCAAACATGGCCGTTTTTTTTAGAGACAAAAACAACAAAAAACTGTTGTTTTTTTTTCTGAGACACCAAAAGCAGGTATTTCAAGCCAAAACATAATTGTTTTCTAACCATAACCAACTGCTTTTTGTTCCTAAATCTAATCACACATTAACCAAAGCGTTGTTAAAAGATAAAGTTTTAACATATTCACTACATAATAATGTAGAACTGTATCTGTGGTTTGTAGAAATGTAAAATGCCAACATTTATTCTGGAGGTTGGGTTGCGTTCTTCTTGTGAGGCCACTCTTGGCACGAAGGAGTGAAGAAGGTTGGAGGAGGTGAGAAGAGATCAAGGAAGGTGGGTGAAATATGGTGAGAGAGAGAGGACAGAAATGATGAAAGGAAAGAAGTGAGACAGGTGGGAATTTAAGATGTAGGTGAAGAAAGGGAGGGCGAGTAATGGAGGACGGGAGGCTTGATTAGCAGTTGAAGGAACGCTATGATGTCGAGGAAGAAGGGAAGTGATGGAGTGAGAGATGAAAGAGTGACAGGAAAGAAAAAAGAAGGATGAAGAGAGACGAAGGATGACGTCTGCTGGAGGGATGAAGGGAGATAGAGTGAGAGTGATGTTGGATGCAGTTTTAAAAGGATATTTAACTACGGAGCGAAAAAAAAAAAAACTGCGCACACTGAATCCCACAACCTGTACAAACTCTGGATTATTGGAACAGAAACTAGAAAATGAGCTCATTCCTGTCAGATTTCAACTCGCTGTGACTCTTAAAACTGGTTCTGTCTGCAAAGCTTCAGGCTTTGAGACAAAACTGACAAACATGTAAAAAAGAGGCTTTTATTATTAATTTGTTGTTGAATAAAAGAGAAGTGCACCAGCACAATTCGTGACATCCAGGAGGCAGAGGGGGTGCGCTGCAAGTTATTTTCAGTGTTTCTGTAAACTACCTGAAAGCAAGTGTCATCCTCAGCAGCACTTCACACCAGCATCAGACAGGATAACAATTAGCAACACCTCTTACACTCTCTAAGTGTTTAACATCTGCTGTAGTGCAGTTTCTGTCTGTCACAACAGCAGTATTATCTTTTATCCCACAGCACGTAGAGAAACATTTTCTCATCAATTTTTAATTTCAACAATAAACCCTTTGTTAAGTCTAGTTAGCCAGTAAATGCTCAAAAGTTGTTGTCGGACTCTATTGCGTAGCAACTGGAATGATGTAACCCTCTGTTGAGCACTTGCCTGCTGTTTGATTGCTCACAGCTGCAACCTGCTAGTCGGGGGACGTGGAGCTCCCAACCAGGTGTAGCAGGAAGACGATAGCCGTTATGAACCTGAAATGGAGCTGAAACTCTGCATGCTTCATTCAGGGGGTGCTCAGTGCATCCAGGTTTATATTTTTGATACATTTAACGTGTGAGGGTTAAAGGTAGCGTCAGTGTATTTCAACCTGGACTCAGTTTTCCCATGTTTTTGTGTCTCAGTGACTGATGGAGACAACAGCTCTTGAAACTGGTCCTGTACTGAGTGAGACCGCTGCAGCAGGGAGCAGCAAGACCATGGATGTATTAACCCTTTGAAACCCGAGCACATATGGCTTGAGTACTTTAAAAAACATGGGAAGAAGGCAATGAGCAACGAAAGGAGAAATGACCCCCCAAAAATTAGCAAGAAATAGGAAAAAAAAAAAATTTAAAACAAGAAAATTAGTATAAAAAAGGGAGGAAAAAAAGGCAAGTTAAAAATAAAAAACCAGGAAATAACTTGGAAAGAGTGCTTAAACATAGTAGAAATTCTGTGACATGATTTTAAAATGTAATAATAATATAAATATAGTTTTCTCTTTTCTATCTTTTTCTCTATTTTTAAATAATTTTCTAAATCTGAATTTTTTTGCAGTTTGTGTGACATTTCTTACCAACTTACTCACTGCCTTTTCCCCCCATGTTTTTAAAAGAAATCACACCAGTTTGCTCAGGGTGTGATGGTTTAAATTCTTGCGAAAGGCTACTGGAAGCAGCACAAGAAAAGTGATGTCACTCCAGTTTCAAAGGGTAAAAGAACTGGATACAGCCTTAAACGTGGGGCCCCTTTAATTTCTTTGAGAGTTGCTCAGTGGCACATGAAGCCAACGTTCCACTGCAACATAAAATGACCTGGATGATCCGGGTATGATCAACACTACTTCTGCACTGTGCAGCTGACAGGGCAGGTGGACTAGAGACTTGTCTTACTTACGCCAACTGAGCAGCTAACATCTGGTTTAGCACTCCGCTAACTTGAATGGGGATAAGACTATTTAATCATGCAGCTCTTCTAGACTTCTGAAATGTTATCAGAAGTTAACTCTAGTGTGTCTGTGCTGGAGACTGTCTGGACATCTGGACTATCACGTTATTTTTGGGGGGGAAATTCTGTTTATTCATTTTTCACATTCATTTATGACCAGAACACGCAACATAAGACAATACAGAACCAGCGCCATGAAAAGACATATTTCCTCTTCCATTTGACACACACACACACACACACACACACACACACACACACACACACACATCCTCTCTTTCCCACATTGATCGGTTGCATTTAATCATGGCAAATGTGAATATTATCTAATTGAAGCTTGCAGAGTAGAAGATTAAAAACCAGGACTTGATCTTACCAATCAATTCTTCAGCTACATTTTCTTTCCACGCCGTCGTCACATTGATGCATGACTTCTGATCGAGGAGCTCTCAGGCTCTTTAGACTTGCCCACTTCAAAATGCCATCCCATCTGTCAGGAACAGGCTGCAGCGGGACAGTTAGTTTCAGGATCGTGGCAGAGTTGTTGAGGACTGACTTCAGGTTGCACCTCAGGAACAAACAACAGAAGCTGCATTTATTTCTTATGTGTATCAGCCGTACTGTCTGTTCGGCGCTGCTGTCTGTACACGGTGATACCTGGCAAGGACTACTGAGAGAATGAGCCAAAGAATGATGAGTACGGATAATAAAAGTGGAGACAGAAAGACAGGTGAGGAGAATAAAATGAACACAAAGATACATCATGAAATATGAAAAGGTTAGAGGAGAACAAGGAAAACAGCGAGGACATGAGAGAGACTGAGTAAAACAGGAGAGAGGGGGTAAAAGGAACAAAGGGCTGAAACAGCTGGGGGACGGGCAGAGAGGAGCAAGGACTGGAAGGAATGATGGAGAGGTTAGAGGAGTAAAAACAGCCTTCAGGACATGAGAAGGAGCGAGATACAAAGAGCAAGCAAGAGGGAGGAGAAACGAAATAAGGGTGAAATGAAAGAGAGGGGGAAATGGAGGAAGTAATGACAGGTTGTGTTGCATGTTGGGATAGAGAACGAAGCCAGTGACAAGTGCCACTGTTGTTTGGTGCTATAAGGCAGATAAGGGCTGACACTTTCAAGAAGCCCTTTCAGAAACCTTTTCAAAAAACATTGTTTGGCCTTTCTCAGCTTCCTTAGTCAGCTGCCAGTGACAACAATGAGCTCACAGAAGAAGGAGAAAAAAAAACAACAAATAAAAGCCCAAAGAGGAAGAGACTGAAAGAGAGAGGGACCAAGAGGAAAAAAGAGACAGAGGCTTCACACTTTTGGTTCGCTGGCCTCATTATGTCAAGGCCGGGTTACACAGGAGCAAAAGGGGGAAGAGGAGAGACAAATGGGGGAGTGATATTTAAAAAGAGGATGAAATAAGAAAGAGACAGAAGTGATGAGGACAGAAGAAATATATGAAATGATACGTCTTTATTATATAGGTGTAAAATAGCTATCAGCTTATTAAGAAAGGCATTTCATGGTGTTGTGTTTGTTCACACTTCACAAGAGCGACCTCAAAGTTCAGTTCAAACACATCAAAATGAACTAGTATATTAACTTCACTAGTATATAAAATAAAATCTTGTGATCATCAGATATTTCCCAAGACTGGTCGGACGCTTCAACTCAGTGTGTCGTTTTCAATTCCTTGCAGATGTGGCTGATGTGCTGACTTGTCTCTGGGGACTTGTCTGGCAGTTTGCATAAAAATGTGAGATTTTTTTCTGTCGTACTCTGTAATGATTTGTTCATAAAACTCCCTCAAATAGTCACATGAACTAGCTTCAGTATATGGAGCTGCGTTGTCTGAATTGCCAACTGCAGTAGCCATGCAGGTGTTGTGTCCAAGTCTGTCCCCTTGTCAAAGAGAGTTTCCCTCCTATTAAGATGCGTAGCGCCCCCCTCTGTGGTCAGGGAAGGGAAAAAGTTTGGTTCAGGTTTAGACAGGTCTGGGGTCGGCAATCTTTACTATCAAAAGAGCAGTGGCAGCTGCTGGTCTCTCAAACAGGGGAAGCTCACTTTAAGTTTACATCATAAAATGTGTCATGTTGTAGCGAGGCAGTAACTTATAAAAGGAACATTTAATTGAAGCTGTTTTTCAACCACACTCATGCCATAGAGCCACAGCAAAACACACCTTAAAGATTTTCAGATGATGGTGTGTATTTCAAAAGCGCTGTCAATCAATTAGACAATTCCTCCAATCATCATGCAGACACTGAGCGTCCTCTCCCGCCTACCGCTCCATTAGGTCCCAGGGAAGCTGAGCATTCCTGGAAGTGATGATTTTGTGGCAGTTATCCAATGACCGTCTCGCTTTGCTGCATGAAAATAACCTGCTCAGCGCTGTCTCATAGGAACGCTTGGAGGCTCTGCGTCCACCGTGCTGACATGGGAATGTATGACAGGGAGGTCGGGTTTGAAAACTGGTGATAAACAGCTGACGTTTGAACATCATAGTCATGATGTTAAACGCATTCTAGCGCACGTTTAATGCAATGGAAATTCTTATTTTAATGTGAATTCGATCGAGCAATCGCCCCTGCAGAAGAGCCATTTTTAAAAAAAAAATATATATATCTATATATATATATATATATATATATATATATTTGAAAATCTGTCTGGAGTCGCAACACATATTTGTGCCTTACAGTTTCAGCAACACAGCCTATTTAATCTGAATTAGCCTATAAACATTCCTAATAAGTGTAAATGAGCAGTCATTCATATGTTTTACAGCAAAGGAGCTTCTCTGCAGTGGGCTATTTAGGATTATTTGGTACTTGAACTTTGCAGAGTTAGTGGTGAAAGCAGACAAATCTGTCCACTCAGTACGAAATTCTGTATTTCCCTCTGATATATTTTCCTTTTTTGGATTTGGAATCAATAGCTAGCCTCACTAAGGAGACTTGAGACTAGCCATCGCTATTGAGATTTGGCAAATTTTAGGAAAAGGCGCCAGGCCGTAGATTTATGACGCACATACTTGACGAGATGTTAAAACATTTTTTTACTCAGCGTATAGGCTACATTTTAACCATAACACTTCAGGTAAATGCCCAGTCCCTTTTACAAGCCTGGTGTGGTTGCCAATAGGAGTGATAGGAGTTCTTCAGATACATCAAAGCAGGCTGTTGGTTACCTCAAATTATGTGTCCATTCCTCCATGACCCTTTAAATTGTTTATGTTCCTTTAGTTCGTAAGGGTCCTCAGATCGAAAGAATCAAAAGAGTTTATCATAAAAATGAATCCAAGTTGTGAGGATTGAAGTTTACGATATGCAACTGGAAAATGTAGGAATGACTTTAGGACTACAACAATGATAAATGAAAATGAAAATATTGAGACTGTTAATCATGTCCATATGATTTGTTGTCAAAGCCACAGGGAGCCACTGGAGAAATGCTAAAGAGCCGCATGTGGCTGCTGAGACGCAGGTTGCCTACCACTGTAGTAGATGATGGATATCTGAATGCTGGCATCATCTGCATACAGGGAAATACCTGAAGTTAAAGGGATTGGTGTTTCTGTTCTCAGGAACCTTAATAGCTTTGGGCAGAACACACACAGAACTACTAACTGGACTTTGTCCAGTCAGTAAAATCTGCTGTACGACATGAACTCAAACAGCATCAGTGATAATAACCACGTCGTTACACAATACATTTGAAAAAGGTTCATCAGTGCCTTTTAAAAAACAACCCATATAACTGTGCTGCTAATGTGACGCCCACATCAGTTAAAACGCCATGAGGGGCTGTGTTGTTGTGGGCGTGTTGCTTCAGTTACCAGTAAGACATGAAATAGGATCCCATAAGTCCAGTTTGATGAATAGATTCATGAGTTTAAAGGCTTATCAGTCAGTGTAGTAATACTCAGGAGTGGTTATGCCAGCTATTGCTTTATGTTTAGTCACAATGTTTGTCAGGTAAACTGTAGAAACACGCTGCTCTCAGATTCTGACTGAAGTGCTGGTGAAAGCTCCCTTTAATGTACCGCAGGTCTGTTTGTTGCCATGTTTGTTATGTAATGCAGCTAATGCATATTACATTTGCCCTTTGTGTGGCATAAATAAAATAATTTGCCAGTAACCGCAGAGCAGCAATAGTCACCTTAAAGATGTCGATCAGCTGTGTTGGTAAACTGGACATTAAGATGTTTCAGATGAGTGAAGATCTCCAGTTTGTTTGAGTCATTATATCTCTGTGTGTACAACATCCAGCCTAACAAGAAACACCCCTGCTCTTTATGTGTGTAATCCAAACTTGGCAGCAAACGGAAAGGAAGAGAAAAGGCGGTATAAAGGAGAACGAGCAGAGGGAGAAATGAGAGAGTGAATTATGAGAGGACTGACAGGTATGGTAGCTGGCGCGGCAGAAAGCTGTGATTCCACCGAGGAAGAGCAGAAAGCATTTGGGGTTAATTTGCATTTCAAACTCGCCCGACTTTCAGCCTGCGATGCCAGAAACCTGCTGATTTGCACTCTACCCCTCTCGTCTGTGTCTTCTCTCTCTATCTCATTTCATCTCTATATCTCCATTTTTACTATTTTCCTGATTTACTGCAGTTTTTTCTAATGTCTATTTTCTGTCTCTCCCGTGGATTACTTTAGTATTTTTAGTATTTCATTCTTTCCATGTCTTGTCCTTTGTCTTTCTCTCCTCTAATGTTCTTTATTTATTCCCATCTATATATATTATTGCAATATATCACTGTCTATATTTCCCTTTCCTCTCTGTTTTGCCTCCTGCTCTGTCTTTGAACAACATAACCGAAAATCCATTTTAAATCACAATTGACTGCCCCAATTTCCATAAAACTTCAAATAAAAGCCTAGTCTTAAGTAAACGCTCAGCGTCGTTTACCAGCCCGGTGTGGCCACACATTTGTCTCAATTAGAGGCCTGGTCTGGTTGCCAAGTATTTCATTTCTACAGAAGTTCTTCGGATGTATAAAACCAGATTTTTAACCACCCACTTCAGCTAACGTTAGTTCAAACAGGAGAGACTTATTTTTATAGTGAAAAAAATATTTATTAGCAGGTGCACATAAGAATGAAAAAGGTGAAAGTCTTTGGCGATTAGACCACGTCGGGATGGTGTGATTTAAGGAGGGTGATGAATCCACAGTCGAATAGGGAACTCCCATGTTGTCTAGACACTGGTGATGGAAGAGGTGAAGGTGAGATGAGAAGAGGGTGTGGAGAAGATGGAGAAGTGCTGATGATCTGGATGAGTAGAGGGATGAGTCTTTGTTGAGCTCGTCCTGGACTCTGGGTACGATAGCTGGAGATGAACGGGGTGGAGGGCACGACTATTGGAGTAGTAATATCTGAGTTTCATTTAGCTGTTTAGGTGGCGAACACATATTTGATATGTTATTCGAAGCCTAATATTTATACAAGTAATATTCAAACTGGTTCAAATAAACAATTTGATCGTATTTCCTGATCTGTGCTGAGCAACACTTTTGTGTAAAAGGAATTAAAGGCCTGGCCCAAATATAGGCCTGCTGACTTCAGTGATTTACGCAAATAATAGCTCTGGCGTTACGTGTTATGGTAGTTTGATGACAATAAATGTAACCATCAGTAGGCCCAATGTTTAAAGGAATATTTGACTCCTCAAATGACCATTTGTATATCAGTTACTCAGCTTATGTTGTGCTGAATATGTGGAAAAAACTTTGTTTTTCTGGCATGTCTCCACCGTGAACAAAGAATCCAAAAAACAGAAAATTCTTGATGAATTGAAGTGGTAGGGGTCCACATTTAATGGCAAAACTATAACAAAAAGTGCGTTTACAAATTCTCACACAACTTGTGCAGTATAAATAAAGTCCAAGGCAGCCCTTTCCATCAGGGAACTGAACTAAAAGTGAAACTCATCTATGCTCTCTTCAAAGCCAGACTACATAGACAAAAACTGTAATTTTTTCCTTGTTGAACACAGAAGCTGCTGGTCGAACACCGCCTCAGTCAGTTTGTTTGTTTGTGTTATTGTGTGACTTCAGTGAATCCAAACTAGCTCTTTGAAACACTAAAGCCACACAATAACACAAACAAACTGACTGACTGAGGCGGTGGTCGACCAGCAGCTCCTGTGTTCAACAAGGTAAAAATTACAGTTTTTGTCAATGGAGTCTGGCTTTGAAGAGAGCATAGATACGTTTCACTGTCCGCTCAGGTCCTTGTCTGAAAGAGCTGTCTGTTTATGAAGTACTGAGCATACGACTGGATAAATGAGACAAGATTATACTGCACGAGTTGTGTGAGAGTTTGTAAATATGTGTTTTGTTGCAGTTCTGCTGTGGTTGAACGTGGACCCTCATGATTTCAATTCATCAGACTTTTCTCCATTTTTGGATTCTTCGTGCACCAGAGGCATCGAGAAAAAACAGCTTCATCACAAATTCAGCTGAACACGGGATGAGTAATCAATATACAAATGGTCATTTATGGAGAGGAGTATTCCTTTAAGACATGAGTGAATCATATTTAATCAGAATCAGAATTAGAAATACTTTATCGATCCCAGAGGGGAAATTGTGATTTGTTACAGTCGCTCTGATGTAACGAATGGTGTCATAAGAAGTAGAATAAGAGTATGAAATAGAAGTATGTTAATATATAGCAATAAAATAAAATTGAAATGAAGATGTGCAGTATGCTCAATGTTTAACGCTAGTGCTTAAGATATTAAAAAAAAGCTGTACGTAACTCTGTAGAGAGATATTTGATTGCTGAGTCTCATCCCCTGGTCTTCAAATACATATGCGTTTAGTCCGAACCACCAACCCAAAGCATGTGTATTTGACAACCAGGGGATGAGACTCATCAATCAACTATCTCTCTCACTCTGATATTCTAGACTCGTGGACTGGCTCAAACTTCTAGTTATTATTTCACTGCATGTTTGGAGTTTATTTTAGTTTCATTTTTTGGGAGTCAGACAACTTGTTTGAAACTGAAATAGAAGCAGACTTGGATTGACAAGAGATAATGTCTGTAATTTGGTGAGTTTGGTTTATTGCCCTTTTCTCTTACATTTCTTTTTACCTTATTTAGCTGTGACTGATAACACAATGACTTCCTGCAGATGTTGTTCTGTTCAGTTTTGCTCCTTGATAGTGGTGCAGTGAAGGGCTCTTAAAAAATAAATAAGTCTTGTCACTTCCCCTGTCTCTGTCAGCTCTCCTGTCTCATTTCTCTTCTTCCCTCATGTCTCTCCTGGTTGTCTCCCTTCACCTCACTCTTTCATCTAATCACTCCATCTTTCTGACTTTCTCCCTCTCCTCCTGTCCTTCCCTTTTTTTTTTCTTTTTGTTGTTGTCAGACATTTTTTAAGTTTCCATCTGTCCTCATTTGTGTCCTGCAGTGCAGAGTGCTATTAGAGTGATAGAATGAAGACGCACAGCAGGGGGAGGTATAGACTCAGAGAGAAAGAAACAGAGGGAATTACAGAGAGTGAAGAGAAGGTAGAGCTACAGTGAAGTGCAGCTAAACTGAGACAAAGAGGCAGAGAGGTTTACAACGTGAGGAGCAGAGCGACTGATTTGATGTTCATGGCAAACATTAAAGTAAGGTTATTATCTTTAAACCATAATGAAAACTGAAATTAATAAACAATGTAATGCATTGTGGATCATTTAACCTTTATTTGAAACAGGCTCTGTTTCAATAAAACATGAAATTGTTTTAAATGGCAGATATTTACATCTGTTAAGTAAAAACAATGAAATGAAATTTAAATGGAAAAAAACAGAAATCTGCAGAAAATCACCAGCATCCACTTTGCAGAAAGTTTTTTAGTCTCCATTTTAAAACAGCAGCCTCAGTCTCTGATCTTTGAAATGTTTCTGAATAAGCAGAATGGGGAGCATGATGTGGCTGATGTTGTTATAATGCAGCAGCTCATATGACACCGTATGAAGACACACATAAAACAGTTTGTCTGATATCTAACAATTTAGCACCTCAGGAATGACGTTACGTACTTAACTTAAAGTTAGGTTTAGGAAAAGTAACATGGTGATGCCGTAACTTAAAATAACTAAAGGTTCACATGGGACACAAACACAGGTCTCCTGGGGGAAAGTCCTGTGGTGTCTGACCCATCCACCACCCCAACCTGCGTCTTTACGCAGGCTTTCGCTTTTTATCCTACTTTCTTCTTTGCTCCTGTTAGTGCCTTTGTCATGATCGCAGCCCTCACAATTACGTCAACCCATTCTCACTCCTAAGTCGCATAAGGAAATAAACATAGTACAATGTATTTTACCAAAGCTGTACGTTTATTTTGAAAAAAGACTGTGTGCATCTAACGAGCCAAAACTGTTCATTTCTTGTGGAAAAAAAGAAGTGTGTTTTGAAAAGACACAACGCAGGTAACAGGCTTAAACTGACACAACGTCCCTACATGTCAACAACAGATGCACCCAGGATATGTAGCGTGTCAAATGTACACGTGAAAGTCTACTGACCAAGTGACGATATGTGACGAGTTTAGAGTGAGAGCATGTTGATTGTGTGGGTTATATGCTGCTGAATTTTGCATGTGGATTTTTAAAGTAGCATTACTATTATTATTTATTCCTTGTGGCAACTAATTTATGTTTCTTTTTTCATGATTTTTGTCTCAGTAATTAGTGGAATGGGTATGCAATATTTGTTGTTGTATTTTTGAATATGCATAGATAGATAGATAGTAGTCCTTTTTGAAATGTATCTTGTTCTGTACAGCATTTGCCAATTGTGGTGTCATCGTGGTGCAGTGGTTAGCATTGTCACCTCACAGCAAGAGGGTTACTGGTTCGAACCCAGAGTGGGGGAGCCCTTCTGTGTGGAGTTTGCACAGTCCAAAGACATGCAGGTTAATTGGTGACTCTAAATTGTCCGTAGGTGTGAATGTGAGTGTGAATGGTTGTCTGTCTCTATGTGTCAGCCCTGTGATAGTCTGGTGACCTGTCCAGGGTGAACCCTGCCTCTCACCCAATGTCAACTGGGATAGGCTCCAGCCCCCCTGTGACCCCAACAGGATAAGTGGTTACAGAAAATGAATGATTAATGAATGTACACCAATTGTCAGATAATTGAACAGATAACTAAGCACCACAAAAAACATAGATTTCTACTTGATATATTGTATCTCACTAATGAAGTGTTGTGTATCATCTGCATACAGTTTATTCATATACATCTGTTTCCCATTCTCTGTGTTTAAATACACAAATATTATAATTGACCTAACTATGTTCAAACATGTGGAGCTTCTGTCTGAGAGAGGCTGCTGCTGTCTGACTTAGAGAGAGAAAATTAGTGCATATGTACAGATTAGAGAGCAGATCTGTGTGTGTGTGTGTGTGTGTGTGTGTGTGTGTGTGTGTGTGTGTGTGTGTGTGTGTGTTTGCATAGTCTGTCCCGGTCAGACACCTAGACATGTTTGAGCATAGGTTTTCTTAACCAGCTGTTTACCCTGTGTATGTGTGTGTATAAGTGTGTGAAGCGGCCGTGCCATATGTAAAAAGGTGCACGTGTGTGTAAACTCACACGCCTTAATGTTGGTGACTATGTTATGTGTGTATGTGCATGTGTGTTTCCTGCGTCGAGCCAAGGGAGGCCATCATTTGCCACTTCAAAGTACTTACCCATAATCCTCGGAGTGTGGATTCATTTGCACTTGAGAGGGACGGAGGGAAGAGGAGAGGAAACGAGACACAGAGACAAGATGAGAAAAACTCTGACCATGTGCAACATAAAATGTGATCTCAAGTGTCTCCAGACTGTGTGTGTGTGTGTGTGTGTGTGTGTGTGTGTGGAGGAGCAAGCTGACATGACTCATTTTCCTGACTGCTTATTTTGCCTCCTTCCACCTCTGCCTCTCTCTTTTTCCTCTCTCCATCTTTTTTTTCTTTCGGAGCCTTAAGGAAATCTCTCAGAGGGATGCCCAAATACACACTCACTAATGCAGTGCAGGAAGGCACACACACACACACACACACACACAGCCGATCCACTTTTGCACACGTGTGCACACTCACACATCACGCCGAATCACGCACAGACACATAGGCAGACATACACAGATTCATGCATAAAACACACTCATTGAGACGGGAGCAGGGAAGCACAAACATGCAAATGTAGCACAGGCACACACACACACACTCATGCACACACACACACACACAAAGTGATGTGCAGGCTAATCTCTCTCAGCACACAGGTTTTAAGAGCAGCGAGTTTAGAGAGTGAGGGTTTTTTAGTGATTCAATAGACCGGCAATGACTTTCCATCCACCTCTGACAGCCTCACTTTCCTCTGTGTGTGTGTGTGTGTGTGTGTGTGTGTGTGTGTGTGTGTGTGTGTGTGTGTGTGTGTGTGTGTGTGTGTGTGTGAGACCGAGAGAGGCTCACCTTCTGTCTTCTATCTATTTCTTCTAGCAGTTGCTCTCTGTTCAGTGAAACAGACGTTGAGTTCTTGGCTCACTTTTACTTTCATTCATAAGTTTTGTGAAAAGTCTTCAGTATATTTTTTATTAGTGTGTTAAGCTGCGTTCGTACTTCTGCGTTGAATCGACGCAACACTGCACGCCGTAGCTTGATGTGCCCCTACACATCCCAGTGACAAAGACCTCCTGTTTTATTTTTGTAAGTTTATGACATTTCTCTCAGTGGAAATAAATGTTTTATTTACTTTAATTTCACAATTGCAAAGACGATAAAGCCTCCACAAAATAGCATTCAGAGTCTTATGTTGGATCCAGGCTTCATATGCAACCTGGTGTTACTTCGAGGTCGTCAAATAGCAGCGCTTGGGCAGTGACTCCCGGCGTCAGACACCAACAGAAAAAGCTGTCCTGTCATGTTGGCATGATTCGCAGCCAGTCGCCATTATTGTTTAGGAGCATCAGGCGGAGTCAGGGGGGAGTGTGTCTCAAGAACGATAGTTAAGAGGGCAGAAGTCAGAGTACAGCGGGTAGCAGGGGTGGTGGAATAGTCCAACAACCACCCAGGAGGCTGATGTTCACGTCCTGTATGATTGTGAAGCCAAACCGTGTCCTTTTTTTTCTAGACCCAACCACGTAACGTAACCATGTGTGTTTGTTGTTGAAGGAAAAAACATAGCCAACATAGTGAGTTTATTTTGAAAGAGATTGTCTGCAAACTGTACACTTCGTGTGAAAACTTCCCGTGAAGTGTATTTTGAAAAGAGACAATGCATGTAACAGGCTGAGCATCAATAACAGACGCACCCAGTTCCTTGCATGTCATATCTTGATGAGAAAAGTCCATGACCAAACGTTGATATGTGACGAGGTCAGACTTAGAATGTGTTGTCATATGAGTAGAGGAAAACTTAAAAAAGCTAATTTATGCAATGGGCAATGATATAGGGTTGTGCTAATAACATTAGCATGTTATATATGTGGAGAAAACCTATCTAGCAAGACAATTGCTTTGTCTGTGAATCTTGTGAGTTGTAATATAGCCTAATTTTGTGACGTTACCTTTGTCAAATATTGCAGCTGTTTCTGGCTTTATGTAAGTAGAGCATAGGTCTATATTTTAAGCGGGATGCAGGGGACAAGTCCCCCTCAATATTTACTCCATGTGCCTTTGCCCCCCCCCCGCTCCAATAAAAACATAAAAAAAGGCAGAGGACTTTTATTTTGACAAAATTAAAGACATTTAGACCATAAATTGATGCATAAAAATTCACCAGAATGCAGGAAATTAAGTGTTTGATGCTCTGAATTTTCTGGAAGGGGACCCCAAACCCTCCCAACTCATATGTGTCCCTCTGAATGTTGAAAAGAAACCTACACTACTGGAGTAGAGGAGAACTCCGCGAGCTGTAAGGCTAGTTAATACAACCTAAAATGGCATAGGGTTATGCTAATAATGTTAGCATTTTGTATTTGCAGGGAAACTGTCTCTAGCAAAAGACAAGTGTGTTGTTTATGAACCATGTGCACTTCACAGAAACTCAACACAGTGACGTAGAACCACCACCAGTTAACATTTTGGAGGTGTAATTGCAGAGCGACACAGACAAACCACCACAGGGCTATGTTGTAGAGATGTACAACTATAAATCAGCCCTAAGGCCTTAGCTTGGTTCCAGTCCATGACTTGTACTTCACGTCATTCTCCTCCCTGAACTCTTTAATAAAGGAAATACTTCCAAAAAGTCCTTTTCTAAATAGTGACTCAGAACAATTTAAAAACCTCCAGAGCCTCAGAGCACTTGTCCAACTAAACAACAGCCAGTTTGAGAAAAGAAGAGCAGAACTGTGTTTGTTATCTCCGTGACTTCAGGCTCGTCTGACAGCCTGCACACACCAAAACTTCAGTGTGCAGTTTCATATGATTTTCTTCAGCACACAAACAGAGATAGATGGAACCCAGAGATATTTGTGGTGCGCATGTGATTTGACTTTACCTCAGATCATATCAGAGTTTGCTTATCAGCTGTAGCTGTGTCAGCTGGTGGTTCTTACTGTCAGAGTCTTGGTAGAAAAGACCCCGCCAGAGTCTACGAGTCACACTGTTAACATGTATAATGTATGTCTGATATGAAAAGTACATCTGATTGCGTTTGTGAGTATTTGGGCCACAGTCCTCTCACACAAGCACCACAACAAAATAAGCTCGTCTTTGATTTTTCATGATTAATTTGAAACTCAAAGACTCAGTTTTGGCTGATGTGACAAGACATTTATCACAGAGTAGTCACGCCTTCAAAATTGAAAACAACTCAGAGATGAGAGAGTTCATCTTGTATTTTGTGTAGTTATTTAGGATTTGATGCGTCAAATTTGGCCGATGAAAGCGTGTTTTATTTTCCGCTAAACACACTGATGTGTTTCCAGCAGCCTGATTCTCCAACTGCTCGTTGTACTGCAGCTTCGTCCAACCCTCCAGACATCACAGGCACCTGTTTCCTTCAAAACTACAATGAAAACATCTCAAAGAAACAAACAGTGCTGCAGCCTTAGACACGTGGATTTAAAGTGGGAACCAGTGGTATTTTAAAATTGACACATTACACCTTTATTGCCTCAGAAATACCAGGGAAAACATTCAGAAGAGCTTTCACCTTCCAGTGGTTGAAATAAAGCTGTCAGTGTTCAGTTGGAGACGCAGCATGAACTATAATTAGTTGTTTTTTTAACAGCCGTAGAACTAAAGATGAAGAAAGACTTTGCAGGTATTTTTAGTTATCAGCCTGACACTTTGATATTTTCCTTCACTGTGTTTTGTCTGTGAGACGACATGACAAGAGGCTGCTCTGTTGTCTGGGTTTTCCAGCTCACATCTAAACATCTAAAGTAGC
Organism: Cephalopholis sonnerati; assembly: GCA_019142605.1. Lineage (NCBI taxonomy): Eukaryota > Metazoa > Chordata > Actinopteri > Perciformes > Serranidae > Cephalopholis > Cephalopholis sonnerati. Next base: position 6,367,442 of record JAGQAX010000002.1, on the reverse strand, counting down.
TAGTTACAAGTTAGACATCCTGGCACATGGAGGGTGTTCACACCATGACTTATACATAAATAAATAGAATAAAACCAGATGGGCGTCACTCATTAGTTGATCATTGGTTTGTTTGTTTAAAGGGGCTCTATGTGAAATTCGGAGTACGAGTTGTCGGGACACAATTCTGAACCACAGACTATATAGAATATTGGATGTAGCCACCGTGACTTCACCCATTGGTTTGTGGACTCCCGTTTTTAAGCCTCAAGTCTGGCATTTTGGCCGTCACCATCTTGGATTTTTGGAACCAGAAGTGACCATATTTGGACATAAGGGTGGAGCTAACCCTGAGTTAAGTTATGGTTAACTGGGATAATGCTAATGCAAATCTTTTTGCTATTGAAAAACACAATTAAAACCACTAAAACATTTACCTAGCAGAGGAACTGAGCATTGACACCTTAGAGGGTCTTTTACTACAACTAAACACTGAACAAGACTTTCAAGGCGACCAAAATGTCACAATTAAAAAACATTTATGAACTTAAAAGACTGAAATAGTGACAGCTATGGTTACGCCCATTTTCCCAGTGGCCAAAAAATCCCCTGCGGCCCAAAAAGCGTTTTCTTCATATGCCACCATTGTAAAAGAAACGTATGTAAAACTGTTGACAGGACACCTCGAACTGCAAACAAGGTCAATTATCTTTCTGTTTTGAATTTTTTTAACTGTGGTGGTTTTATATTTGTAAAACTTTCCACAAGCCGAGAGAGCAATTCAAAAATTTGTGACATCATTAAATGTAGTTTATTAGCCAAGTGGGAATTCATGGGCGGGACCAGCAGGAGAAACAACACTGCGCATACTGCAGGAGTAAATCACACATAGGGAGTGTGACATCATTCTCTGCTCTGGATGACGTTACTCCACTATGTCTTTACACAGCAAACAGTGGTTTGATGCTATAGTAATGATGTGAATGTCACATACAGAACCTTTAAAGAGATGCTCTGAAGCTCCTTCACCAACTTGGACATTTGGACAGTGGTATAAGCAGAGCTGAGAAGGGCCCTGCTTTTTGTGTATTTGTGTCTTTTTTCCAAACTGTTTGAAGAAAGGTATTAACACATCCAACTGTCTGAGATGCAGGTGCTTTGGAAAGTATCACTTGATTTTGTAAATAGCTTTAATTGTGTAAGGAGCTTCTCTAGTTTCTTTCCTATGTTTTTCTTGTTCCCTTGTTCTTTTGTTTGGGGGATATGTGACAGGCTGTTGTCAGTTATTGAGAAACACGCCCACAGCTGATTCATTCCCTCACACCTGTGTGCCTGTGCACACCTGTGAAGTGGGTGGGGCAGTTTCTGTTTAAACTCAGTGTTAGAAATAATGGTGTTGAACACTGTTGATGAGGTCCAGGAGGACTGAAGTGTTAGTGTTACCAATAAATTGAAAGAGCAGTCTGCTGGATTTTCTGATTTTATGTCCAAAGACTCAAGTTTAGTTTTTTTGAAAATGTAAAATTATACTGATGATGAGAATTTGATGAGTTTGGGTTTTTATATAAATGAATCCAGGTTCCTAAATCAAATCACTGTAGTGAGATTGTCCTCTGATACAGCATGTATCAGGTCATGTATTGAGCCGTTGAACAGGCACTCTTTGTGGATTTCTACCTGAAACAAATGACATTGAATCACGTCTTATTTTCCCGTTATAAAAACTGAACTGCACATTTAACCACTCAAAAAAGCGGAAAAGCTGTTTGCGCGGTTGCGTGCGTTGCTGGCATCGACCGCTGACTGATTTGTAGCTCGACGAGACGGAGCAATGTGACTCAGAACCTCTGCTGATGTGAAGATGTGGGGCTGAGCTGTTTGGGATGAATCTAGGTCAGGCAGCGCAGGGCGAGCAACCTTCACGATGAACTGACCATGAGGCAGAGAGAGAGAGAGAGTAATAACTAGGGTTATTAGTGTCTCTGCCCCCTCACCCAGCCAGCAGACAGATTAGGCCGTGTGTGTGCGCACGAGCATGTCAGATATGCATGTATTTACTATTTGTGTGCATTTGTTTGTTTGATGATTTCAGACAGTGGGAGAGAAAAAGAACCTGAAGCAGCTACCTTACTGAGCAGAGGGAGGGATGGAGGGAGGAAGAGATGGGAAAGAAAAGAAAAGAGGAGGATGAGATTGCTGGAGGAAAAAAGGAGACGGAGTGAGAGAGGATTTGAGAAACTGTTGAAGGAAATAAGCCTCGCTTGTTAACAATGGTGCAGCCAGAACAATAACTTCCTGTGCACAGTGGATTCTTATATCTACATAAATGTATTTATACGATAGATCTCCATTTATCTTTTATCTCTTATTAAGGAACAAACATTGTCTGTGTTTCTAATGGGTGTTTTGCAACCCTGTCTCCTAAAAATGGTGCTCACTTACAATTAATTTTCATTACCTCATACGCTTTGTAGGAAACATTCCACCCTGAGGAAATGATTATATTGAACATATCTGCAAACTGTTGCTACTTTGTTTTCCCTCATATCTCCTCGTGGCAACTAAAACACAATTCACATTTTTATGGTTCTGTTTATGTAACTCGAAGTATGTAGTTAAAGTTTGGAAAAGATTGTGGTCTTGAAGAAAAAGTGAAAACACATTGAGCATAGCGTTAGTGCAGGCAGGACGCGATGTCAAGCTCAGCTCACATCCCAGCTACATCAGCTGATCTCAAGCAGCCCGATCAACTGATGGAGCAGCTGATTGATGGAAGGGAGTCAGCCGATAGATCACACGATTCCTTTCTATTTAACCAATTGGCACCCTATTTAAACTGCTCTGGGAGCCTGGTCACACTCCATTGAAGTCATCGAAATCCAGCATTTGGGCAGTGACTTGCGAGGTCAGAAATCTACGAAAAAAGGCGTCCTTAGACATTGGCATGATAGGCGGTCGGTTGCTGTTATAGTTTAATGCTGCCAGGCAGTGTTGGGGAAACGCGGTGGGACAAGGACGAAAGTTAGGGCGGTGAAAGTCTGACTTGGGTGGGCAGGAGGGGTGGTGGATGGGTCCAACAAACACTGACTTTCCTCCGAGGGAGCGGCGTTTGCGTCCTGTAAGATTATAAAGCCAAACCCCAAACCCAACCATGTGTTTGTTGTTTAAGGAGAAAAAAAAAGTCAATTGGCAGAATCGTACCGACGTAGTGCCTGTATTTTGAAAGAGACTGTATGTTAAAGGTAAATTTCGTGTGAAAACAGAAGTGTATTTTGAAAGAAGACAAAGCATGTAACACGCAGAACTTGGCATGGCGTCCCAGAACGTCAACAACCAACACACCCAGGGTACCTTGAAAATGGTATGTGGACATGGAAAATCCATGACCACACATCAATGTGTGACAAGGTCGGAGTGAGAAAGTGTTGGCTCTGACCTGCCTACTCTTGTTGCTTCCTCTGTGAACCCCTTTGCAACCCGCCTCCACCCCAGCTCCTCCTTTTCATGCTGTGTCTGACTTATCAATGTCATTGCTGTTTGTCATTGATGCTGCTCTGTTCAGTTCCTGGGGGGGTCTTTGCTGCTGCTCTCCCTGCCTTAGGCTTTCTATGTATGCGCATGGAAGGGCAGAGAGGTGCGCTCTCTCTGCATTAACACTTTATACGCAGGCGTGTGGAAGAGGCTTCCTGCATCAGCCCAAGGAAAGGCAGAGAGGCCCCAGAACAAAGCCATGCCACCAATTATGATACTGTAAATGTAAATAAAGTTTTCTTTAACCAAAGTGTTCCTGACTGAATTATAGTTCTGCCTCTGTAACTCAAAGCTTGCAGTCAAAGTTTGGGAAGACTGTGGTCTTGGATTAAAACTAAAAAACACCTAACATTGTATTTGAGCAGCTGAAACAACAACAACAGTCTCTGAAGCTTGAATTCCTCTCTAAACTGAACAAAGACTTTATCCTGGAGATTAAAGTGGCACATGCTCTCACAGTTTAAATCAGATGTATTTTTTGGTGGCTTGCATTGTAAGTTATTGAGTCAATGAAGCTTGTGATGTGTTTGAAGCTGCTGTGGATAAAAGTGTCAGCAAAATGTAAATGCAAATGTGGAGAGGAGCTGGAGGAGGAGGAGTGGGATGTCTGGAACCAGTCAATCCTCTCTCTCTCTCTATCTAATCTCCACACACTCTTTTCATGCCTTCACACACACTCTATCTGACTCTGATGCTTTCAATCATTGGCTCCCTTCTTTTGTGTGCTTTCTCAATCTGTTTCCAGCTTATACCTCTCACCCTCTCGCTCTTTGTTTAAATATATTTAAAGGTCCAGTGTGTAGGATTCAGGGGGGATATATTGGCAGAGATGGAATATAATATAATAAGTATGTTTTCTTTCATGTATAATCACCTGAGAATAAGGACTGTTGTGTTTTCGTTACCTTAAAATGAACCATTTATCTACATAGGAAGTGGGCAACCTGGTCTCACTCCGCACTCGTTGAAATCCGGCGCTAGGCAGTGACTTGTGCGTCAGACACCAGCGAACAAAGCTGTCCTTTAACATCGGCATGACTGGCGGCATCAGGGGGAAGCGCAGTGGGACAACAACAAAAGTGAAGACGACGAAAGTCCAAGTGGGGTCAGCGTGAGGGGTGGTGGAAAGGTTCAACAAACACCAGCTTTCACCCAGAGGGCTGGTGTTTATAAAGCCAAACACTGATCTTTTTTCCTAAACCTTACAACGTGCGTTAGTTGTTGAAGGAAAAAATGTCAGTTTGTGGTGTTGTACCGTCGTAATGCATTTATTTTGAAAGAGACAAACGTTAAATTTCCTGTGAAAACGGAAGTGTATTTTGAAAGAAGACAAAGCATGTGACAGGCAGAACTTGACATGGCGTCCCAGAGCGTCAAAAACCAACGCACCCAGGGTACCTTTCACGTCATATATGGACGTGGAAAGTCTACAATCAAACATCGATATGTGACAAGGTCGGAGTGAGAATGTTTTGGAGAGGGTCCTCATCTACGAAGATCTGTTGTAGCCCAGAATGGAAAAACCAAGCTGGCTCTAGCACACTGCTCGCTTTTTATTCTTTTTAATTTTCTTTTACTCACTTAAATATTAACGGTGGTGCAGTGGTTAGCATTGTTGCCACACAGCAAGAGGCTTCGTGATTTGAACCCAGGGTGGGGGAGCCCTGCTGTGCGAAGCTTGCATGTTCTCCCTGTGTCAGTGTGGGTTTTCTCTGGGTACTCCAGCTTCCTCCCACAGTCCAAAGACATGCAGGTTAATTGGTGACTCTAAATTGTCCGTAGGTGTGAATGTGAGTTTGAATGGTTGTCTGTCTCTATGTGTCAGCCCTGTGATAGTCGGGTGACCTGTCCAGGGTGTACCCTGCCTCTCACCCAATGTCAGCTGGTATAGGCTCCACCCCCCCCCGCAACCCCCAACAGTATGAGTGGCTACAGAAAATGAATGAAAAGTTATTTTTTTTCTCCTACAGCCCAAGCCCTAATTGGCGCGGTCAATTAGTGCACATTTTCAGTCTGAACCCAGTCTCATCCATTAGGCTTTTAGGGACCTGTCGGACTTGGATTGAGATTGAGAACTTTATCCTGGATGCATCTGTTGTTGACATTCTGGGACGATGTGTCAGTTTACACCCAGTTACATCCATTTTGTCTTGTCTAAATACACTGGAAATGTACAGCTTCTGCTTGTTAGATGCAGAACTCATCATGGTTTGGCTAAACATTCATATGGTAAGCGAACCCCAGCCTCCTGGGTGAAAAAACCCATTGGACCCATCCACCTTGCCTCCCACCCACCCTATAGGATTCACCAGATCCTTAAATTACATTGTTATCTGGCAGTGTTTGAAACTGATGCCATCCAGTGGTGTATCATACCGCTGCGCAAGGCTGCCTTTTGTCGTCAGTGTCTGACACCGAAATCACTGACCAAGCGGCGGTATTGACGACTTTGGAATGAGGATGAGTTGCCAATTCTGGCTTGTGGGCGGTAAGTTGAGCATCACTGTGCTAGAAAACTTCCTGACAGTGTGTTGGATGAACCAATCTTCTGGGTTGACACGCAGGTCGGCACTACATGTTGTTGATGTGAGAAGTGTTAAATCAATATGATGAATAAGTCGTCCCTGCATAGGTTTGCACAGATGTTAAGGTGTATCCCCACAGAAGCTTTACCTCCCAACATTGTGTATGAAACATGAAATGTTCTGTAAATATTGGCAATACGGAAACAACAGACGCAGAACATGCCTATATTAGTGCTGAAAATAATTATGTATGAAGTGGTGAAATTGTTTAGCCCCTCTCTTTCTGTGCTTTTTATCCTAAAAAATGAACTCTAATTCTCCCTCTGTCTCATCCATTCTCTTTTATCTCTCACTTTTCACATAAACTCTCAGCATCGCTCTTTTTTCTTTCCTTATTTTGCCTGTTTCCTCCCTTCACACACTCTTACGCACACTTTCTCTCTCCTAATCACATCCTACCCTCTCTCCTTCTCAGTGTGTACCTCTCTCCCACCCCTTCCTCTCTCCCTCTCTCTCTCTCTCTCCCTCCCTCTCTCTCTCTCGAGGGGGTTGAGCGGTCGTAACGTAAGCGCCAGTCATCTCTTATCATCGCCACTGTGTTCCCCGAGCGCTCGGCAGTCCACATCGCTCCCTGTGTCTCTTCGTCTCTCTGTCTTCTTCTTCTTCTCTTTTAGTGTTTATTGGTCTCTCTTTGCTCTCCTGTGTGGATGTTACTCTAATAAGGAGAACTCGATGTCTGCTGTCATGTTTTGCGGTCTGAGGAGGGACGTTGGGGCAAATAATGTTGGTGAGTGCAGAGCCATTAGGGAAATTCCTTCAGTGATTAGATTGCAGTCTTTTAATTATTCATTTATTGGTGTTTAGCTCCCAATGTTGTGGTGATTCTGAACTGTACTTCTCAGAAAGCTCAGTCACTCAAACATTCCTAGGGGGGTCTTGTGGCATCTTTTGCTTGGATGTTCTGCAGATTAAGTTTGGGTGTCTGTAGGTGGCGCTCTCCTGTTTGTTCAGCTTTTTTTTAATAACATTTTTGCTTTTTGGTTTCCTTTTTTTCCATTTCAAAGAAACCAACCTTGCCTTCAGCAGCGTAAGACGTTGGTGGATTTCTGAAAGAGGATTTTTTTTATACCCATAGAGGTTCTTTCTTGGAAAGACTGGGATTTCTGCTGATGTATTACTGTGGGTGTTAAATTGGTCTTACTGTGGATGAAAAGCCGACTGCTGCTCTGTCCTCGTTAATCGTGGAAGTAATAATTTTGACATTATTACATTTGCTGTGATAGAGAGCGATCGAGATCAAGCGTAGTGTTAACCAACCACAGCTATTGTGGTTTTCCGCACATGGCCTCTCAGTAACATGTTTCACAACAATTACATAAACCTAATGCTAGGGTTGGAAAAAAACAGATTTACTTAAGAATTGCATTTTTTTTACGATCTTTAAATCAACTTTTAATGTCTGAATCGATGTAATTCATATACAGAGGTGGAAAGAAGTTGCTGCTCTTATTGCAGTAATCTATGAGTAACGTGACGTCATATCTGTTTAAAGACAAAACAAAGCCGAAGGGAGAAAGCAGAAAATGATGGAGGGTCCGAGGACATGGATCAGGTCCCCAGGAAAGCCCCTCAGCTTTGCAGCAAACTTTTCCCAGTGGCCACTCGTAGTATTGCAGCGAAAAAAATCCCCCGCGGCCCAAAAAGAATTTTCCCCACAGCCCATTATAAAACACACATCTGTAAAACTATTAACAGGACACTTTGAACTGCAAACAAGCTCAATTATAACTCTTTCTGTTAACAATATGTGATCCATGGAGGTTTTATATTTGTTCCTGGAGCTGAGAAAAATAGTGGGAGCTCACGGGTGGGGCCAGTGGGTAAAACACTACTGTGCATATTCAGTGGGCCTTACTCTGACTGTGCTTTTGAGCTGCTGTGACATGCAAATTTCCCCAGTGTGGGATCAGTAAAGTTTATCTTATCTTATACCGCGAAAATAAAACCTGGAAGCTAGAAAAAAATTCGGGGGGGAGTGTGTGCCAGGTGAGCAACTCCATTGAAATGAATAGACGCCATCATAGCATCTGGTATCCAGTTATTATTATAAGTCTATGACCCGGACCTTCAACCAATCAAATCGCAACTCAAATTCAAGCGCAAACTCCCAGCTGGATCATCAAACTTTCTGTTGCTGCTGTTACACAAATTACACCCAGACCGCTGTAAACCTCCGTGCTGTGGTGGCACCAGCTGAATTCAAACTGCTACAGGTGCTGTTGAAGATCCATGTGTGGAGGTTCCACCTGCTCACCTCCTCACAAATGGTGTCCTAGCAGCAGGGACTGAGGCAGAAAAACCTTAGGGTGCGATAACATTAGCTAACGCTTGTCTCAGTTGTGGTCTGATCAAGAGAGAGACAGCAGGGCGAGTGAGCAAATCAATGTGCTGCACACAGCTTTACAATGAAATAAGAGATTTAACCCATTTTAAATAGCCTTCTAAAAACACAGAATCAACATTTAGCGGTCAATGTTGACATTGTTGTGGCCACCACAACAAATAAATCAATGTATGGGAAAATCGGCAGTGACAGCTAAATGAAGCATTTTAAGTTCATTTCAGAAAGTGTGCATTTTTTATTCACTCTATTGTACATGTGCACTTTAGTGAGTAAATACGTAAGTAAAATTTATTTAATGTACAGAGAAGAATCACAAATTGCTTCATGGGAATAAAATTGTCTACACAGACTTTCTGGTAGAATTTGGTTGTAGTGGCTCATAGAGGAGAAACTCAAGTCTCAACAACAGACTTGAGCATCAAGCAAACTTATTGTTTGATTCAATTCCACTCATCCAAGAAAACAGTCATGCAAACCTCATCAAACAATCTAGTGCACGTTCACTCCTGCAGCCCAGATGTTTCGACCTTATGGTATTTGAACCCAAGATGCCTTTTTGTTGTTCGGCCATGTTTAAAAGAAACATCACTATGTATAAGATGCACAATAAGGTAAAGCATAATGGGTTCACTTTAAAATATGTTTGTAGTGTTTCCATCTGGCTGGAAATACTAGAAATGTGATGTTTTGTTCAGCTCAGTTAGCTCAAACTAAGCTCATCCCCACTGACGACTGTCAGCTTGAAGTATTCTGCACACCTCGATAGTCAAGACTCAAAACTGGCAAATGTGACACCAGCACAAATCGGTTTAATTCTTTTCCTTTATAATATACTGTACCATAGTAGACTTAGAGAGATGCATTAGGGGTATTAATAAGGTGAGCGCCATCCTATTTCATGCACCAATGAGCATAGTGGGAGCTATATTCTCCTCAATGGCCTCGGAGACTAACTAAGCTGATAGCTGTGCTGGGAATGGGCTGAAACTCGGGAAGCTGCTTTTATTTCTCTTACTTTTATGTAGATAGAGACACTATAGAGGTCTGCCGTTAAACTACTGCTGCACTTTGGCTTCATCCTCAAGAGGGATTAATTGGAAAAGTCAAGCAGTTATAAGGAAGAGAACAGCAGGTCAAGACACATTTTAGATGATTTGTGTTTCACTGTCTTAAATCCTTTCCGTGCTGCTGGGTACTCTGGGAATGCCTGTTCATTACTTCTTGTGTTGTCCGCATTGTTTATGGGATTGATTTAATCTTTTTATCACTGTTATAGAAATGAGCACATAAAATGGAGGAGAAATTGAGAATAAATGAATGATGAGGGGTTTATCGCCGCCTTGGCTCTCTGCCGACTGCACGAGTTGATCCACTTCGCTTTCTGAGCATTACTGAGCTGACCGCACTGAGAATTTAATAGCGGCTGTTGTGAGGCGGCGAGTGTGTTGGATGTTATCGTCAGCTGTGCATGACGCGTGCAGTTCTCTCTGCTGTTCCCTGCAAACTGCATTTCGCTCAGCATGTTGCAACCATAATCCTCCAGGAGGGCGTCTGTTCTGTGATCGGGAGCGTGACGGAGATGCACACAAAGATGAGAGCTCATTAAAAATATATTCACTCGTACTGTACATGCACATTCTGATCACATACAGGTTGCAGCTGCATATGTCTTATATTTTAATGAAAGTCTAGTCAGAAATACAAATTTCTCTCTGTGTCTTCGTCTCATTTGTGTCCCCTTCTTCCTTCTGTCATTTACATTTTAAGGCATTTAGATAACGCTCTTACCTCAAGCAGCTTACAAGCAGAGCACAGGTACATCATGGCAGCTGACGGGGACCAAACCATGTGACTTATTAATGACAGGACCGTCTCTCTCTCCACAAAACCCACTTATCTCTCATTTTCATCTTTTCATCTGTCTCCCTCCGCCGGCCCTCTGCTGAACCTTGTCAACAGAGTTAACTGAGCATCATGTCGGATTCGTGGCATAGAAGTGTTGGCAGAGAGAAACTAAACTGTAACTTCAAAGCAGTTTTTGATGTGTGTTTTTTTTTTCTGCCCTACACCTGCCAAGCTGTTTTCTCCTCATGCCTGCTTCTCTTCAGCTGTGAGCCATTTCTTTCTTTTTTGAAAACCAGCTTTCCTTTTGTTTGTCATGTTTTTAGGGAGGTTTGCCTCCTATTACGGAGGGTTTAGTGACATATTATGTGTTGAAACAGTTGAAAGCAAAACTTGTGCACAAAACACAAGACTCTTCTTTTTATTGGGTGGTGGGCTGTATCAGTGTGCAGACTTTTCTCAGGGTTTTGGTCTTTCAGAGCAAAGTCTGTGGTCACTGTGAAGAGCAAAATGTGGACAGTACAATAATGAATATAATAGCTGTGTCTCAATTCAGGGGCTGAAGCCTTCGAAGGCTGCATCTGAAGACTGATTGCGTCACATTGGCTCATCCAAGGCTGTCCCATTTTGAAGGCTCCTTCCAAGAAATGCAGCCTTCTTTCCCAGAATTTGGAGGATGGAGCCAGAAGTGACCATATTTGGGGGAGATGCTAGAGGTGTAGAGGACCAACCGTTAAGTTGGACATTTTAACATGGGTGTATATGGGGATTGATTTGCTTTCAGAGCAAGCCTCAAGTGGCCATTTGAAGAACTGCACTTTCTAGCACTTCTGTTTTGGCTTCATTTTTCAGCCACAGACATTCCTGCTTGGTGCAGATACTGTAGAAAGCAAGAGTTTCAGAATTTTTTTGCCTTTTATGAATTAAAGAAAAAAGCAGTTTGAACATACACAGTCCTCAAATATTGATGTTTTTGTCTCATGATAGGGTTGGGTCATACGTGGGTCTTTGAAGCCTGGAGGTTTAGTTTACCACTTGCTTATATTCTTGTCAGTTTCCAGAGCCTGAAAATGTTGTTTGAGCAACCGGTTGTTGCCTGAACTGTGCAGAGGTGGGATTAAATGACAAGCTGCAGAAGCCTGCAACTCAGTAAACACCCATTCCATTTTCAACCATTTATCCAAGGCCAGGTCACGGGGGCAGCTGGCTGAGCAAAGTGCTCCCTCTCCTCAGCAAAGCTTTCCAGCTCCTCCTGGGGGATCCCGAGGCGTTCTCAGGCCAGAAAAGAAGTATAATCCCTCCACCATGTTCTGGGTCTGCCTCGGGGCCTCCTTCCAGTGGGAAGTGCCCGGAACACCTCTAACAGGAGGCGCCCAGGAGGATCCTGATCAGATGCCCAAACCACCCCAACTGACCCCTTTTGACGTGAAGGAGCAGCGGCTCTACTCCGTACTGTCTCCCGATGTTTGGGCTCCTTACCCTATCTCTAAAGCTGAGTCCAGCTACCCTACGGAGGAAACTCATTTTGGCCGCTTATATCTGCAATCTCATTACCCAGAGCTCATGACCATAGGTGAGGGTTGGGACGTGGATGGACCAGTAAATCGAAAGTGGGTTGGAAGTGAGTTGCTGCTCCAAGTGAAGGAGTTCAAGTATCTTAGTAAACACCCCCACAAACTAATTTGACTCTGTGTTTTAAAATATTTAAATACAGAAACACCCATTCTTCTCTTTTGGGAGAAGGACACAGGATGCAACAGAGCTCATGGGAAATGCAGATCTCATCTATGTATGGTTATTACACACCAGGTATGGCTCTATAACAAATGCTACACAGAACTCCTTTTAAGTATGAAATTGGAATCAGCAGGGTTTTGTATGATGTGCTGAATTGTGCAGTAACTGCAACGCTCATGTCACACCAAAATGCACTGAAAACGATGCATCCATTTCCAGACTGATTCTCCACCGATCGGCGAGCACTTTGTGTCGCAGCTGTCTGGAAGTTTTGTGCGAATAAAGTTCAGAGCTTTGAGAGAAAAGTGGCGAAGAGACAGTGCAGAGAGAAAGAAAAAAAAAGACATGAGATCATTAGAGCTAAAGCGGCGGTGACACCCATCTTCACCCCTCCATCCTCCCTGCCCTCACCCACCCCCCCAACCAGATCCATACAGGCTGCAATTAACCACAACAGAGAAGCCATTAACCGTCCTAATTACTGCTTGTTCCTTCCATAGCTGCTCTATATGTGTGGGTGAGAGCTTGTGTGTGTGTGTGTGTGTGTGTGTGTGTGTGTGTGTGTGTGTGTGTGTGTGTGTGTGTGTGTGTGTGTGTGTGTGTGTGTGTGTGTGTTGGTGGATAAGGATAAATTTTGTGCAAGGGGTGACAGAGTTTGTTTACGTAACTGTGTGTGTGTGTGTGTGTGTGTGTGTGTGTGTGTGTGTGTATTGTACATGTCTTAATTGTGCACATCTTGTCTTTTGTGTTTTAGAGTTATTTTTCCCATCAGTGTTTTATTTCTCAGCGGGCGGGGAGTGATATGATTCATGTGTGTGGTTTTTTGTCTTCTCTTTCTCTACTCCATCTCTTTTGCCTCTCCATGTATGTGTGTGTGTGTGTGTGTGTGTGTGTGTGTGTGTGTGTGTTTGTGTGTCAACCACAGTAGCACTGTCTGCCAGCGTTGTCGCGGACAATAGCTAATTACACATCTTCACCGCCTTCAGCATCATAATGACCGCAATCAGACGCCTTGGCATTCAGTAACTCACAGCCTGTGTGTGTGTGTGTGTGTGTGTGTGTACTGTATGTGTGTAACATGTCATTCACACACACACACACACACACGCCCAAGTACCTGGAGACATCAGCAATCTTTTTGCGTCGGTTTGCCTCGCCTGTGTGTGCGTGCACTGTGTGTGACCAACATGTCTTCATGCTTAAATGACAAAATAGGTCACATGTCTAATGATTCCATCAGCGTGTTGTGATCCGCCACTGTTATTAAACACAGGGAAGGAATCTTTTAAGCGTGTGAATTGTTCATGAAGAACTATGTAAATAGCAGACATGTTGTCAGTAAAGCATATAAAAACTCTAAATGCCATTTCTGGTCGTTAATACTGGGGTTAAACATCATGTCCTGGTTGGGAATGTCATGGATAAGACTGGTGACACATTGACGTGGTTGTGGCTCTAGAGGTAGAGCAAGATCGGTGATTCGATCCCTGACCCCTACAGTCTACATGTCAAAGTGTCCATGGACAAGATACTGACCCCCATTTTCCGTCAAAGTCAATTGATTGAATGTGAATGTTTATCTGATGAGCAGATGGTACCTTGTTTGGTAGCCTCAGCCACCAGTGTATGAATGTGTGTGAATGGGTGAATGGAACTTGTTGTAAAGCGCTTTGAGTGGTCACTAAGGGGTGTTTTCATATTAGGAACGACTGATTCATACTGTGGCAGAGTATGTTAGCTCCTCCTTTCATTCCTACACTGCTCACCTGTCACATCAGTAATGTTGTGCTTTACCTGAGAACACTTGGGGTCATTATCTACGTGGCGCATTTGTTGTGCTACAGTATAGAAAAGGGCACCACATCGGTACACAGGTGATGGGGCTCAGGTCGGACTTGGACAGAAACTGTGCAGGTTCATGTCGGGTCAGGCCTGAATATTTGGGCCCAATCAGAGGTCTGCTATACACCAATCAGCCAAAACCTTAAAACCACTGACAGGCGAAGTGAGTAATATCGATAATCTTGTTACAGTGCAGTGTTCTGCTAGGAAACTTTGGGTCCTGGCATTCATGTAGATGCTGTTTGACATGCTCCACCCACCCGAACACCCTTGCAGACAAACAGTACTTATCGATGGCAGTGTCCCCCCCCTGCAGGATCGTGCCACATCACAAAAACTGCTCAGGCTTGACCCGAAGAATGGGACAGATAGCTCAAGGTATTGACCTGGCCTCCAGATACCCAAGATCCCAATCTGATCGAACATTTGAGGGACCTGCTGGCCCCAGAGGTACCCCCGATCCACGGTGGGTCCTCCTTGGACCAGACTTGGCTCTGACCTGTCAAGGCATGGACACAGGACCTCTGGAGGGTGTCCTTTGGTGTTTGGCACCAGGGCGTTAGCTTCAGATCTTTTGAGTCCTGTGGGCTGTGAGGTGGGGTAACAGTACATCCCATAGATGTTTGATCAGACTGGGATCAGGTCGATGCTTTGAGCTCTTTGTCATGTTCTTTGGTCATTCCTGAGCAGTTTTTGTGGTGTGGCACTGTCCTGCTGGGGGGCCACTGCTGCTGAGGAGTGCCATTGCCATGAGGGGGGGTATTTGGTCTGCACTGGTGTTTAGGTGGGTGGAGTGTGTCAGGTGGCAACCACATCAATGTCAGAATCCAAGGTTTCCCAACAGAACATTGCATTGTAACAAGATGATCAGTGTTCACTTCACCTGTCAGTGGTTTTAATGTTTTGGCTGATGGGTGCATTTGATCCACATGAAATTGCTTCAGATTTCTAGAAGCTGTGACCTGGTAGTTTCCAAAACGTCACTGAGAAAAGTGTTGTATCTTATATCCAGTTAAAATTTGAGTCAGTGCAAAATGAGCATAGAAAGTTGGTCATGCCAAGCAGAACTTGGGTGGAAGTAATGATTGATAATAAGCATCATTTGATACCTTTTCTGAGAAAATAAAGCTTGTGTTTAGAATCAGAGGATCTTCCATGCCAGTTGTTCTGCCAATCTCTGTGTATTGTAGCCGTGAATGAACAGGTGCTTCTGCCTTTATCTGAACTCTTCAGCAGCACGCTGCTTCATTTGTATTGTAACGCCTACCTGGAGGTTTGCTGAATAGTTGGTTGATTATAATGGTGTGTCGGCTTAAATGCCTTTCTCAAAAAAAAAAAAAAAGAAAAAAGCTGAGTGCATTACTCCGTTAAATTCAAGTCCTTTCAATGGCATCTTGTGTTTTCTTTTATGTACCCAGATAAGACTTACTCAGTGTTGCTGCTCTTTTTTCAGCTGCCGCCTGCTTCACTTTTAATACAGACGTTAGCACCTGGCAGCTGCCCAACACAAACACAGCACACTCCTGTAGTTTCAGCTCATTCGACTGTATTATGCATATTAACTCAGACAACAAAACATCATAAATAGGCAGCATTATTATGTTAATATGTGCCATTGTGCAAAGTGCTGGTACCTTCTGGACATTTGTTGTTGCAGCCTTGCAAACATATTGTTGTTTAAAGATTTTCATTAAGCATTTTCTGTTTCCATGATATGAAAAACTTGATATCTTCTGGGTCATATTAAAACTAATCCGAGTCGTGATGTGCTCACAGATGAAACACACTTTGAGTAGGAAAAGAGTGCTGCTGTTGTTGTTGTAAAACTGCATCAATGTTTTCTTGCCACAGCAGAAACCCCGGGGACGAGCTGAAAAGGTTCAGTTATTTTATAAGTGCAGTTTCAAATCCTTTTGTGTTGTTTCTTCACAATATCGAGCATTGTGCGGTTTAAAAGGTGTTGCTGTTTATTTCCTCTGAGGTGGCTAAAATGCACTTATGGTTTCCTAAACTCAGAAATGGATCTTTGAAGAAACAACAAAAGAGGATGGGGCTTTCTGTATCCTGATTCTTTTAACAAAATCAGTCTGTGGTGCTCTGAAAAACCCATTCATGCCATTAATGCAGTTTTTACAATAATAAGAGCGGACAGTGGAGTGTTCCTGATAGTAAGACAGTCCATTGTACGTTTCTGCAAACCACAATTACGTTAAATTTGTACGTTTCATACGTCTCATGTCAAGGTTTATAAAGTGATGCTGACTTTGGCTGCTGACTTTGTCATCAGGAGGTGGAGGGGATGGAGGATGGTGTGACACCAGCCAAGCTGCAGACCACTGCAGACCGTTTTGCTGTTGTTGTTCTTTAGAGAGTGATCGCTGTGTTTGCGGGGGCTTTTTAGGCACCAAACGTGAGTGTTTTTTTGCTGTTTTTCCATCTGGGATAGTGCCACAAAAACCAGGTGTTTTAAGCCAAAACATGATCTAATCCATAATAAGTGTTAATTTTGATAGCTGTTTTAGATTTAGTCTTTATCTTGAGACAAAAATGCTTGTTAGTTTTAGTCACATTTTAGTCATTAATTTCCTTCATAGGTTTAGTCGATGAAAAGTCAAAACTTTTCAGTCGACGGAAATTTGACATTTTAGTCATTACTTTTAGTCTTTATGTTTTTTTTTTAATCTTTACACTAATCCAGTTAATCCATGTTAGTCTGAAGGTTTAAATCAATGTCTCACAGAGTCTGTGATTAAAACTAAACTTTCCTCTCTATCAGAGAAAACTGATCTGAGTTCAGACTGTTTACTTACACCACAGCTACACTCACAGATAACTCAGCCTCCTACCTGCCTGTCAAACACCATCAACCCAGAAACCTTCTTGAGACAGTCCTGGACTGAGTGGAGTCCTGCGCTGATCAGCTGTGATGTCCGGCTGCTGCTTGCTCTGCTGCCGTTCAGCAGCCAATGAACGGAGCTAACTGCAAACAGCCACCACTGCAACTAACAAATTCCACAAACTCCATTCAGCAGCTCCACCATCCACAGTCAGACACACACATGGCTGCTTATTTACTGCTGAATTGCAGCTCACAACTCGCACCAACGGCTGACGCTGCTTCATTATGAGTGTTTTTGCTGGCTAGTGAAACATCCTGGTGCAGAATTTTTACTGGAGTTTACCAGCCTGTTGTTCAGGGGCATTTAAAGATAATTACAAGCACGACCATTCTTGACTTTCAAAGTCCAATAGTCCACCATGAACATTTTCGTCTTGTCTCATATTATTGACTAAAATAAAACCTAGATTTTGTCTTAGTTTTTATTATTAAAATCTATCATTGACAAAAAAATTTCAAAATAGTTTTTCTCAATGAAATTAACGCTGACCAAGTGTTTGTTCAAGACCTACAAACAGCTACACAGGTTGTTTTTTAGCGACCTGCCTCTGGGTTTCCACAGAGGATAATGCCATGAGGCGCAGCTGTTTTTAACCGAGACATTGCTGCATTTCCTGCCAGGGTAGTGCCTTTTTTTGTGCCCCCAAAACTCAGGTGTTTTAAGCCAAAACATGATATTTTCCTCACCATGACCAAGTGGTTTGGTGCCTAAACCTAACAACATGTTAACCACAGTGTTGTTGAAACATAAAGTTCAAATGTATTCCTGGTCCAGCCACGGGGTCTAGACTTGTCTTTAGTCATTAGTTCAAGGTCCACACAGTTTAATTATTCAGCGCCATTCTTCATTTGGCCATGTCATTGAGCTAGTTTGCTGTCTCTGTCCAGTGGCTGTCTGTTAGTCATTCACTCTACAGCAGGAAACAGAACTTCAGAATAAAAGCTCTGTGCCAAAGATTCACTGTCCTTAAAATGTCAACCACCGCATTGTTAAAAAGGTTAAGTTTCAATGTATGTGCTATAAAATAACATACAAATATAACATATCCACGGTTTGCAGAAACATATGTCAGCATTTATTCTGGCGATTGGGTTGGTAAACTACAGAATTGTTGCAACATTGCTCAGACTGTGAGTGAGCAGTGGTTCATAATGTTGTTATTGATTTCACATGACAGATGGCCATTCAGTGTGTAGTTACATCACTTGTTTTCAACCAGAACAACTTCATGCTCCTAACACACTTTAACACGCACGTTCTAGCAGTGGTCTTAACATTGACTGATATAGAAAATAATCACCACAGGATAATAGGCAGAGACAGAAACTGAAAGATGGAAAATATCTTCAAACAAACATATTACATCGACTTCATTGGGGATTCTTCTAAAGCAGAACAATTACCTCAGGGTGCCTCAGTCAAAGAATACAAATAACCCCCTGAAGCTTCTGTGCTTTAAAACATTTTCTACAGTATGCCAACCAGGGAGACATTTTATAAGTAGCTTATATTATAATTAAAGCCAATTTTTGTTCATTATGCACCACTTGTTTTGATTATAAAATCCATAATGCGGCGTGCTATGATTGTTTTTTTAATTCAGATGCAGGATACTTTTTTTTTTTTCCTTTCAACAGGTCAGTTCTGAGCATATTGATGTTTCTGTCATGTGGATTTGGGCACATTTTTGCTTTTTAGTAGCATGAAGGTAGCTCCAAATTGGTGGTGTTATTTGTCACAAATGTTGTATTCCAAATAGATCATACCCCACAGTGCTGACAGGCCTTATTCACTTCAACTCTTTATTTTGCTGTTTTGTGGGTAACATCCACAGACTATAAATCATGGACGTAGGCACTGTGACGTCACCCATTGGTTTGTGGACTCCTGTTCTGAAGCTTTGAGTTTGGCATTTTGGCCCTCGTTATCTTGTGATTTTTGGAGCCAGAAGTGACAATATTTGGATGAGAGGGTGGAGCTAAACCTAATGCTAGCTGCTAGCTCAGTAGGCACAGTGTATTTACAGATATAGTCGACTGTGATAAGGATAATGCTCATTTTTGCAAGCGAAAAACCCTGACCTTCCTCTTTAATCAATCTGCCGTGTCTTCATTTATTTATTAATTTATTTTTCGCAGTAATAGGTATCTAGTTCCTAAAATGTTGAGGCAGAGGGTACTTGCTGTAGCTCTGGTTGAGGATGAGAGGCTGTCAGTAGATAGTTTGTTGGTCACAGGAAAACAGAGATCTGTGTGGGTACATGAGACCCTAAAAAAGAGGGTGGATCAAGGGGAGTACCACCAGTTGGTCCAGGAGCTTCGCATCCATGATTTCATTTCACTTTTATGCTTCCACATATGCTGTTTTCTACTCAGATGGTGGTAACTGCGGTTTGTAAAGTGGTCTAGCTCTGGGTATCCAGCAACTGCTACCACCAGTTTCTCCTCCATTGTTCACCAACTGTAAACTGGTTGTCGTGACCACCACAGAAGGCCCACCCCTCGCTTTTCCGCTATGAGTTGAAGTATTTTCAACAGGCTCGTTGGAGATGAACTGCGCCTCGCCTGGACAGTAGACGAGATCAGGCGGCTGCAGCACAGGGCGGTGACAAATAGCCGCGATCAAGTCGGACAGTTTCCTGACAGTTTCCAGCAGCCTTCAGTCCTCACAGGAAGTCACAAAACACTTACATCCTGTCAGATATGATGTCAATTTATTAAAATATTGTCAGAGTTATATATAAGTTCGTTCTCAGTCTCCATCAGTCACACAACATGTATTCTGTTCAGATAATAAACCTTCAAATCGGACAAATAAAATTCAAATATCTGAAATTCAACAAAAGTTAACGTCAAATTGTTGAGTCGACATCTAAACCAATCAGCTGTTGGATCAGGTGAGAGCCAGGCGGTGGAGAGCAACTGCAGCGCCTGGCTCTAAAAACTGCGGCTGCCTCACTCTCGTGATTTTATCGCCGTCCACTTTTGTAATACGTCAGAGCAAGTCGGGGTGAAGTCGGACACAAAACTAACCGGCATGCACTGTGCGCTGATCGCCAGTGATCGAATCTGCGCAGGAACCTAATCTCATGAGTTCATAATGCTCCAGCAAAAATGCCAGGTGCCTAGAGCACAGAAACCTGAGACACATAGCGACACAAAAACCACAAGAAAAAAGCTTCATTCTCATTAAAATATCAGACAGTCCTGACACATCACAGGATCATGGCAGAGCTCTCAGGACCACAGGGGTTATCTTGATCTTTTTGTTTAAGGAAACACTCAGACCCCAGTCTGCCAACGTCACAACCTCAGCCATAGACTCAAGTTAAAGCACTCTTATTTTGAAGAGACTTTCACTGCTGCTATGACTACAGTGCAGTCATTAGTCACTGCTCGTCCAATTTCATGTTACTACAAACAAAAGCACACACACACTAATCTAGAGTGGCACTGCCTTACTCTCACAACAGTTTCAGCTCTGTGTGTGTTTGTGTGTGATTGTGTGTTTGTGTGTCACATCCAACATAGTGAGGTGAAACTTTGATCATAATGCAGGTCCGCCCACACATCCACATCCCTGTGATACACACAGAAATCCCTTCAGAGCTCTGTACATGTGTGTGTGCCTGTATGTGAGTCGTTTGCTGTCTCCATCATAAAGACCTGTTCATGGCAGTTTCTTGTGCTTTAAGCTTAAAGACATGTGCCAGCTGCGTGGGTGCATGTAAACAACATGTATTAATTTTTTGCGTATGTGTGAGCGGGTCGTGTGTCTGCAGCTGCTGCACATGAATTTGCTTTGCATTTAAAATGCAACACTCTGTGAGCCTGTGAATGTGCTTCAGCAGAGAGTCTGTATGTATCCGAAAAAGAATGTGATAAACTGTGTGCGTCACTCTACCTAGAAGAGTCCGCAGTCCTCAAAGATAATGTAAGGTCACCGCGGCTGCAACTAGCACAGCAGTGCCCTCTGGCCAAACTATACAAGTGTGTGTTTGTGAGGCAGAGAGACACATAGAGACAAACAGAGATTGTGTGTTTGAATGTGTTTGTGTAATTATGTGATGTGGCCCTGAGTATCTGTCAGAGCATGCTCATATGTGTCTTTTGTGTTTTGTCTGTGTGAAATGGTGTGTGTGTGTGTGTTTGTGTGTGTTGTTTATAGGCTGCCTGGAGCTCCCTCTCTGTCTGTCTGTCTGGCCCGTTGCCTGTCTCGCATGTTTCCGGTGACCTTGAGGCAAAATGTGGAATAACTTGATGCATATGCATGTTGGTGTTTCCGCTCCGTGTGCATGTATGTTTATAGACTCAGTGGAAGCTGGAGAGGATGGAGCTGTTGGAAGATGATGCGTTGATGGAGCTAAGCTGCAGTAGCTGTTGGTGGTGCTAAGCTAAATGTTACAGAGCTACAGTGACAGTGGATGAACAGAGGTCAAAGTCATATCAGTCTTCTCATCTTATGCTTCAGAGGGAGACAAACAAAGCACAGTTTCCAAACTCGGGGGGTATCCCAGCTCAGTCACCAGAAGAAACTGTACTTTACACATGTACATTGAATACGTGTCATATCAGTGTTTCTAAAATAACCTAGTAAGTGGGCTGACTTTGTAATCATGAGGTGGAGTGGATGGTGGATGGCATGACATTGAGGCAAGTCATGAGGGGGGAGACACCTGCCAAGCTTTGGACCACCAAGACCAACAGTGATCATCACTGCCTTCTCAAAGTGCCACGAAAAGCAGTTGTTTTAACACCAAGAAGTTGCGTGTTTTCAGCCAGGACAGTGTCATGCAAAGGTTTTTTTGTTTTTTTTTTTTTACTTATTTTTTATTTATTTATTTTACTGAGATATGGCTGTGCTGGCTAAAAATGCTTTTTTTTTTTTTTTTTTTTTTTTTTTAACCAAGACATTGCATTTCCAGGCAGGATAGTTTATTTTATTTTATTTTATTTCATTTTATTTATTTTATTTTATTATTTTTACTAAGATATGGCTTCATTTTCAGCCGGGATAGGGCCACCAAAAGTGTGTTTTTATTTATTTAGTTTTATTTTATTTTATTATATTTCATTTTATTTTATTATTTTGACTAAGATATGGCTGCATTTCCTGCTGAGATAGTGCCATCATAAGCAGTGGTTTTGTCACGAGACATTGCTGTATTTCCAGCCAGGATAGTGCCACCAAAAGTGTTTTTATTTATTTATTTAGTTTTCAGTTTGACTGAGATATGGCTTTTATTCATTCATTTTGTTTTTCAGTCCCTCCAGGATCTTGTGGCAAAAAAATTCGTGGCCAATTTTGTCAAAAATTGCAGCATTTTTATGTGAGTTTTTGCAGGAAATTGCAGCTAATGACAAAAATTGCAAGTCAGGAGAGAAAAATGTGATTTTTTTTTTAAACTTCTGCCTCCAAAAAATAAGTGATGTAATGACTTGCTATATAAAATCATAGTGAATATAAAAAAACAGCTGCAAATGTTTCAGTTCAATCCTGAGTGAATATTGTAGCTCTCAAAGCAGACAATGTGACTGTAAAACAACATGTAAGCTACATCTTCTGTAAACATAACATTTGAATCAATTCAACACATATTGTATGCATTTAAACAAAGGGACAATTCTTATGTCAATACAGAGCGTTTCTCCATACTGCAATGACATTAGCACCATTTGATGATGCGTCTGATGACGTTTCAATGACGTCGCATGCGCAAAGACTTCCACTCAGCTGGAAAAATCGTGGGACTTTTGAAATATTGCAAGCCCCCAAAAATATTGCAGACTTTGCGTTAATTATTGCAATTTTCTGGAGGGATTGGTTTTTATTTATTTGTTTCACAGAGATATGGCTGCGTTTCCAGCAGAGATATTGCCACCTAAAGCAGTTGTTTTTAATTGAGACATCACTGCAGTTACCAACAGTATAATCACATGCAAATGTAACCTATCCGTGGTTTTCGGAGACGAACCATGCCGACATTTTTTCAGGCATTTGGGTTGCCACATGACACTGATGATTCCCACATGACACCAAGACGTTTACGTTATAAACTCTAACTTTAGTTAACTTCTGTAATTTCCACCTGGCGTGTACCTTCATGATCGAAATCTACAGAAACATGTTGTCGAGCAGTTCGTTGAAGAGAAGCTGAACCTGCTGCAGGATTATGAAGGAGGCAGGGAGGAAGTTTGCAGACTGAAGCAATCACATCTCTTTCAACCTCAGGTGTTGACAGTACGGCCTCATCCTCAGCAGCCTGCACCGAGGACAAAGAGACTGTGTGTGTGATCATACTGTACACGTAATGTTTGTCTGTGTGCGTGTGTTTCTGTGTGTGTGTGTGTGTGTGTGTGTAAAGGTTTGGTGAAAGCTTCAGGGAATCCTGCAAGATTCTACAGAGCAGTGTCTGTTAGTATTCCCTTCATGCATGCATGCACACATACAGGCAGATACACACACATACACACACACACACACACGCACACACACACACACACATACACACACACACACACAGGCCTAGCAGGTGTCTCTGTATAAAACTGGATGTTTTTAATCTGCACAGGGGAATTTTTCACCTCCACCCTGTAAAACAAGCAGAAGATGCTGCACCTGTAGTTTGTACTTTAACTTGTGTGTGTGATTGTGTGTTTGCCAGAAGATAAATTTTTCATTCTGTAACAAATGTATCAGGTGAAGAAATACAATTTTTATGGTGTGTCTGCTGAACTACTGCTGCACTTTGGCTCCTGTTCCAGCAGAGAGGGATTATTATGGTGTGTGTTCCTCTTGGTAACAAATAAACATGTCATCTCGCAGTAATGGGCGGCCTTCACTGCTCCAAAAGTTTGTGCCCAACCTGAGATGGATCTCAGATGTCCCTGAAACTCTCAACTGAACCAAAGTTTGTGAAATCCAAACTGATGTTGACAAACTGTTCTCTACTCAATGTTGACTTTACAGTAATATTACAGCAGCGACATAAATCGGTGAGGGTTATCATACCCTGAAAATCTCATACCGCTGCAACCCTAATGGAGGGACCAGGGTTAACTTTGGGGCTGGCATTTGAACCTATGTCTTTTTTGTGTCGCAGTTTGCTGCAAACTGCAGATACATTATATTTGTACACTATTTTTAGCAGATGCATTTAAGTGAAGGGTCACCAAATATCAACCGGTGTAGTTGTTTGTTGGTCTGGAGCAGAGGTCTGCAGTGGTCTACGCCCCTTTAGAAGAGTTGATATGATACATATGAAACTTACAGATGTAACATATCTGTGATAGGCTTTGATCGTCACTTTTGATTATGGCTGGATATATGATCTGAAACAGCATCTGATAGTCTTGTTGGCTGAAATTCTGAGTGATAAAGTTCCCAGTTACAAAGAAAGAGCAGTGACCTTTAACTATAAAAGCAACTGGAAAGTTCATCAGTTGGAGTGTGCTGTATCATCTCGTTCATGATAATTTTTCTAATTCCATATGAAAAATTCATATTGTGATACTAGCGATATTTCGACTTGTTGACATATTGACATCATGCTGTTACCCACAGCAGCAGCAAACATAGCTGAAAGCGAAATTATTACTGACTCTGCGGTGGTTCCAAAAAGAGGAGCAGCTTCAGTAGTGTGTAATAAACTGTGGCGTCCTGAATGTTTTACTTCTCAGACTCTTTTAGTGACTTACCGCTCAGAGGGAACTCACTCAGCGGCTCCTCTGGCAGCAGCACAGCGTCTCTCCCTCTCCTCTCTTGCTATGCGCACACGGGAGTCGGTGTCGTCAACCGATTAAACTTTTGGTAATGTAAACGTACAGAATACAGAATCTGAATCTCACTCTGAGTTACTGTTGTTGTTCACAAACTAAAGAAATGAGAGATCATTTTAGTTTTTACTGAATATTTGACGCAAACTGTGAAACTAAATCAATTATTCTGTTGCAATTCTGTGTTTCTAAATTAATAATAAAATATATATTTTTTACTAATTTGTCATATCATCAAGAATAAAGTTACTACAAAAATACCCTTAAATATTGTGATATTATTTTAGGGCCACATCGCCCACCCCTAATAGAGATATGACATGTTGACTGCTGGGTAATATGTATGTTGATGTTATTCAGTGTCAAGTCTCTGATCATGTGATGACACAGTAGCGTGCGTTGGGGCTCATCATAATGACCTTAAGCAACTGGTTCAAGCTCCGTTCGGTACATATTAATATTGGGGGAAGGTAAATTATAACTTTATCATGACATGTTCAAATGCAGTCTTGTACAATTTAGTTTTGGATGAGAAACTTGCATGAATAGAGCTGTTTGAAGGAGAACGCTGTCGAAGTTTTCACAGTGTAATTATACATTATATAAAATAGATAGAATTTTTTTCATGGAAAAAAGGTTAAATTAAAAGTTGTCTGACACATTTGTATGATTAAAGTTGTGCTTATTCAAAGACAGTGTATGAAGGGCTGAATGACTTTGGCCTACGTTTTCAATTACTGTGTACAATATGGAAAAAAGTTCAAAGCAAACATCGACCTCGTCGCAGGATTATAGCTGTTACTGAGTGATGAACCTGAGCTCTGAAAAATGTTGTACAATAATTAGTTAGATCTTTATGATGACATCCATCCTTTAGTCTGTCAACCTGCTCTGCACGTGCTAAAGTCATTATCGTCTGTGTCTGAAAAGATGCTGTAAGCATAATGCCAGTGCCTCGACTGCAGGGGGAAAATCTGGCCCGACGCCTCATCTATAACTCAACCTGTTCAGTAAGCTGACAGCGCCAGCAGTCATTAGCCTAATCACATTCAAATTATTCACCAGGAGACGCTAATTTATCAGGCAGAGTTGGAGAACGGAGAGAAAAGGCAGCGGAAAAGAGACCTTAAAGAGGAAATGTGTGAGTGTGAAGCTGATCTGTATATCCATTCAAAAAGACTATTAGCGCTAACAGATCATGAGTTATGCTTCCAAAAACCTGTTGTGACAGACATATTTGCAGAGCGCTGATACCTCAGCCACCAGAAATATGGCACAGGAAATTTGTGGGTTTGGAGGACGAGAGCTGAGGATTCATCCTGCTGGGGGGGAAAAGTTGTGACTAAAACAGTTTGTCTTACATCCAGTCACAGAGACAGAGATGGCCAAACTGCCCAAAGTGTTCTTTATGTCTCACTGTGTGTGTGTGTGTGTGTGTGTGTGTGTGTGTGTGTGTGTGTGTGTGTGTGTAAGTTTCTGTTTATATAACAGTGCGTGTAGGACTTGTTGTCTGGTTTGTGTGTTTTGGTGCCCGTGCACATGCAGGTGTACATTTGGTGCCTAAATCCTTCTGGGGATGCATCAGTCAGTGCTGCCAGAGGCCGTGCGTGTTAGTTTGTGTGCATGTGTTCCTGTTTATGTATGTATTTGTGGTTGTGTGTGTGTGTGTGCTGATGAGCAGCCTCTGGGGTCCATTATGCCTGTGACAGCCCCACAGCGGGAAAAGCAGCCAGCCAGATAACTTATGAAAGCGGTTTAAAGCAAAATTGAATCCACAACTTATGAATTATTAAACTCATTACACCTCTGTGAAGATCGCTAAACTCCGCAACACAACAACAATGGCCTCCTTTCCAACTGTCACTGCTGGGAAGAGAACTGATTCCTAAGCGTCACCGGTGGGAAAGAGCTGCATATTTCAAAGGTGTTCGATGGCAGGAAATTGTGTCACGGGTGGAAATTGTTGGAGGGAAACCACTTTATATACTGAGGTTGTTGGAAGGTATAAACTTCCTGTCTGGTTGAAAGATGCTTCATATAGTGCTGTGAGATGTGGTTTGATTGTTTTGTTTGATTACATTTTCTCCATGTGAGGAAGAACTTCATCAGGCTGATAAAGAATACAAGAAATGATATTGAAGTTTTTCATGTTTAATGAAGCCATCTAAGAGACAGAACATGTGTCTGTCTTGAGATAGTTACAGTTGCAGCAATTGAAAAATGTTGCCATCATACTTCAAGTTCTGTTTGATGAGTGACTTGTAAAGCTTGTGTATAGATAGGATAGATGTACAAACTGACATTGGCAGATCTCCTTATAGGTGACATAGACCTGGGGCACCACCTAGAGGCGGAGCCAAAATCGCACCTTTTATTACTTATTTTTTTGTGACATTCAAAAAAATTTAACGTAAGGAAAAATGCTTCAAAGATCTAAGTTTAGCAGTCTGTAGTCAGTAGTAGGGTTACCAAGTCTAGTCCTGACAATGCAGTTCACCTTAATGTGTTCATCTGTGATCATCACAGTCTGAACATACAAGGGCGTTGACAGGTAGGGTGGAGTAAAATCTAAGTTTAGTAAATTTGGTGCCCTAGGCAAGCTTTTCCTGTAGCCACCACCACCACCTAGTGGTGGATACAGGGGTAGCTCTCCTACACGTTGAATTTGCTAGGTTAGGCACTGCAACTTGGATTTTAATTCCTGAGAATATATTGAGTAGACATATGTTCAAAGGTTCTTTGCTAAATCCAACCTGGCCTCACACGTTTTCGAAAAGTCAGCTTTTGGTCACAGTGACTTCCGGCGTCAGACAGTGACGAAAAAAGCTTTCCTTTCACATTGGCATGATGCGCAATCAGTCGCTGTATTGTTATTGGCACCCAAGGGGAAATGCGGCGGGATACAACAAAAGTTAAGGCAGTGAAAGTTTGACTAGGGCGGATGGGAGGGGTGGTGGAAGGGTCCAACAACCACTGACCTTCACCTGGGAGGCTCGTTCACTTCCTGTGTGATCGTGAAGCTAAACACTGTTATGTTTACTAAACCTAACCATGTGAGTGTGTAGGCAAAATGTAACCATGTGCGTTTGTTGTTGAAGGAAAAAAACGTCAATTTTGTGGTGTTTCACCAATATAGTGCTTTTATTTTGAAAGAGACTGTAAAAATTTTCTGTGAAAACGGAAGTGTATTTTGTAAACAGACAATGCATGTAACAGGCTGAGGTTGACATGGTGTCCTAGAACGTCAACAACAGATGCACCCATCTCACGTCCTATCTTGCTTTGGAGAGGAGGAGGCCTCTAATTTGACTCCTACTAAAAACCTCCTGAACATCTGGATCTGAAGTTACTGGAGAAGATAGGTGAGCCCATGTGAGCAGGTGTTTGGCTAGTGGCCTGTCTGTAACTTAACAAACAACGTAGAGGAAACACAAATTTGTGATGTGAAACCATTTTTTGCTTATTTATTTTATGTGAAACAGCTTTATTCAGTGCTTTTACCCGTTTTAACCACCCGTTTCATTTGCTTTAGAGAGGGGAGACCTCTGCGGATAATTCGGCTCCTGATAAAAAACTCCTGAACAATTAAAACTTAAGGAATTCCAATCAGGAGAATTTCCAGCTGGTTGCAGTCTGCAATCCTCACCACTAGATGCCACTAAATCCCCCTAATTCTTACACTCTGGTCCTTTAAAAGCGCATACAAAAGCTGATACGTTCATTGAATGTGGGAAGAAAGATGATTGGCTGGATATGATGACATAAGAATTTGTTTATAAAGAAGCTCTGAAAGAAGATTTGACAGTGAAGCTCAAAACACCATGACGAAATACACCAAAGCATCATCAGTGAAGAAATTATCCGTCTATACACTTTCAGTACTGATCATCATAATCAGAGAGGTGTAACCTATCCAGTCTACCACAAGTGAAACATACGTATAGATGAGCAAACACACACACCTTCATGTTCAGCTGTACTCGTGCGTAGCTTGTTGGTGGAAGCCCATCCAGTTACAGTGTGAAAAAGCAAGTGATTCAGGATTTAAGTTTCTTAAGTACAGAACAATTAAAACCTCTAGTTAGGCCTGGTGACAGCATCATGAA
The DNA here is from genome assembly GCA_019142605.1 of Cephalopholis sonnerati. NCBI lineage: Eukaryota > Metazoa > Chordata > Actinopteri > Perciformes > Serranidae > Cephalopholis > Cephalopholis sonnerati. Next base: position 6,338,801 of record JAGQAX010000002.1, on the reverse strand, counting down.
ATGTGTCTCATACACAGCAGCTTGAGCCAATAGCTATAAAACCAAACTATTACAGTTTCTTTGTCACAGTGAAATTGAGACTTGAAGGCCAACTCGCAGGACAGAGTGTGAAAGTAATTTAAAGAAAGAATTAAAAGCACAACTAAGGAGATAAAGGATTTTTCAGGACGCTCTGCATTTTAGAAATCCTTTCCAACTGCTTAACAGTGTTGATGATAGTAAGCTGGTTTAAAATGCAGCTTCAGGTGCTGAAAAGCATCAAAAATACATATTTATTCTGTGAGTTTAGCGGAGACATTTATGTTTAAGCTGCGCTGTAATTGTTCCTGATTATAATGCAACTTAATGACACTTCTGGAGGAGGGTATGAAAGTCGTTGAGAATTGGCTTATGAATTGTTAAACTTCTCCCGCCCCTCTGATGAAGCAGAGGTTGTAAAGTAGGACACATCCGCTCTCCCCTCTGAGCCACAACAACAACAACAGCCTCAGCCCCGCTGTCACAGCTGCTGCTAAACTGAGTTATAGAGTCTGGGTTAGCAAAATACTTAATATCCTACATATATCATAGATGAGACCTCAGAATATGTGTTTGAAATGTGAAAGTGCTCAAGAATAAACACTTATGGCTCCTTAATAACTAAAATTATGAACTCTAAAACACTGTAGAAGAAGAATGTTCAAATATAAAGTGATTCTTCACCTAAAATCTGTTTCAGACCACTTTTACACACATTAGCCTGCATGGACGAAGAAACGTTTGGACCAGTGGTTCCCAACTGGTGCAGCCATGGGGTCCAGATTTCTCCTCAGTCATTAGTTCAAGGTCCACACAGTTTTATATATTCAGCATCGTACTTGTGTTTGGCCGAGTCGTCAAGCTAAGCTAGGCTATCTCTCCCTATGTTTTTAAAGGAACATTGTTGTGTCACAACTTCCACTTGATATTTATAGGTAATAATACGGCGAAGAAGAAAAAGAAGATTTACAATAATACAGTTTATTTAAAGGCACCTTTCAAAGCACTCAAGAAGACCTTACAAAACACAGTTAAAACAAGCAGGAATGTATCCACAGATCATGAAGTCAAACAAATCAGTAACTATAAGTATTTAAAATAACTGGACAAAAATCACAATTTACTAAGTTTAAAACCATCATCATAAAGTCTTCATCAGTGCAAATCTCAATGTGTGTCCAACACATTCTAACTCGTTATTACATATTGACGTTTGGTCATGGACTGTCCACGTTGAGATTTGACGTGCAAGGTACCCTGGGTGCTTTGGTTGTTGGTGTTCTGGGATGGCGTGTCAAGTTCAGCCTGTTACATGCATCGTTTGTTTTCAAAATACACCCAGCTTTCACAGGAAATGTACAGTTTGCATACAGTCTTTTCAAAATAAAAGCACTACATCAGTACAATGCCAACAAGTACAATTGACTTTTTTTTCCTTCAACAAAACACACATATGGTTGGGTTAAAGTCTCCTGGGTGAAAGTCGGTGGTTGTTCAACAATAATGGCGATCAGCTGTGTATCATGTAAGGCTTTTTCGTCAGTGTCTGATGCTGCAGGTCACTGTCCAAAAGCTGGTTTTCAACAACTTCAGAGTGAGACCAGGTTGGTGCATTACCATGACATCAAACTGAATATGCCATCTTGAGAAGGTGTGTTTTCAGATGGGATTTGAAGGTGGAAAGGAATCAATATTGCAAACGTCTTGTGGGAGAGAGATCCAAAGGCAGAGGGCAGAGCGGCTGAAGGCTGTAGAACCTGTGGTGGTCAAGCAGACACATGGTGATGTGAGTTGGACTGCAGAAAAGGATCTAAGAGCACAAGGGGGTGTGTGGATATGAAGGAGTTCAGAGGATACAGGGGGGCTTGGTTATGGAGGGCCTTCAAGGAGAGAAGCAGAGTCTTGAAATCGATACCATACTCAACAGGAAGCCAGAGAAGTTGCTGAAGAACAGGAGTGATATGATACACCTCTGTTTTTTCACTTTGGACCGTGCCTCTTCAAAATGACCTTCATTGATTGACTGATTGATTGATTGGTTGATAATTTGGCACTGTGGTCTGAAAGTTAAGACTTCTTAAAGGCCTCCACCCTTTGCAGTTAATTCAGCAGTTTAAAAGTGAATTTTCAGACACCTTTGGATATCTGATGAGAACTGAATTCATAATGTATCAAATATTAAAATCCTCACACGTCTCTGCCAGAGACCATAAAACAGGACATCTGTTCCCTCCTGTGACATCTAACAATGATGGCCAAGCAGGGAGGAGACTAACCCCATCAACGCTTCACAAATGGTCTTAGAGTGAATTTACAAATGCACCAAGCTGCTGAAAGGGTTGTCACAGTGACTGTAAATACAGGTACCTGGAAAATCTCTCAGTACATAATTGTTTTACATGGTTGTATACACAAAATGGATGCAGTTGCTCTTGTGAGAAGGCTAAGTAGATTTATATGAGGGAGGTTTTTCATGTATTCACATAGCATTTTGTATATTTCTATATATTGTACTGTGTTAACATGCCAGACAAGTGGAGATTCTGTGGCACTGTATGAAACTTTAGGGGCTCAACAAAGTAAATTGGATGCATCCTCTGGGAATTTCCAGATGTTTGTTTCTTGTCAACCCAGCCCATGTGATAGATTTCAAGATATTTAGCTCTTGGGCAAAATTTTGGACCAACTGAACAACAGATTGGCAGTCCCTACAGCTGCTAGTGTAATAATTAGTAGAAGAAACTGGCAGAGAGTCAATAAAGTAAATACTGATATAAACGAGAGCTCGTACTTTTCTTTTCATCTATTGAAGGCTTATGGGATACTCAGATTTAAACACATCCTAATACCCAAATGACAGAAAATGTTGTTTGGCAGTGACTCCGAGAAAACATATAAGATTGTTGGCAAGTATTGTTCTTATAGAACTGGAGTTACATCCAGTAACTACTATTTGAAGTTGTCAAGTGTCGCAGTTTGTTTAAGTTTAGGCACCAAAACTACTTGGTTATGTTGAGACGTTTGTTACGTGAATTAAGTTATGTATCTAAGTTAAATATGTTACATTGGTGATGAAAGTTGAGTATCTTACTACATTCGGTTTACCCATGACACGAAAAGCATCTCATGGGTAAAAGGCCTGTGTTTGTTTGACTCATCTATCCAACCCAACCGCCTCCCTATAAAGACATTGTTTTCCCTTTATTGCCTTCATTTTGCTTTGTTTTGGGTTGTCCGTCCATTGGCTCATCTGTCTTCATGAATGCAATATCACAGGAACGCCTAAGGGATTTTCTTTAAATTTGGCACAAACGTACCCTTGGCCTCCAGGATGAACTGATTAGATTTTGATGTTCAAAGGTCACTGTGACCCCTACAAGACGCATTTTTGGCATTTCAGGATAAAACAATGAAGTGATGACATTTTACTTCCAAAAGGTCAAAGGTCAACTTCATTGTGACATCATAATATTCTGCAAAAACACCCCTCTGGCCATTACTCAGTGTCATATCTGAGAAAAAGAAGGGGAGTCATTTGGTCAGATATTGAATTGGTGTCACTAATCTTGTGTGTCCACCTTGAAACTGCACTGATTGTATAGATCCTCTGTGCTGCCGGATTCACGATGTGTGTGAAGCATCAGCGTATTGCCAGAAAATACAATCAATACCTTTATCAAATAAATTCGAAGTCTTCACCATATATATTACATGAGTCTGACAGACATGGATGTTGACGGCAACTTGACTGGTTGGCGGAGGCGGTAATTTTATTTGCCCTTTACATCACCTGACTTCCTGTTTTGGTCCTGTCATGGAAACTACAGCCACTAGAGGTCGCCGCCTAATGAGAAACATAAATATAGGTCGTAATATGCTGTTAGGTCAGTCTAATTTTATTGATATGCAAAGTAAACAAGGGACTCATTTTCATCTGGTATCTTTAGAAACTCCATTTTACCCTCACTCATAAACAAGACTCCAAGATATCAGTCCATCTACGTTCCAGCCCTCACTTATGGTCATGAGCTTTGGGTAGTGGTCAAAAGAATGAGACTGTGGATACAAGCAGCCAAAATTAGCTTCTGCGGTAGGGTGGCTGGGCTCAGCCTTAGAGATACTGAGCTAGAGTTGTTGCTCCTTTCCATCATAAAGGGCCAGTTTAGGTGGTTTGGGCATCTGTTAGGATGCCCCCCCCCCCCCCCCTTTTGTTAGAGGTTTTCTGGACATGTCCAACTGGTAGGAGGCCCCATGGCAGACCCAGAACATGCTGGGGGGATTATATATCTCATCTGGTCTGGGGACGCATCAGGATCCCCCAGGAGAGGTAGGAAAGTTTTCCTGGGGAGAGGGATGTCTGGAATACCTGCGACCTGGCCCTGGATTAGGGCAGTGAAAATGGATGGCTGGGTGAATTTATGGACTTTAAGACACTAAATCCCCGTGAAAAACAGCATATCCTTATGGTTGACCTAATTCAGTCTATAATAATTACAAATAAGAAACAGAGAGTGTGTAGGAGAGGGATTTTTTTGTAAGTTTTGAGAATGGTGTTTTGGTTTTTCTGCAACTTTGTCAGGACAATGCTTCAACTGTTCGTCTTCATTGTATACAGCCGCTCAGAGAGCACAGCCAAGGAGCCCAGATCACTGTCAAATAAACTGACAGCTATCTACTATGTTCATCACCACCAATGTGTGGGTGTACTGCAGAGAAACGTTTCTTGTATTTACAAGAGGGGCAGTGTGTAGGGGAGGAAGATATGAGATGTGATTCATGGGTGGAGAAGGAGAGGAGATGCATTCAGGGATGAGTGACTGTTGGCAGATATGCATGTAGCAGCAGACTCAGTCATTTCTGCACGTGTGTTTCTATGTTTTGGTCTGAGAACAAAGTCTGGTTTTTGTCATGATGATGAAGTAAATGCTACAGTCCCGACCTCTGCCCCTTGAAAGTTCTCAATCCAACACCTTTCACAAATCTTAATGGGGTGAAGCCAGAGAAGAAAAGTATATTGGTACCTCTAAAGCTTTATTATGTGTCTCTGTTTTCTCTAGATGATGGTCCATATGGAAAAACAAAGGATATCTCTGGACCAGAACAGACCATGGCCTCCAGAAGACACAGTATACCAGGTACATCCATCTATCCATTTCTCTATGATCTGTCTATAATGCTTAAAAACTGTATACTCTGTACCCAGACTCAGTCACCACACTAACGCATCATCATGATCTCTTATCATAATTTGTCTCAGATAAATGCCCAAAGCAGAATTTGGCGACGACAGCAATTTGCTTAATTAACTCAAGGCATTTACAAAATCAGCTTCCCGCTGTCCAAACTGGATAACTTTCACTGTAGTTCACTATCAGATTCTGATGTGCTCTGCGTTTTAATGGCAGGGTGACCTGATGACTGTGCGATAACAATAATGTCCCAGGTTGTCTGTGAGTAAATGTGTTTGCTCTGAAAGTGTCTCTGAGTGAAAACTGTCCCACAGAACCTCTTTATTCTCATATTTATTGCTGTAATATGTATCTCTATTATAAACCCCACACGTTTAAAATTAATACGTATTCTGTATTTTTGTAAGGAGATCCCATTCGTTCTCCTTCCTGAAAACAATCTTGTCTTGAATGATAACCTGATGCTGTAACAATGAAACTCTAGCCACTATTGTCAGTCAGATTTGGTGATAACACACGCCTCCCTAAATATTTAGAACATTTGCATTTGTCCCTCTACTGTAAAAACACAAAAGTAGCATAGGGCTTTGCTTTGACAAAAATAAAGACATTTGCACTATAAAGTGACGTAGAATACAATCATATTCACCAGGAAGATTTTCAAGTGGAAGATCTCCAAATCACCCATTTCATAAGTGTCCCCCCTAATGGTGACATGAAAGCTACACTCTTGTCAATTACTCACCATGTGGGACACTGAATTCGTGAAGAGAACTTTGGTTTTCTCACTGCTCTGTACTTCTCAAACACATGCATTTTCACTGAAGCATCACTGTTCAAAGGTTCAGTGTGAGAGATTCATGGGAATTTAGTGGCATCTTATGGTGAGTATAACAAACTGCAACCCGCTGAAACTTTTCCCGGTTTGAATGCCTTCAGTGTTCATCGTTCAGGAGGTTTTTATCACGAGCTGAGTCATCAGCAGAGGTCTCCTCCTCTCCACAACAAATGGACCAGGTGATTAAAAAACACTGAATGAAGCAGTTTCACGTTACAAATGACTGTTTCTCAAATGCTGGTCGGCCTGTTGGAGATGGACTGCTGGCCCAGCACCTGCTAATGTCTGCTCACCTTTTTTCTCTGATGACTTAAGATCCATATGTCCAGAGAGTTTTCACTGATGCTGTGTAGAAAACAATTGGCGCAAGTGAATTAAATGTAATGTCAATGTATAGATGGGATAAGACGCAAAGTCCCACTGCGTGGTATGATGGACCCAATGGATGTGACACCAATGATGTGAAATACATGAATTAAGTGGCGCAAATAAAGCTAGTAGCAAGATTTAGTGTCATACCCAGATTTGCGAGAGCTGAAAAATTGGAACCTCAGTATGATGGTTAGGATGTACCAGCGAAAATTCATTCATCGATTCAGCAATTTCACACGGGTATGACGTGAGTTATTTGCGCGTGTGAAGCGAGTCAACACAAAATATTCTGGCATTCAAACTCGCCCAAGTAACAAGTTTGATGTGAGCACAATATAAGAGCTAAGTTATCTGCAGAGGTTTCTTCCTCTTCAAAATAAACAACCAGTAAAAACAAACTAAATCAAGCAGTTTCACATTAAAATATCATTTTTTTCCCCAATGCTGCTCATCGCAAACAGGCTGCCAACTTTGGTGGCAGATGCAAATGCGCAAATGTCCCTATCTAGAGCCAGTGTTTGGTTTGTCTGTTCTGGGCTACTGTAGAAACATGGCTGTGCAACACTGATCTCCCTATGTGATACAAACGACTCATTCTAAGGTAACATAAGCACAATGACTCTTATGTTCAGGTGATTACACACTAAGGAAAACAAACTTACCACACTGTATTCCATTCCTGCCAGTTTATCCCCCTAAATCCTACACACTGCACCTTTGAAACACCTCTGCATACGAGTAGCATGCCTGGGTAACCACATGCATTTCAACTCTGCTCGTGATTCCATTGAGCAGAATTCAAATTTACGCGATTTAAATAGTAGCCTGATGTTTTAGCAAAAGTGCACGTGTTTGGGAGGTACTGAGCAACCGAATAAATGGGACTTGGATTATACTGCAGGAACACAGGGTGAATAACTGAAAGACATTTCATTTTGTGGCTGAACTGTTCCTGTAAGTAGGAAATGTCACATCAAATATATCACATTAAAGAGCAGCATTATCCCAAAACTGTTTTATGGTGCTGCTTTTAATGCCAACTAGTCAAACACATAAGCAGAAATCTAGAAGTTAGATAAAAGTACGATCTTAAAAGCATTCGTCATGAGAGAATTGCCTTTAAATTGTCAGATTCAAGCAGAGTGTCCCATGATGACATTACGCTCCGTTTCAAATTATACTTTAGTTTTCTTTGCCTCAGTCTTTGTTACTTTGTCTTCCACCTGACTTTATTTTACACATCAAATCACCCATTTCTGTCACCTTGAGCATGTCCCTCTATTGAGTGTCCCGTCCTCTGTCTGTCTGTCTCTGTCTATTTCTCCTTCTTATTTTATACTTCTCTCCCTCTCCTCTTTATCAATCTTTATTCATCCATGCACGGTTACATAACTCAGGGTCACCTTGACTCACAGGTATGCTGTTACAAGTTTTGGCTCATTCACATCCCATGGCCACAAGGTGGTTCACTGTCTGTTTCCTTGTTGGTATTATCAGAGTATGGCTTCATGAGCATGTTTCTCAGTGTGTCTGTGTGTGTGACAGATAATATTTACACGTTTTTTTTTTTCATTCGCCGGATCATCATTAGATTCACAAGAACATTCCTCGGCTCACTGTTTAGATTATAGAAACCATTTTATGAGTTTCTTTCTGTTGCTGTACAAATCTGCTCCCGTGTATTCTGTATTCCCCGAGCATCAAAATGAAATGGTAGATAAAACTTTATGAATCCCAACACGGTCAGTTCTGTGTGTCTGCGGAGGAAAAACTCATTTTGTGATGGATTCAGTTCAGAAGCATCCAGCGGCATCAAACTACATTTGTAAAAGCGTTGGTGCTTTTATGCAAATATGAACAATGCGAGGACTAATGAATGAGTGAGTGCCTTTCTGCAGATAATGTGTGTGTGTGTGTGTGTGTGTGTGTGTTGTAATACCCAACAGAGATAACTGCGGCGTGAAGCACCTCACTGATCCTCAGTGTCGCCTGAGGGATTTACCTAATCTAGCCATCTATCACACCGAAGCTTCATCTCACCTGTGTGTGTGTTTGTGTGTGTGTGTGTGTGTGTGTGTGTGTGTGTGTGTGTGTGTGTGTGTGTGTGTGTGTGTGTGTGTGCAAAAGTGTGAATGGAAATAATAGGGGCCGAATGAGAGACAGCTATTTGTCTGCAGTATTCACTCACTGATTCTGAGCCTTTGTGTGTGTGTGTGTGTGTGTGTGTGTGTGTGTGTGTGTGTGTGTGTGTGTGTGTGTGTGTGTGTAAATGATACTGATACAAATATGGACAAATGGAGAGACAGCTGTCTATCAACACGGCTCAATGCTTTTATTATGCCTCGGAGCCTGTGATAGCCTGTAGCCGGAGGCATTACGTCTTTCAGGTTGTCCGTCCATCTCCAGTCTCATGAACAAGATATCTCATGAACACCTTGAGGGAAGTTTAGCACAAATGTCCCCTTGGACTCGAGGATGAACTAACTAGAATTTGGTGGTCAGATGTCAGAGATCAACCTTGCTAGCAGTCCCTACAGCCACTAGTGTGGTTACTAGTGGAAGAAACTGGCCGAGAGGCAATAAAGTAAGTACAGAAATAAATGAGAGCACACACTTTTCTTTTCATCTATTGAAGGCTTGTAGGATACTCTAATTTAAACACGTTTAAATATCTAAAAGACAGACTAGGTCGTTTGCCAGTGGCTCAGAAAACAACATATAGATGACTGAGTAGAACACGAGTTACATCCAGTAACTACTATTTAGCTGTCAGGAGTGTCAAGTTTAGGCACCAAAACAACTTTAGTTTAGGAAAAAATCATGGTTTGTGTTTGTTACGTACTTAAGTAATGTATGTAAGTTAACTGATGTTACATAGGTGACGTAAGCTGAGTAGGTTTGTTTTACACAGGACACGAAAAGCATTCTCTCGGGTGAAAGTCCTGTGTTTGTTTGACTCATCCATCCACCCCAACCTCCTCTTTATGATGCCTTTATTGCCTCTATTATACTTTGTTTCAGATTGTCCGTCCCTCAGCTCATCTGTCATCATGAACTTGAGGACAAACTGATTAGAATCTGGTGGTCAAAGGTCAGAGGTCAAGATCATTGTGACCTTGCATCCATCTCAATCTTGTAAGCGAGATAACTCAAGGACACCTTTAAATTTAGCACAAACATCCACCTTGATTCAAGAATGAATTGATTAAAACTTGGTGGTCATAGGTCAAAGGTCACTGTGAGCTGTGACGTCCATTGCATTTTTTGAATATGGTTATCTCAATGATATCTTCAGGAAATTACTTGAAATTTAGCACAGATGTCTTCTTGGACGCAAGCATAAGCTGACTAGAATTTGGTGGTCAAAGGTCAGAGGTCAAGCTCACTGTGACCTTGTTCCCATCTCATTCTCATTAATGTGATAGCTCAAGGATACCTTGTAGGAATTTCATCAAATTTGGCACAGGCATCCACTGGGACTCAAGAATGAATTGATTAGAATTTAGCGGTCAAAAGTCAAGGCCACAATGACGCATAACACATGTTTTTAGCTATAGCTTCATATGCTAATTGTGCTAATTATTACAAAATTTCACACAAAGGATAAAATGGTGAAGTGATGACCAGGATTTTTCCTGGCTCAAAATATGGCGGAAGTGGTACCATCCTGGTGGTACCATGGCGTCCACTGACTAGAGGAAACATTCTTTTTAAGCAAGGTATTTTAGAAGTTCTTATAATTGAATGTTAATTGAATGACTGAAAATCATCAACAATTATTATTAAATTGTGGCCTAACTAATAAAAGGATAGTCAGTGCTGTCTTTATTGTCAATTCCTGGATATTAAATGTTCATCTGCAATTTTCTGTTGTGGTCTCAATAATATCAATACTGTAGTGAAGCAGCAAATCACATTACTTAGATAAGCTGTGTCTGAGACTGAGACCATGACCACAAATACTGATATAAACTGAATATTTTGAAAAACAATTTGATTCTGCTGGCAAAATATTATTTACAAAAGTGTTGGTCTCCTGTTTTTGAAGATTTTTTTTTTTAAATTGTATTCTAAGTAATCTCCTTTGGCACTTTTACCAGACACTGCTATAAGAAATAAGTCAGGGGAGATGTATCACAACAATCTACAGCGTACGGTAATCACAACACGCCACTTTTCCACCCACAGAGAAAATACTAGACTCCCTTAAATATTGCTTATTTTTGTGAGTTGTTGGGTAAAGGGAAACTTTACACATTTTGTGAGATGCTGCCTGCAACAAATGTGGGGCAGAAAATAATAGAGGTGGCTGTTCTGACGTGCTATTTGGTGGCTGTGTATTTTTGGCCTTAAATGGCCGAGGTGAGCGGGTGGCAGCTCACTGACTGTGGCTACTGAAAGCCGATTAGCTCACTGGAGTGAGGGAGAAAGGCTGTGCTGCGACCTGCTGACTGAGTTTACTCTGAGCAGCAGCAAGTTACTAAATCGCTAAGAGGGTCTAAAAATGTACTAAGTCTAGCAAGAAAAGCTCTGTTATGGCAACAGTGTGTGGGCATGAATGTATTAATATTTCTATATTTTGGCAGTGGAATAAAGAGCTGTGGTTAAAGACAGAAGACCTGTGGCTTGGTCCTGGTAGTAGATCCACCCTAAACACGACCCTGAAGTCTACAGGTCTTGGGAAGTCTGGAAAATGACTGTTATCTTAATGCTCTCTCATCTGTGAAGGGGTTTTTTTGGGGGGTGATTATGTCCTAGTGAGGACTAGATAGTCTCTGTTATGATTACAGTAGAAACAGAACACAGTTTCTGTTTCTGTCACTGATCAGTTGTAAGCAGTCCTGATGCCTCTCCAGTCTTTATTATTGCTGGCCGTTGGGTGTTCATTGCTGTCTTTAAAGGCTGGTTGATGGCCAACCTGATTATGTTTGGTAAATCTGTCAGATAACCATGCACACGGTCATGGACAAACTTTCACCATGAACTCTTAACTTCAAAGCCGCAGGAGGGTGAAGGTGAACTGAACTCTTCAGCTCTGCTGCTGTGTTGTTTCCAAGTCATCCCATTAGGTTGTTTACCTCATCAAGCCTCGACTCAGCCTGAGAATAACTGGGCTGCTTCACTTAATAATTGTTAGGAAAGAGGTTACATGCATGTTTTTCTGGATATTGTGATGCTTATGTTTGTACAGTAGTTTAAATAAGTGTTTAGGGAGTCTAGTACTGTACAATAGTTTATTGTCCTGCTGTTGAAATGAGTCAGAGTGGTCAATTGTTCTTTGACCCTTGTAACCACAGAGAAACCCCTTCAGTATGTTTGGTGGAAGGTTGTAGTTTTACACAAGTTACAGGCTGTTTTAAAGGATTCAAGGACAAGATTTAGTATATCATGGTCCAAATAATGTCTTGAAATATTCTTATCAATAATGGTCTCAAGAGAAAATGTAGCATGTTTTTTATATTCTTCAGATATTTATCTTTCATGGACAGATATAGTGTATTAATCTCAATATTAATATAGCTGATTTCTTGGAAACTGCCATGCTGCAGACTGCTCTTTAAGACCAACAAGTAACACCATCAGTTGTTTTTAGTGACAGGTGTGCGCGTATGCAGCAGCTTTTGTGCCACCAGATGTGGTTGTTTCTAGCAACCTATCCCCACTTTTCCAGTGGCTTCTCTGCCGTAGAGTGTGAGTGTTTCAGCGACCTGTCACTGCTTTTGTAGTGGAATTTTTGCCACGGAACATAGGTGTTTTTAGTGACTTGTTGTTGCTTTTCCAGCAGCACCATTGCCGCCAAGCATAGGTGTTTTTTGTTTTGTTTTTTGGTGACCAATCGCTACCTTTCCAGCACCTCCCTTGTCGTTTAAAGTGGGTAGCAATCTGTAGCCACTTTTCCAGCAACTTTTGTGGTGTCAATTGTGGATATTTTCAACCAAAACATGATCTTATCCTAACCATAATCAAATGGTTTTTGTTCCTAAACATAACCAAACTTAAACCTCAATGTCTCTGCTACATAATGTAACAGACAGTCATGGGACAGTTAATGGGAATAGTCAGTTTCATACAGGCTAAAATCAATGCCTATAACAACACAAAACAACAATACAGTTACATAGGGTTTTTGGCAGGGACTAGTAGATTCTTAGAAACGAACAGTGACAACAAATCTCTGCAGTAACATGTAGTCAGTAACCTCTAGTCTAAATAGTTGTGTGTGCATTTATCTATTAATAAAATCTTGTTTCTGTCATTAAAATAAATCCACTTTAATAGTTTCAGTTTTACATAATTGACTCTGAAGGAGTCATGTGACCGTTAGCTGTTATTCATGATGTGCTTTAACCTTTCAAGGCCTTTCCATCCCTGCCAGGAACTTTTCAAGTTGAATGACCGCCTGAAACACTGAGGCTTTGTTAATTCTCATTAACTGATGCTTATCTTATCTGATCCTTACATTTACATTTTAGTCATTTCAGCTGACTCTCTTGTATTGGGCGGACAGATGATCAGTGTCTCACTCAAGGACACACAGCAGAAAACATCTTTTGATTCATCTTTCTTGTAACTCAGCTTCCCTTTAATCCGGGAATCAGAATGGACAGGCGGCAGCCACTAACCACTTTCCACCTCTCTGCTGTATTTGTGTGTTTGAGTGTGTGTGTATATGTCTGTGTACACATCTGTGTGTGCGTGTACGTCCTTCTCTGTCCGTGTTTTGTGTGTGCGTGTATTTGTCTTTATGTGTATGTGTGTTTTTGGTTAGAAGCTCTGCGGGGGGTGACCATGGTGGAGCTGGTGAAGAAAGAAGGTAGCACACTGGGCCTCACCATCTCAGGAGGAACTGACAAGGATGGGAAACCGCGGGTATCGAACTTACGGCCTGGAGGACTGGCGGCCAGGTGGGTGCAACATCAGCAGCAAAGAAGAAGAGAAAGAATTAACAGTCAGACTTTTTGCTGTTCTGGAATAAACATCCCACTGTAATGTTTAACAGCAATTAAACTTGTCTGAGAGTATCTGCCACATTATCACAACAATGAACAACTGTGATTCAACCCATTTGTGAATGATTAATCATGCTTTCATCCCTTCTCTGTGCAGGAGTGACCAGCTAAATGTCGGTGACTACATCAAGTCGGTGAACGGCATCAATCTGACCAAACTGCGGCATGAAGAGATCATCAGTTTACTGAAGAACGTCGGAGAGAGAGTTCTGCTGGAGGTGGAGTATGAACTACCCCCTACAGGTAGGCTACACATTAGCTCAGCTCCATGTATATACATTCACATGGCTTTTAGGGGTCATAGAATAATGGCTCCAAATCTGCCTGGGCGGCATATCTTGGTGTAGAGTTGACGGAGGAGGGTTGGAGGGACGGGATGAAGAGGACCCCTTTAATTCAATTAATGTTGAGTGAACTGAGGCTTTAGTTCGAAGTCATGCTCAAATTATTCCAAAGTATTTGCTCTCTGTGACAGATGTGACTTTGCAAAACTTACTCTAGGTCAGTGGTTCCCAACTGGTGGGTCGCAGGTCCATTCTGAATGGACCTTAAGTGACTCGCCAAAGTGTCAAGTTTGTAAAAAAAACACACTTTATTTTTAAGTACAGTGAATTTCCAGCACAAAGCTTTTATTTTTAAGTGCCATTTCCTGCTATAGAGTGATTGACTAACCGACAGCTACTTGACAGAGACAGCAAACTAGCATGACAGCATGGCCAAACACAAGTATGACGCTGAATATATTAAACTGTGTGGACCTTGAACTGATGACTAAGAAGAAATCTGGACCCCGTGGCTGGACCAGTTGGGAACCACTGCTCTTGGTCATACCTTTTGGTTTTGTCCTAGGGTTGTCCCTTTTTGGCAGGATGTCTTCTCTTGGCATTGACCCATTAATTGCCCGTTTGGTTGTTCTGAAGCTTCTCTTGCCTCGTCACATGCTGCACAAAAGACAAAGAGGTTAATTCTTAAGGGATGGAAGGCTACCAGCGCTTCTTGTTTCTCTAGATGGCTTAGGGCAGTGGTTCCCAACTGGTGGGTTGCCGTCCAAAAGTGGGTCACAGGTCTATTTCAAATGGACCACAAGTGATTCGCAAAAACAGTTTGTAAGTTTGTAAAAAACTCTTTATTTTTAAGTACAGCGAATCTCCAGCACAAAGCTTTAACTTTGAAGTGCAGTTTCCTGCTATAGAGTGAGTGACTAATGAGCAACTACTTGACTGAGACAGCAAACTAGCTCAACGACATGGTCAAACGCAAGTATGACACTGATTATATTAAACTATGGGACCTTGAAATAATGTCTTAAGAGGAAATCTGGACCCTGTGGTTTGACCAGTTGGGAACCACTGGCTTAGGGAACTAGTCTATGGGATACACCTAGAGAGACTTCGAAATGATATAATGGGTTTGCAGGATAAATTTGAGGGTACTTGGGGCCCAGTAAATAGGCACCTTAATTCGCTATCTATTAGCTAAAGTCAGAGTGAAACCATGATTGTTATTCCATTTCTCCTTTTTGTTAATGCAATAAGCTAAACATTGTTATAATTATCTCTATCTAGTCTGGCTGTTTGTTTTTTTTTTTGGTATGTGGGTCGTGTATGTCTGTCAGTCCATTTGTATATGTCACTTTTTTGTCATTAAAACAAAATATTTATAAAATGGCTGCAGTCAGGTCCAGTCTGACATAAGCAATTTGTGAAAAAGGCAACAATGCTTGCTTATGGCAGAAAAAGATCATATTTTGGCTTAAAATACTGGGTTTTGGCATGCACAATCTCAGCAAGAGAAATAGAGATGTCTCAGTAAAAAACAACAGCTTTTTGTGGTATTATCTCTGCCAACAGGTTGCTACAAAACACCAATGTTTTGGACCCTTGAAAGCTGCTGGAAACACAGCAAGGACTTGCTTAAACTGTTTTTGTTTGTTGGTCTCAAACAGTGGTCTGCAGTAGTCTGCAGCATGGCAGGCATCTTGCCAAGATGGCACGTCGTATACCATCCCCTCAACCTCCCAATAACTAAGTCATCTCATGCATGGCATCACTGTAGAAATGTTGATATGATATGTATGAAATATACAAATGTATTTGTGATTTACAGAAATGTACAATGCCAACAATTGCTTTTGGCGACTGGGCTGATGTCGTTGCTTGACGTCAATAGTGAGAAGCAGAAATGTCCACTATGTGTGTGTTTCCTAGGATATTGGATCGAAAAACACAGCCTCCTCATTCATTTTAATGAGGCAACTGTTGGTACTGCAGAGGTCCTGATGCATCGGGCTGAGGAAACAAAAAGAAAGAAAAAGGGTTGGCAAATACAATGTGAACGCAATATGATACCATTTAACTAGCACAGCATGATGGGAACTGTAATTCTACTGTTTACCTATCGATAGTGAGGATTAAATGATTGTTGCTGTCATAACTTTATATGTTATAGTTCCATAAAGTGCTCTGCAGTGTTTCCTCATCGTAAAGCTCATGGATCTGTTCCTCAAATGATCTCATTGTATCCCTGATACCTGCAGCAACACGCCCAAACCAACACATCCTCTTGTCTGTATTTTAAAGCTGTGCCATTATTGATGTGAATGTTAATACAAAGAGGAGCTACACACCGTATGTAGTCGTCAGAACTTTTAATAAGATAAAAATTTAGTATAATAGACACAGTAATAGGATTAAAAGAGATCATAGGCATCCAGGCGCAACTCAGAATAAAAATATACATTTCTGTTGTAATTGTATTGTATCATTATATTAAGTCATTATCCAACCTTTTTTATTTATTTTCCTGTATTAAAGGTTTATGCTCCATTAGTCTGATGTAACGTATAGCGCAAGTGAATAAAACTTTAATTGCACTTGATCATGGAGCAGAAATACTTAACAGCTGCGACATAAATTCTTTTACTAAGATGAATAAATTATCTCCTCCTCTCTCTTTTCCTCTCTCGCTGTCTCTCTGTATCTCCCCCTTCTCAAAGCACCAGACAGCACCTCAGGGGTTATATCAAAGACAATCGACATCTGTTTGCACAAAGAGGGGAACAGCTTTGGTTTCGTCATGAGAGGTAACCATCAGTTGTAAAATGAAAAAAAAAAATTACCGTATGTTTGAACTGTGTGAATAGTTGGGATTGACATGGCACCATGCTGGAATGGTGTCACTAAAACAAGACTATTGGAGTATCACTTTTTTGCTTTGTAAAAATATGGATATTGCATCATTTATCA
Source organism: Cephalopholis sonnerati (assembly GCA_019142605.1). Taxonomy (NCBI): domain Eukaryota; kingdom Metazoa; phylum Chordata; class Actinopteri; order Perciformes; family Serranidae; genus Cephalopholis; species Cephalopholis sonnerati. The sequence goes on along the minus strand of JAGQAX010000002.1, from coordinate 6,322,129 downwards.
GTGCTGCACTTAATGAAGTTAAAGTTTAGGTGTAAAGTTGGAAAAAATGTGACAAATTTTGAAATTTACAGTTGTTTTTTATATCCCGAGTGGTTAAAGGTTCTGTATGAAACTTTCAAAACATCCTTGTTATCAGCAGCACCTCTATATTAGCGGTTAAATGAACCGCACGCGCTCAGTAGCTGCAAGCAAGCTCGTGGGAACTGGCCAAAAGCAAATAGACTGACCCTGACTGACCGGCATCATGTTGACAGAATGCTGGAAAATAAAGCACAATAACCGTTAGAATAATGTTACTATCTACAGTATTCCTATATTTCATTTGGATCATTGGCTCCATGATAACAAGTAGCTTCACGTTTGCAAATTACCTAATCAGCTAAAGTTACAAAGCAACCAACGAAAGCTCCATGTACAGTAATTAGCTGAACTAAATTTACCGGCCAGATCAGCCCTGGAGTCTGGATAAATCAGATCATGTTAAGCCCTCCAGACAGTATTTTGCTGCGTTAGCTAGCATTCATGACAACAAGTAAACTTTAGCTAACATTTTGCCAGCTAAAACTACAATATTCCAATTTCAAAAGTCAGTGCTTTCAGTAAGACAAGGATGTCTTTACAGCACCATGGGGAACTGATATTATGACATGGGGCACTGAATTTGATGGTTTTAAGGTTTAAAAGACCACAAATAAGACAATAATTACTTGGCTAGCGTAGCCCGCCCATGCTCTGCCTCACTTTGCGCCACTATGGGATACCACGTCCTCGGCAGTGGACAGCAGTTCAGACCTTAGCCACTGTAACAACTCGAATTCAGCAGGAGCAAACCCCGGCCCAGGGGCGCAGAGTAGGGCGTAATCAGCGTGACTGCAGCAACAGAAGTTTATGGGGACTCGGTGCAGTCGAGATGGACGTGTGGGATCAAACCCATGGCGCTCGGTCTTGATCTGGCTGAACACAAGAAGCTACAGTGTGCTAAGTGAAGGTCACGGAAATACAGCATGTGTGACCTCTGTGTTGTGGTGAAACAGCGAGCGTTGCACACTGTTAGCACTGTAGCAGAGCTGAAGACATGTAAGGCACAGGAACACCCATAACGTCATTTGGATTTTCGGAGAAAATTTTGGCGCAATAGAAGTCAGTCCACAGGCTGTTGTAGGCAACTGGGAAAGTCAAGAATCTCAGTTTCTGAGTTACATTACAACCTGTTCTAGCATTGGCAATAAAGAAACGATCAATACATGTTCGATACAGTACCTTTAACCAGGAGACTGTAACATCATTTTAACCAGCATACAAAGAAATTATTTACTCATTGTCTGATGCAAGTTTCTTGAGTTTTCATACTTGATTTATTTCATACTGAAATACGTAGAGAAAGGTGAAGCTTTCTAGTCATATGAGAAGAGTGTTTAGTCTGAGGCTTTAACCTGTACTCTTCTTGCAGGTGGTACCCATGAAGACTGGCACAAGTCGCGCCCCCTAGTGGTCACCTACGTCAGGCCAGGAGGTCCTGCAGACAGGTAGCACTGACTGCACGCTCATGCAATCATAAACCCACACATATTGTTCATGCAGCTACATGTGTGTGAGTGTACACACTCATACTGAGCCACATGCATACTCACAGAAACAAACATACTGCACATACAGTAATACTGAGACATATCAGAGCGAAGACATAAACACATACAGTCAGAGACAGAGACACGGACCATATGTCCTTATTGAAGATGAAAAGTCAGGGCTACGACTTCCAAAAAAAAAGTGATGTCTAGGAAAAATAAAAGCCAGACGAGCGCTGGCCTCCACTGAGTTTAAACTAACGTTGGCACAGCTCGGCCAGCTCCAGTCAGGAGTCCGGGAGATTTGTCTGTGCCTTCATGTGAATAAACCCCAAGGATAATGGTGTCGTTTCCAGTGACCGTCACTGGTATGTTGACAGTTATGTGTTACTCATAGCTGCAGCAGCATGAATCACCTCGTATCCCTTTAATGTTGTCATCATGTGTCTGTCTCAGTCTTCATGTTTAAGTAATAATCCATGACATTTTCATATAAATGTCAGCTTTGCGGCTGTTTAACTGATGTAACGCAGCAGTGATTCAACCGTCTGTACATCCAGTACATGAATCCTTACACTTTTACACTGTTTGAAATCCTCTGCGGGAAATATAATGCATTTTACATTTCCTGTTTGTTTAAGTGAGCCTTGTAAAGGTGTGTATATGTGGTGAATAAAACAGACTGGAGCACAAGTTGTGTATGCAATTTTTCAGACACAATAAATTGTCACATTTACCTAAAAAAAAAAAAAAACGACCAATCTAACACTACTTTCAACACATCAGGGTGTACTTCCTTTGCTCATTTCTAAATTGTTTATCCTAATTAATCACTGTGTGACCAGTTAAGAATCCTGTACGTTCTGGACTGGACTTTGGGCTGACTGGATGGTTGAATGCCAGGTTAGATATCATTGTTTCCTAGTGGCATTTTCAGTTGGAATATGTTGAATTGGGGCTGTTAGCCAAACTCATTTTCTTTGCTATAGAAGGAATATTTGAGTCAGAGTTCTCCTAATGAAGTTAATGCATAGTAGTTTTTAGTTCATTAATTTCTGCAAAATTACACAAGTATATTAACTGTCACTGTGGAGTAGAACTTTCCTATTTGTGACTCATCTTTCAACACAACAACAAAACCTAGATGTTTGCCAATAAGCTACAAAGAGGCTGACTCAGTGGAGTGTGTAGCCTGTATTGTCTCATTTAATTTTTTAATTTTTAATGAGACGTAGAATAAATGATATAAGTAGGGATTATTTCTTGATTTTTTTTGCAGTGGTTAGCATTTGCCGCCTCACAGCAAGAGGGTTCCTGGATTGAACCTGGGGTCAGGGGTTCAACATTGGGGTGGGGAGCGCCTCTGTGCTGTGTTTGCATGTTCTACCCGTGTTAGCGTTGGTTTTCTTCGGGTGCTCAGGCTTCCTCCCACAGTTCGAAAACATGCAGGTTAATTGGTGACTCTAGACTGTTGTCTGTCTCTATGTGTCAGCCCTGTGATAGTCTGGTGACCTGTCCAGGGTGTCAGCTGGGATAGGCTCCAGCCTCCCCTCGCCCCGTGACCCTTAACAGGATAGGTTTTTTTTTTGTTATTGTTGTTGTTGTTGCTGTGGTTGCTGTTGTAGTTTTGTCTGTATTTTAGGTGGTGTTTTTTTTGTTTTGTTTGTTTTTTCCTGTTTTTTTTGTTTTGTTTTGTTCTGTATTGTTTATGTTCATCGGTACATATATTGTTAGGTTGCTATGTATGTTTACGATTTTCAAAAATTATTAAATAAAAAGTATATTTAAAAAAAAATAGGCGGTTAGGGGCTGATCGTTATTTAAATAGGACCGGGGTATGGTTGGGACGTGATTATGATTTTATTTTTTCCTTAAACCCCCCCCAAGCGTCCAAAAAAAACGTTTTGGCCCCCCCTGACGGATTGGAGAAACATGTATGACCCCCCCCCAACCATAAACAACATTTTTGTATATAATCACAAGTAAAGAGGGCAATAATAATGACGATTTCCATCAATAAATAGCACCGTATTTGACTTCGCCATTGTTTCTAAAACCTTACTCTGCCAGGTGGGGTCAGTATTGAGTTCACAAAGCTACTGTGAAACTAAATCTGGAAACGTCTTCCATTTGATTCTGACACTGCAAAATAAAGACAGATTGGGAGCTATATTTTTCGTATTTAAAATAAACAGTTGTGAGTATAAAAGCTGTCATTATCAGCTGTCAGGCATGAGTTTTTTTTCTCTCCTACCTTTCCAGCTGTAGAACAGTGTTGTGTTTTAAACCAAATGGACCCATAGCAGCCGCAAAAATCCATTTGTGTCCTCTTGTAGTATTCCAAAGCGGTACTTTAAAGAGCCATTCAGCATTTAACATAATTAATAGCTGCAATGTCATATGAGCAACAAAATACAGTTCTGTTCCTCCAAACTTGTTTCTACCGGCTCGCGCCATCTTGTCATATTTTGGTACGACCCACACTGTAGTTTACGACCAATCAAATCACCCTGGATTAAACCATTGCATTAAACCAGGGGTGCCGGGTGAGAGAGCATGTCCACTGGCCACTGTTTTCATTCAAGCCTGGTGACCCGAGGATAAGCGTGCCACTAAACAATGAAGGACAGACGTGGAGTTTGGAGAGGCAGGTGTCTATCCTGCACAGATTGTGATGCGTATGAGCCTGGGACCAACAATCCATGTGGGTATTGTGGCTGCCCTCCTGGTGCTCATATACGCACTGAAAATCAAGAGCCCCCCGCAACGACCGCAACAGACTCTTCCAGGAGTGATGCGTTCCACAAGGTATACCATGGGTTGGGATTTGGGAAGAAGCTAGCCTATTTTTGCAAGCTAGTTTAATCTGCAAGCTCTATGTGTTGGCCGACGCAAGCAAAACAGTCCCACCGTTCAGGAGAGTAGATACAGGCTTGAACATTCATTTACAATCTGAATGTGTCTGTTGTACCTGCTATCTACAGCAGCCTACAGTTTAAAATAAAAACCTTCTCTGTAGAAAATAGTTTCAGCACAAACGGCACATAGAAAGCAAACCAGTTAGTCCAACATAAATCTAAATGTATCACAAAACAAGTGACTGCAAATGAAATAGCCTATATATGCAGCACATGTGTACACATTTATTTAAAACTGCCAAAAAAAAGCCATCACTGACACAAACTGATAAATGTTTGTACATGTACTTATAGCCTACACAAAAAGCATTCAGTGTCTATTGGAACACTACTTTTATATTGGAAGTACACACTGCACTACATACAATATGTAGCCTACAGTAATGTATAGTATACTGTTATTTCCTGTACTCTGTAAATTGTAAATCTGAAATTGCATTTAATAGTCACTATAGCACTAGTGTCACATTTGATATGTAGCTTGATTAAGGCTGGTATAGAATTCACTATCTGATACGGTTTTCAATTTGCATTCACAGCTGCCAGAAGGAAGAAAATTAAAGTTGGGATGGCTTCCACACCCACAGGCAGCAAAGACAAAGTTCTCCAATGCAATTAAATTTGTCCAGTGTGTCATCCGCTTTTAAGGTCTGTAAAGACACTCTCAAATTAGCATGAAGGAAAGCTTCCTTTCGACAAATCGATCTCCTCACAGCCATTGTTTGTGTTCCGCGGTCGTCTTCTTCTGCTACTCTATTGGGTTTTCCGGTCAGTGACGTGTGTACAAGTGGGAAATACCATTGTGGACCATGCAGGGTAACTTTATATAGGGGAGTATAAACCAAAACCTCTGAGTAAAATAAGAATGGAAAAGAAACAAAAAAGCATACAAAACTTAACAAAGTAAAGTTGCATGACCCCCCCTGAAGCCAAAATAAAAACCATATGCCCCCCCCCCCCCCACTGCTCAAAAAAAAGTTTGGGAACCCCCCCCTGTTTTGGACCAGCTTCATTTGCATATAAATATCGATCAGCCCCTTACAGGAAATGAATGAATGTAAAATAAATATAAAATACATCCCTTTGAATTTGTATGCTCCTTCCCTAAGCCAAAATGAAAAACAAAAGATCCTCCCAGTGCTAAAAAAATCATTTCACATGTCTGTGGCTTTTTGCACCACCCTCTTCCCCCCTGGTCTCCAACTGAAGCAAGCACCCACACCTTCTTTGACCCTTTGAAACCTGAACAAATTGGCTTGGAGTCTTTCATAAACATGGGAAGCAACGAAAAAAGAAAAATTAGGGAAGAAGTTGGTAAAAAGAGAAAAATAAAACAAGGAAATTAGTTTAAAAAGGATTTTAAAAAAGAACATTTAAAACAAACAAACCTAAAGACTATAATAATTCTTTGACATAATTTTAAGTATATAATAATTATATTTATAAATATGTTTTTTCCCAAGCTTTTTTTCTCCCAGCGTTTGAAAAAAAAACTTCTAAATCCTTTAGTTTTTTTTGCAATTCGTAGAACATTTCTAACCAAGTTACATGTTGCATTTTTACCCATGATTTAGAAAGACATCGCACCTGTGTGCTCAGGGTTCAAAGGTCTGAATACCTGCGATATGTGTCTGAGAGCAGCACAGGAAAAGTGATGTCAAAAAGGTGAAGAATGTATCGATTCAATCATCAATAATAAACTATCACCGATGCGAAGTGACAACATGGATCTATATCATTTTTAAGATGCGCTTTTATTTTGAAATTCCATTGTCGCCGTCAAACAGCGCGAGGCAGGTAACCGCAGGTAACGACAAGCAGCCAAACAAAAATCGATGAGGATATTATAACTACTCGGGAATAAACACAGCAGCGTGGAAATATTTTGGATTTTGGAGAAAAGCCGGGTCAACACGTCGTATGTAAAAAAACGTCGTTACGGGATAAAATACTGAGGGAACATGACGAACCTGACCCGGCATCTTACTGCGCTATAACTTGTTGCTCTCTCCACGGTGATATTAGCTTCCTGTTTCTACAATATGAGACTAAAGAAATATTCATACAGGCTGAAATAAATCCGTGCTGTTGGGAGACACAGTGACTTAAACCAACGGTGAGTAAGAAAAACTATAAATCATAACGTTACATTAATTGTGAAGCTGTGAGTAGACTTTAAAGTATGCTAGCTGTTAGCCTAATGTATGCAGTGTAACAGTGGTTAAGCTAGCTGATAGCTAGCAAACAACACTGTTGTCTGTGAATGTTAACAGTTGTGACTGAGCTGAAGTTTAGGGACTGTTTGTTACTTATAAAGGTGGAGGGGTTGGTGCAAGAAGGGGGAGGCATGTTGAATCATTTTCCTCAGCACTGGGGAGGGTTTTATGATTTTAATTTTGGCTAAGGGGAGTGGCATACAAATTCAAATGGCTGTATTAATTGTTTTCGACTTATTTTGTAAAGAAAACTTTGAAAGGCATGTTTTCTAAAATTACCAAAATTAAACCATTTATCACAGCCAGAAACTGTAAAAACAGAAATTAACATTTGATTTTTAGTATTGTCGGCAGTCCTTGGACACATCATGTGTGACAATTTCTTCTGTAAGGAATAAAATACATAACCAAATCTGAGATTTGAAAAGTAATATTCCATCAAAAAAACATTATTCTATGTCTAAAAGCCTTTGCACACTGAGTCATTTTTTTTTTTTTTTTTTTTTTCAGTTGCAGTTTCTAAATACTTCAGCCTTGCACACTGATTCTGTTGCATTCTATTGTTTTATTTGTTGGGACAATTTGCAGTATGTCACAAAATGAAAAGGCACATTTCCTCTTTTTCTTCTCTCCACTGGAGTCACCTATCTGGCTGTCATCACTCCCTCTGTCTTTCATTTGGCACCACAGCTGCATGAAGAGGCAGAGCTGTCCTCTCTCTCTGTCTCCACATTCTGTGTGCGGTCCACATCCTCCTCCTCTTCATAGTCATCCACCTGAATGTTACTATCTGACCTGGTGAACGTGAGCTATCTATTATGAGATGATACTACGTCGCGGCTGTGTCCCACCACCACATTTTCTTCACTGATTCCTGGTCAAAAATCTCTGACTAATGCGAAAAATGCAAAAAAATTGAACCTGTTCTGAATTTTTTTATGATGGACTTAAGCTTCAGAGTCAGTGTGTAAACGTGATTGACCCAGCATGAGGTCCTATTTATTTTTGCATGCATGATAAATATGAAAAAACAAGGTTTTTTTTAACCCCAGGATTTTGTCTTCAACTTGTAACTTACAAATATCAAAGAGTAAGTTTTAAAAATCTTATATGACTTATTTGGTGAACAGAGGGTCACGCATTTTCAGTTAGTCACTCAGGGAGGCTCAAAGAAAAAAAATTGAAACTTTGGGAGAGACAGTTTAAAAAAATAAAAAAATCCCAGTCACACCTCAGCCACCCTCCTCTGATAAGTAAAGAACAGTCCCATATAACATTAGACAGATATTGCAGTATGGTAATTTTGCCTTTTATTTAAGTGATTTTTGCTGTGGTCTTAACCAAAGAAGTTAGTTCCCTAAAACCTGGAATATGATTTGTAGACCGAGGCATCTCTGTAGCACCACAGTTCTTCGTTTATAATAGCATGTTGTGACACATTTGACCTTCATCAAAAAACTGCAGCTCCTGGGATCTGGATATTGCACTTGGCCATACTGCAATCTCGATAATATTTCGATTAATTTTGCATTTCTAGTTAGTGAGGTCAATTTAAAGTAAACTTAACTGCATTCAGCTGGTTACAATAATTTATATTTATGTGTTGCTTTTTTATTTTATGGCCAAAAGCAAAACACCTGTTGTGTAAAATGGGCATGTGATGTCATCACAGATTAATTGCAGGCCCTTTATTTTATCAAAATTGTATTGTGGCAGATTTTGTGATATCAGCAAATTTTGAATCATCGTCCAAAGAATATCATACACTAGCTATGACATTCACAGTAACCAAACTGAACACCTGTGGGAGATTTGGGAGCAATGTGTAAAAAAGGAAAAAGGCACTCTGCTCAACCATCATTAAAATAAATATAAAAGTATGTTTGTCTCTCCAGAGGAGTTCAGCAGACTTGGATAATCTATGACAAGGAGCACTGAAGATTTTGTGGAGGCTTGTGGTAGACCGACACCCTATTTAGACACTTTGTTTTTTTCCTTATTAAATTTGTCATTTAATTTTGTCAGCATCCCAAAAATCTCACCGCACAGTACATTTTACTCAGCTGTCTCTGCTCTGATACTGCAGCTAAGACACAGCAGCAAGAGAGTGAAAAATTAAAGGCTAACCCTGCACTCTGATCACTCAGCAGCTTCAATCAGCTGGAGCTAGACTTTAAAACTACAAGATGCTATTTTTATTCTGGTGACAACTGTCTGCAATAGAATAATAAATTAGGACACATGCAGAAGAACTTCATGAAACTAAACAGTTAATGTTGTTGCAGAATAAGTGAATGAATGCTCATTGGAGTTCTTTGACACATATTAAGGACTTGTGAAAGGACCGTTTTATTGTGAGCCAGATATATATTTGTCAGAACTGATTGCCGATCACCCAGAAACTATTGGTTTCTACATTATTCATGGCCTAACTCGAGTTGATTTTCCACAGGTTCACACACAGTGACAGACTCGGACAAAGCCAAGATTAAATTCCATCTTACTATTGAGTTATTTTGCCCCGAAGCTCATCTAACACCATTCTAAAGAAAATCATCTTCAAAATGTGGGTCAGTCTAGGGGAAACGAATGAGATATTCATGCTGCTTTATATCCCATTTATATGCCAATTGGAGAAATCTTAATCCGAAGCACCATACAGTCCCAGGAGTGCCTACATTTTTAGCATTACCCAGTGGGAATTAAATCGCCAACTCTGAAAGTGTTTGAGCCGTGCTGTTTTATGCTGGATCACGTAGAAACTGCTTTCACCGCATCATCATATGAAGAGGGAAAAAAACGACAGAGCCTGCAGGCTCTTAAAACAGGCTAAATGTCAGTGAAGTCCTTAAGACTTCTCAGTTTAAATCAACATCTTAAGTTAGAGATATCTTTAAAGGGAAAATCAAACCCTCACCCTTGAAATGACAGCGTTATCTTTTACTATCTGTAAGAACCTTAAAAATTGGTCAAATGTGGACGACGACAGACATCAGATTTTGGTGTTTGTCCCTCGGTGTAACAAAAGATTCAACATGTTGAACAGGTTGGCTCAAAGGGACACTTCACCTCATAATCAAAATATTGTTCATCTCACCTGTAGTCCTGTTTATCAGTCTAGATTGTTTTGGTGTGAGTTGAGTGTCGGAGGTATCAGCAGTAGAGGTGTCCACCTTAGCTCCAAAATGATGGAACTAGATGGCGTGATGTGGTTACAGAAAAAAAATTCACAGACCGCGTTGTGAGCAGTTTCATGTAGGAATTATTTTCTTTCTACCAAATTAACCAAAAGGGTGCGTCTACTGCTAGCTCACCACTGAGCCAGCTAATGTTACTGCTCAGCCATGGAGAGTATTATTAGTGGCTGAATCCAAATGTCCGGAATTCACTGCACTTGCAGACTCACAAACTCTGCAGGCATGTTCCTATGGAGTCCAGTAGTGCTGAGGGCTGTCCAAATCCACAGTTCAGCCAATCCACAAGGGGCCTCAAGCGGACTTTCGGTAGACTCCCAGAGGGTCTGCTTAGGGTGCAGACTTCAGCAGACTTCACTGATATAATAACCCACAATTCATTGTAATATGGACGTGACGTTCTGATTTTTCAACTGCCAAAAACAGTATGACTGTGTAAAATAGTTATTGGCCTATTAAATGCTATTTGAATTGTGTAGGCCAGAAATAATATCCAACCACATCATGATACAGAGATATGTAGAAGTACAGGCTGTAGAAGGGGTGAAAATGCATTTTGTTATTGCAGTTTATCAGGCTGTGCAGTAAAGACAATGCCCGAAAACAACAAAGAAAGTCTTCTTATGGAAGTAAATACCCAGTTTATTGAGTTGTAGTCCTGTCCTTATTTACAGACGTTTCTGTCTTTGAACAGGTGTAGCCTGCTATATAGAGATGTATTAATGTTTTTGTTTAGTCACAAAAAAAGGGCTATACATGTGATTTACATCTTGTTATCTGCAGGGACAGATGAGCAGACACGACTCATCAACTTATGACATATATATATAAATATGGCAGCAGTGATAGTTGACTGTTCCAAGGCAACTATAAAACAGTCTCGTGGGCTGTCTACCAGCCACTTGCAGTCTCTGCCCTCGCAGACTTTACATTATGACAGCAAAACGTCACACTAGGCATAACTGAAGTCCACAAGGGCTCAGTCTGCACGTTCACAGGGTGGATTCATTTGGATTTGGCACAAGCCCGTTGTCCATGAGAAGATGCGCGTTTCTTTCTGTGCGGTGATACAGTTGGCGGGTGTAGTTTGGTAGAAAGAAAATTGTTCCTAGAGGTAACTGTTCACAACAAGGTCTGTGGATTATCTTGAGTAACTGGGTCATGATTTCTGGAAAGAGACATTGCTGTTGAGTTTTTCCAAATGTATTTTTGGTGCTTTGAGCACCACAAACTGAGTGCCATCTAGTTCCATTATATTGGAGAGAGGGCAGACATCTGCACAACTGGTATCTCCAGCACTCTGCAGCTGACACCAAAACAACACTACAAGTAAGAGGAAAAAATGCATTTGGGGTTTTGGGGTGAACTGTCCCTTTAAGAGTACTGCATGCAGCTTTTATATTTGGGAAGAATTGCACTACCTGTTTTGTTAAGATGCAAAGACAAACCTCTTTGTTTCAGTTTTGTAGTAATCTCTTTTTTAAAAAAGGCTTCTATTTGAATACTTAATTCTTGTCAAACTTCATTCCTCACATACGTCTATCATGTAATCTCATTCCAGCCTTAATGAAGCCTTTTGGTCTGCGCTGTTGCGTCATGTTGCGAAAAAGCTTCAGGGCTATCAACATCATACTTTACAACTTCTGGCTCGTATGATGACAGCTCTGAATTACTCACACTCTGGCATCATGCATAAAGCATCTATCAGCTCTTTAATGCAGCCTGCTGCATGAAAAAAAAACCTCAAAATGCTGCATATCCATTTTTGGAGGAATGAATAATGGCCTGGTATGTGCCATGAGTGCCTCTAGAATATCAAGCATCCAGTCTGTGGAAGTGTTTTTGTCAACCGGGGACTTTTTTTGAAAATTACCATAATTTAAATAAAACCAGATCACATGACAAAATGTCACATCTTGAGATTTTGAATGCTGTGAAGCACAGCAGTATAATCTGTCATCTTAGTGCTGTTTCTGCTGTGTTTGTCCTCCATTTGAACTTGAGGAGAAATGATACTGTAAGTCTCAGACAGGCGAGAGGAGAGAAAGGAAGAGGATGAGATCAGGAAGACGGCGACCAGTGGAGTAGAAAGAAGCTTGGAACAAGTAGGACAGCAAAGAAGTGAGATGAAGAAAATAAGAGAGATGTTAAAAGGGAAAAGATATTTGGAAGTCAGGGTTGAAGAAAGAAGAGGAAGTTTGGGGAGGAGAGAGAAGTTTTCTCATGGAGGAGGAGGGACGAGATTTTAGAGGAAGTCACAAAGTGTGGACTGTTAGAAAGGGAATGGTTGAAGAGTGTTTTTTATTGTCGTGCTTTTTATGGCTTTGTCATATGTCATAATTTTCTGTCATTCTTTCACACAGTGTACGCTGACTGCATTCATATGCACAAATATTATGATTTTGCCTTCATTCTGAAAAAGACAATATTCCTACTAAGCTGTTTACAAGGCGAATGAAGAAGGTATAATCCACTAATATTCCCGTTCACATGCAGCTGTGCATACTCTGATTAATGTGTCCTAATGTGTCGTTCATCCAAACATGGAAAAGTGGAAGGGTTTGACCTGCTCGTGTCATTTTGCTTCTTTGCATCAAAATAGGATTATTCAAATGTTCCTACTGGCGGCGGACTCGTTCGACCGTGTGACCACAACCTCCCTCTTTAATTCCCTCAACCACCTCCTTGAAAAGGTCGACGTTGTGACATTTGCACGTATCCAAAACCTATGAATATCCAAGTCTTTCATAATGTTTAGAAGTAGATTTGTTCCCACTTCTGGCCAGAAATGTTGGCTTTTCTTTTGGGCATGCATCTCTAACCCTGTCTTGTACAACCACAATTGAAACGTGTATCCTAAATGCTCTATATACATGTCTAAGGGCAAATTCACACCTGGATAGTCCAGGGCGCTTGGTTCGATTGGGCGGGGAATGCCGGAAAATTTCGGTTCAGCAGTTACAACAGCTGCTGGTTTGGGAGCGGTATTGCCCAAAACGACCACTGACCAGGAAGAAAAAAAAGCACGAGGAAGAAGAAAACCCGGCTCATCGATTGGCATGTTGCTCTGTACATGAGACGAATGCAGGTGGAGAGCGAGAGACTATGACGTGCTGCTATGGTTAAACAGATGCCGAGTGAGGTATTGCAAGGATATGTACGTATGCACTGCGCTCTAAGTCACTCCCTCTCTTTAGTTCACTTCCTCTCTTTGGTCCGTTGGATAGTCTGGTTATGTTTCCCACTGTAAGCGAACCACACCAGTGTTCACTTGCAAGTGAACCAAGTCCCCCAGTTTTCAAGCGGACCAGGGTTAGCTCGTTTGGTCTGCACTAGAGTTCAAATGAGCGTTCACACCGCTCCAAATGAACTGAACTATCTGTGGAGGCGGACCAGGGTTGCAGAGTGACACAGGCACACCACTGCACAAGAATAAATGCTCACAACGGCGTAGATCTGCCTTAAAAAATGTAAATGTCACCACTTGAACAATGGTCAAATAGCCAGTGCAAATAAAGGATATTTAGACCTGACGTATTGATGTTAGGAAGGAGTGATTAAAGAAAAGTTTTGAAGAAGAGAACAAATTGATGAACTTAGATTTTTAAGAGAGGAAGGCAGAGGAGTAAAGGAAGCAGGGGAAAAACAAGATTCCAATCATTAGACTCGAAGTTTGATTGTCTCTCCTGAGGTTGTCTTTGGTTCTGAATTCTTGTCTTTTCAGTTCTCTTCTTACTTTTAACAGCTTATTTCGTCTTGTGGTGTGTGTGTGTGTGTGTGTGTGTGTGTGTGTGTGTGTGTGTGTGTGTGTGTGTGTGTGTGTGTGTGTACAGAGAGGGCACACTGCGACCCGGTGATCGTCTCCTCAGTGTGGATGGCGTGCCGCTGCATAACGCTAACCACAGCGACGCCCTTAGCGTGTTGGCTCAGTGCGGCCAGGAAGCCCTGTTCCAGATAGAATATGACGTTACTATCATGGGTGAGAGACCACACACACACACACACACACACACACACACACACACACGCACAAACACAAGACATGAATAAAAGCTTGGGGCAAACATTTCGAGACTTTGCTAAAATAGCACTGAAATTAAAAATTGGATGATTTTTGTTGATGTGTTGGCATTTTCTGCCGCCTCAGGCTGAGCTCTGTCTTTTTTTAGGGTAAAACTGCTCAATTTAACTCCCCCAGAATGCATTGCAAAGAATACTCTGGTCATCACATCTGATAAATGTTGTATCAAGGGCATTTTTGCCTAAAGCTCATTTGCTAAAGTTGGTGCTAGTGCTGATTGAAAGGTACTCTGCCAAAGTGTATCACTCTAGCTGTTTTTTTTATTTTTATACCACTGGAGCATCAGATCGCAGTGAAGAGCAAAGTGATTCACATAAAAAGCATGTTTTCTTTTTATCAGACACAGTAACAAACGCCTCCGGTCCGCTATTAGTGGAAATTGCAAAGGGGCCAGGAGCAACGCTGGGTATCACGCTGACATCGGCCAATCATCGGAACAAGCAGGTCATTGTCATCGACCGGGTTAAACCTGGCAGCGTGGTGGACAGGTACACACACTCACACTCACACATGCATGCGTTCTTGCAGTTTGAACTTGATTTACTCTCTAAAGTCTGTGTTAACTGAGTCCTCCTGCTGTCCTGCTGATAAACTTCAGATAAGAAGCTCTGAGTTGATAAAAGTGTTGATACACTCCTCTGGGTTTCCTTCAAGGTTTACAGCAGCAAATGGATTCTGTTGACTGTTTTTATGCCCCTTGGCGGTAGCCAGTGCCAGACGCATTATGTTTTTGGGTTGTCTGTACCATTCTCGTGAACATGATGCCTCATAAACTCCTTGAGGGATTTTCTTCAAGTTTGGCACAAACGTCCATTCATCTCAAGGATGAACTGATTAGATATTGGTGGTCAAAGGTCAAGGTCACCATGACCTCGTCCATCTTGTTTTTGTGAACGCAATATCTCAAGAATACCTTGAGTGAATTTCTTCAAATATGGCACGGACATCTGCTTGGACTCAAGGATGAATTTCAGAGATTTCGGTGGTCAAAGGTCAAAGTCACTGTGATCTCACATTTGTCTCATTTTTGTGAACACAGTGGTTAGCATTGTCACCTCACAGCAAGAGGGTTCCAGTTCAAACCCCAGGGTGGGGGAGCCCTTCTGTGTGGAGTTTGCATGTTCTCCCTGTGTTTTTTTCTCTGGGTGCTCCAGCTTCCTCTCACAGTCCAAAGACATGCAGGTTAATTGGTGACTCTAAATTGTCCGTAGGTGTGAATGTGAGTGTGAATGGTTGTCTGTCTCTGTGTCAGCCCTGTGATAATCTGGTGACCTGTCCATGACTCAAGAATCCATATGCTAATGTTGGTAAAATTTTACATATTTGTCTAATAGGATGAAATGATGAAGTGATGACATTTTACATCAAGAAGGTCAAAGGTCAGCTTCACTGTGACATCATAATGTTCTGCAAAAACATTTTTTTCTGGCTCTTTTCCACATCATAACTCAAGAACAGGATGGGAGACATTTGGTGAGATACTGAAGGGGTGACACTAATTTTGGGTGTCCACCTTCGTGATTGTATAGCTCTTCTGTGCTGCCCAGGGGAAGATGTGCGTGAAGCATCCATGTTTTAGAGTGTATTTGAAGGATTGTCAACTATCATGGCCACATATCACTCTTGACAGACAGGTCTGTAAACTCTTAACTGCAACTTGACTGGTTCGCAGCGTCACACAGCAGCGAGGTTGTCATTTTCCTGGGGTTGACCTCTCCACTGTGCATGCTGGCTAAACTTGGTGAAGCTTGTTGCGGTCCTGTGCAGCCTGAGAGGACAATCTGCACACACTGCTCAGGGCTAAAAAAACAGAAATAAAAAAATTAAAATCATACATTGATTCACAGGTGACAAAGTGTCATGATATTCTCCTAAACACACACTAAACATCAAATAAATATAAAGGAAGGTGCTATTTCTAACTGAAGACACAAATGTAACATAATATATAATTAAAATAATGAAATGAAACTAAGTGTGATTCAGAGTAGGGTTAGTGTATTAATATTAAAGCAACCTGCCTCACATTTCTCATTTTCATGTAAAACTATATTAACAGAAAGCACAATACCTGAGGTAATATAAATGTCTGTGAATTCAGCAGGTAGGGTTTTCTGGTTGAAGAACCTCTGACTTCATTTTGCCCCTTCTCCCACATCTGAAACCAAACCTATGCAGCTGGATTACAGAGATGCCATGGTTGCATATTTATTCAATATTTTCTTCCTCTCTTTCTAAGATGCACACACACACACACACACATAGGCTGTGTCTAGCCCCATAACTAACACAGACAGCAGGAGACAGGATATTTCCCCGAGCCTCAGTCTGGCTCTAAAATATACATGAGGCACTTGAACTTGGTGTCAGTGCTGAAACGCTAAAATAACCTCAGTCAACCGAACAGGTTTGACTGTGGAGGTCTGCGTTCTGCCACTGTTCATTCCCACATGGTTGAAAATTCATTTTTAAAAAGTGATCACAGTTTGAGAGCAGAGACACCAGGTTGAGCAGCTCTGCAGCATACATATGCTCTTCAAACAGAACAAAAGCATGCAAAGTGTTTCTCGTACTCTGTCTATTTCTCCTGTGTTTTGTTGTGGTAAGAATCCTTCTATCTTCTCTCTGTGTCTGTGTTTCACCAGATGTGGAGCTCTGCATGCCGGAGATCACCTGCTGTCCATAGATGGGACATCGACAGAACACTGTACGGTCCTGGAGGC
The DNA here is from genome assembly GCA_019142605.1 of Cephalopholis sonnerati. Classification (NCBI taxonomy): domain Eukaryota; kingdom Metazoa; phylum Chordata; class Actinopteri; order Perciformes; family Serranidae; genus Cephalopholis; species Cephalopholis sonnerati. Next base: position 6,305,429 of record JAGQAX010000002.1, on the reverse strand, counting down.
AACACAGCTATTAGCGAGCACAACAGAACTGGTGAAATTAGAAATACTTCCCTCCCATCAAACAAGGCTAACTGGGAAACAGCACGACACAGGTGGGTCCGCCGGCTTTGTGTCTCTGTGTGTGTGTAATACCAATTTCACCAGTCAGTATGTGATTTTTGTAAGAAAAAGAAGTTTTGTCTTTTAGATTTTGACACAATAAGTGACAAATGAGCAGCTACATTTGTTTTTTATGCCTTTATGCCTCCACACCTGCAATAGGCGTGGCTCGAGGCATTATGTTGCAGGGTTGTCCGTCCGCTTATACTGTTGGAAAGCCTGTTTATTTCCCTTTTAAATGGTGGCACATTTGTAAGGAACATGCATTTGTGGGATGAGCAGCAGAGCTGAGTGTGTGGGTTGCGCCCATGAAAAATTTGCTGTATCTTCTCTTCCTATGCCATACAGCTTTTTTTTTTGCTGTTGCTATTGACTCTTGTTTTGAGCTTCTGGTACCCCCAGGACAATTTGTCCTCAACTCCATTGAGCACTTGTGGGATAAGCTTTGGCATGCCGTTCGTGCCAGAGTGACCAACACAACCCCGTTGGCTGACTTGCAACAAATGCTGGTTGAGGAACGGGATGCCATCCCACAGCAGTGTGTGACCAGGCTGGTGACCAGCATGAGGAGGAGGTGCCAGGCTGTTGTGGCTGTGTATGGTTCTTCCACATGCTACTGAGGCTCCTTTTTGTTGAATGAATAAATTGTTAAATTGCCAATATGTCTTGTTTCTTCAGACTTCAATCATCAAATCCACCAAACAACAGTAAACAAGAGTCAACAGCAAAAAAAAAAAGCTGTTTGGCATTGGAAGAGAAGATTTGGCAAACTTTTCATGGGTACAACCCACATACTCCGCTCTGCTGCTCATCCCACAAATGCTCCGTGCATGTTCCTTAAAAATATGGCACCATTTAAAAGGGAAATAAACAGGCTGTCCAAGATTTGTTGCCAAGAAGCATTGCTGCAACAAAGAAATTATTTACCAAACACAAATTTCCTTACTACTTGGACTTACTGATGAAGTGATTACATTTTGGTGGTCATAGGTCAAAGGTCAAAGTCACTGTGACCTCGTTTGTCTCATTTTTGTGAATGCAATATCTCAAGAACGCCTTGAGGGAATTTCTTCAAATTTGGCACAAATGTTCACTTAGTCTAAGAATGGACAGATTAGAATTTGGTTGTTGAAAGTTGAAGGTCACTGTAACCTCTCAAGACATGTTTTTGGCTATAACTCAGTTTAGTTTAGGACTAGATGTTACAGTGATGCACAGACTTAAAACTATGAGTGGGAGTGATAGTGCCGTCTGGGGATTTCTGAGTGGAAGCCAAATGGTTAAGGTTAGATGGATAGAAAAATAAAAAGGAGCATAGAGAAGGCAGCGCCAAGGAGAGACGTCTGTGGGGACTGAACTCTCCCCTGGCCGTACACTCTACCTCTCCCTACTCCCTCATTTGATTAAGGGAAGAGAGTGGAGAAGAGAGGAGAAACCAGCAGGAGAAAAACTTACCTAACTTTAATCGAGTTGGAGTTGGAGGAATTACTTCACAAATTATTACAAAATTTCACACAAATGTCTAGTAGGATAAAATGATGACATATTATGTCCAAAAGGTCAAAGGTCAGCTTCACTGTGACATCATAATGTTCTGCATAAAAGATTTTTTTGGCTATAACTCAACATCATAACTCAGGAACAGAACAGGAGACATTTGTTCGGATACTGAAGTGTAGACAATAATCTCAACTGTCCACCTTGAAACTGTTGATTGTATAGATCTTTGGTGCTGTTGGGGGAAGATGTGTGTGAAGCATCCATGTTTTTGCAACTTGACAGGTTTACGGAGGCAATCATGAAGCGGTAATTCTAGTTTCAGTTTTAACTGCAAAAATATCAGAAAAATGTGAAACCGATTTAATGACCTCATTGGTTTGGCACGTTTGATGTAACCAAAAGGTCCTTTCCAGAGCTCTGGTGTTGAGGTCTGCAACGTTACTAACAGCCAGACTAAACTAAAGTTGTTGCTTCAACAACAGTGTTGAACATGAAGCCAGAACAAAAAGGGATTGTTTCTGTAACTAACAGTACAGTTTCCATCGCTCACCTACACAGAGGAATAGGTTGCCACCCGTACTATACAATGTTAATACTGGATTGTCCTGTAGAAGAAATAAAATGCACCGTTCCTGACTGAATCAATACGGGACAGGATTTTTCACAAATTTTCATGAGCACTTATGTAAATCATAAAAGAGAAGATGTTTACCGTAAGCTAGCTCAGGCTCTGTAAAATTTAACAATATGCTAATGTAGCAAGGCAAGCTAATCGCTAACGTGCTTGGTTAAAAGAGAAAACAACCTGTGCTTTGAGATGGCTGTCAGAGGTAATAGAGGTGTGATCATGTCCTGTCTGAGGAGTAACAGTTGGTGTGTTTTACATTTTATTTTCTAATAGCTCTTGAAAAGAGTATTGGCATACCGTTATCTTTGGATATTGCCCATTCCGGTTCAGCACAGGAAGTCGTGCCCATAATTCACCTAAGATATCATGGGGGCAAAGATTGTTTCCTACATGAAGATGATTTTCATGTTACCCTGTGGTTGCCAGATGTTTGATGCGGACCTGACATGAACACATCCAACTACATGAAACAAGAAAACAAAGTTTCACCATGGCATCAGTAAATAAATAAATAAATAAATAAATAAATAAAAGACAAGCACAGTAATTATCCTTCAATCACTCATAACCACATTATTTATTTTGTGATTTTATGATGTCTGGACTGTTGTCAACCAGATGGTGTGTGTGTTTAGTTTTGTTGCCAAATTCAGATTGATGTTGTTTTTCTTTAACACCTTGTGTCGTCCTCCACGACAGCTGTTAATAACACGGTGACATTACGTTGTGTTGGATGTGTGATGACGCGGCTCTGTAGTGAATACATTCTGCACTTGTCTGCTACTAAAGTGATTTAGAGGTTGTGTATGTGTGTGTGTGTCTGTATAGGAGAGACAGAGAGAGAGCATGTTCCTTTTTAAGCTATATGCATGTGTGTGTCAGCATTTTTATTTCTGTATTTTCTGTGTGTGTGAGTGTGAGTGCCAGGTCTTGAAGTTAATGACTATAATAATCTGTTGATGAGATTGAAGCTTTTGGCTGTCAGTGTGATTTTCACAGCCAGCGCTAAACTATCATACAGACTCAGCGTGTGTGTGTGTGTGTGTGTGTGTGTGTGTGTGTGTGTGTGTGTGTGTGTGTGTGTGTGTGTGTGTGTGTGTGTGTGTGTGTGTATAAGTGCTGTCTATTTACCATTTATCCACAGTGTGCTCATATTTTACAAACCTAGTGTTGTGACAACAACCCCATTACCATGTTGATGAGGTCATCACGGTCATCACATTATTTTTGTTGTTGTTGTTTTGTTTTGTTTTTTTGAGCCGCTATAATAAATTAATTGAAAAATGCGCGACTTTGGCTCTGATGCAGCACTTCTGTCTGCATTTACCATTCTGTAGTCTCACTCAATGTCACGCCTACAGCACTGTCTGATTAGTTACACCATCCATCCATCCATACATCCATTTTCATCCGCTTATCCAGGGTCGGGTTGCGGGGCAGCAGACTAAGCAAAGAACTCCAGACATCCCTCTCCCCCAGCAATACTTTCCAGCTCCTCCTGGGGGACCTCAAGGCATTTCCAAGCCAAGTGAGATACATAATCCCTCCAGCGTGTTCTGGGTCTGCCCCGGGCCCTCCTATCAGTTGGATGTGCCCGGGAACACCTCTAACAGGAGGTGCCCAGGAGGATCCTGATCGGATACCTGAACAACCTCAACTGGCTCCTTTCGCCGTGAAGGAGCAGCGGCTCTACTCCGAGCTCCCCACGAATGTCTGAACTCCCACCCTATTTCGAAGGCTGAGCCCAGCCACCCTGCGAAGGAAACTAATTTCAACCACTTGTACCTATGATTTCATTCTTTCAGTCACTACCCAAAGCTCATGACCATAGCTAAGGGTCAGAACATAGATAGACCGATAAATTGAAAGCTTTGCTGTCTGGCACAACGTCCTCTTTACCATGGCAGTCTGGTGCAGCGCCTGCATCACTACTGACAGCACACCAAACCACCTCTCCATCTTGTGCTCCATTTTACCCTCACTAGTGAACAAGACTGCGAGATACTTGAACTTCTTCACTTGGGGCAGCAACTTTGGCCCAACCCAGAGGGGGCAGTCCAGTGTTTTCTGGCAGAGAACCGTGGCCTCAGACTTGGAGGGACCACTAAAGATTAGAAATACTATGACATGTTGTCTTGAGCGATTGCCTGCTGAGCTAGCTAAACAAACTATCATTGTACTCGCTGGACTGGCCAGAGCGCTTTGTATTGAAATGAATGAGAGACAGTGAATATCATTAACTTGAGATAAACAGAACAGTGTGTACACTAGTAAAGACAAGTGGCCAAAACAGTAGATACATTAGGTACAGTTGTACAGTAATATTCAGTCATTCATTTCCCCTAACCTCTTATCCTGTTGGGGGTCACAGGGGGTGCTGGAGTCTATCCCAGCTGAGATCGGGCGAGAGGCAGGGTACACCCTGGACAGGTCACCAGACTATCACAGGGCTGACACATAGAGACAGACAACCGTTCACACTCACATTCACACCTACGGACAATTTAGAGTCACCAATTAACCTGCATGTCCTTGGATTATGGGAGGTACCTGGAGACGGACATGGGGAGAACATGCAAAGCCCACACAGAAGGGCTGTCCCAGCCTGGGTTCGAACCAGGACCCTGTTTGCTTTGAGGCAACAATGCTAAGCACTGCACCGCTGTGCTGCCCGTTGTATAGTAATATATGTATTTAAAATCCTGAGCTTCATGTCGTCACACCTTCTACAAGAATTAGGTCAAAGTAAAAAACGACGACAAAATTGTTGCCCTGGTTAAGTCACCCTACGCAATTTTAGCAGATCAGAGAAGAAAAACCCATCCTGGTGTCTTTCTACCCGCCGCTCTCTCTCGTGGAACACTGATTGAGGAATATTTTGGCTGCGACAGCAACTTTGTGCTTAATTAGTTGAAGGAGTGTTTCTTCACCCGTAGCCAAGTGACGGCTTTTCATCTGCGGGAGAATTAGTGCCAGTGGATTTACAGGGGTACGCTGATTATCCCAGGTTAATGCCTCACAGCTGAAGGGTTTAAGTATGACAAGTTTGCACACGCATCACACACATGCAATACAATGGCGCGTGTACACACATGGAAACACACGCCTGTACACTGCATGTACACAGCTTCACACTCATGTAGATCCTGTGATGAAGCTGTCAGTATTGTAGCAAGTTAATTCAGATGAACGTGAATTAATTTACTCTATTTCTCTTCATCACACTTGTACTCATGTTTTCCCTTTCTTTGCCACGTTGGTAGCAAAAATCAGTTTCTTACTGTTGTATTTTTCTTTGACCTGATTAGAGACTCGAGAAGTTGAGAAAGGCGGGATTAAAAAGAGGAGAAATTGTAGACTGAAATAGACTGAAACCTCCGCCACAGCTCTGCTCTCTATAGAATGTTTCATCTCAGCATGAAAACGGCAGGAAGAGAGGAAGTTGAAAGGAGAAGTGAGTGACAGCGAGTGTAAAGGCAGGATGGTATTTAATTAGGGTCATTACACCTCTTTGCTTACTGACACCTCCTCCTCTGCTCTCCTGATTTCCTCTCCTTCTCACCTACTTATATTTTGTTTCATCTCCCTCCTGTTTTCCGCTCTACTGTTTCTCTTGTCTTTCTTTCTGCTTCCTCTTTGTCATTCTTTTCAACTTCATACAGCTCCTTAGTTCTCCCCTACTCTTTCCTTTTTGCTTTATTCTAATTTACAGTATGTTAAAGAGACAAAAAACAAGGAAGTACTCGAGGCTACACGTTAACCGACCACACACACACACAGACACACACTCGAAAGGTCACCATCTCATCTCACATCTCCTTCATTCGTCTCTGTGAAGAAAAATTCATTCTTTTCCTTCTAATCATGATTGTGACCGCCTGTGTGTACATGCGTTAAAGTGTGTGTTTGTATGTGTGTGTGTTAGGAAGTGTGCACAGCTCATTAGCGTACTGATGGCCTTGCAGGAGACCTTGTGGTCAGCCTGCTGCTGTTTTATTAATAGACAGTCTGATTAAAGGTTTTGCAGTTCTGCGTGTGTGTGTGTGTGACTTTGATTGTGTGTCAGTGTGCGTTACTGCAGCACAGAGACTCGAGTTCCTGAGTCTGCTTGATGTGTGCACACACAAGGGATGTCAGTTCCTTTTAATTTTGCTTTCGATGGCCCAACATCCATTAACTGGTTGAAAAAAAAGCAAAATGACATGGTTCTCTGCTGGAAAACGGTGGATTGCACCGTCTGGGTTGGGAATGAGTTGCTGCCCCAAGCGAGAGAGTTCAAGTATCTTGGGTTCTTGTTCACAAGCAAGGGTAGAATGGAGCGTGAAATGGATTGGTGTTATGGTGTGGCACCTGCAGTGATGTGGGCGCTTTCGTGGTGAAGAGAGAGCTGAGCCAGAAGGCAAAGCTTTCGATTCACTGGTCCATCTATGTCCCAGCCGTCACCTATGGTCATGAGCTATAGATAATGACTGAAGGAATGAGGTCACAAATACAAGTGGCCGAAATGAGCTCCTCCAAAGGGTGGCTGAGCTCAGCTATAGGGATGGGGTAAGGAGCTCGGAGTAGAGCCACTGCTCTTTTGTGTTGAAAGAGATTAGCTAAGGTTGTTCAGGCATCTGATCAGGACCCTCCTGGGTGCCTCCCATTAGAGGTGTTCAGTGCAACTGGTGGCAGGGCCCAGGGTAGACCCAGAACACGCTGGAGGGATTGTATATCTCATCTGGCCTGAGATGTCTCGGGGTCCCCCAGGAGGAGCTGGAAAGCAGTGCTGGGGAGAGGGGCGTCTGGAATACTTTGCTCAGCCTGCTGCCCCCACAACTGGGCTTCGGATAAGCGGTTGAAAATGGATGGATGGAATGATGAGACGTGAAATATAAGAGGCGTTAACTTTAGTCCGTTGCTCCACTGACTCGTTGAGCTTTAGTGCTATTAATTTCTAGGTGGTGAAATTTTAATATTTTCTGTGGTAAATGTCTTGTTTTTTACTTTATTTTCTGTTGGCTTTGATGACACACAGCTGGCTTTATCATGGTGCCCACTGCCCTCTCTCCGTTCTCTACTGGTTAGCTAGCCACTGCTCTGCACTGATGCTGGTAACCATAACACGCTCTCAGTGACATGGTAGCCACCCTCCAGTCTTCCCCCATGTAGCCCTGAAGAGTAAGTGGCCTAATTTTGAGCGTAAAAACCCTTCTGGCTTTGGTAACTATGTTAGCACCACTAACCATGTTGACGGTGGTAACAGTGATAACAGGTACTTTGGGAAAAAGCAGCAAAAGAACTACGCCCTTCCTAATATCAAGGGGTCCTCGGTGAGGAGGCTGGATAGCTTCAAGTACCTTGGTGTCTACATCAGTGAGGGCAAACCTGGGTGCTGCATGCTGACTCTGTGGGGAGAAAAGCAAGGCAGAGACTGTTTTACTTTAGGTGCCTGAGGAAATATCCTCTCAAACTCTGAGGAAAATCTATTCCTGCATCATCAAAAGCATCCTGACGGGAAACATCACTGCCTGGTATGAAAAAAGCAGTGAATGGGACTGCAAGGCCTTACAAAGAGTGGTTTTGTCTAACTGCTCTACCTTGCATAACGGATGTTTACACCTGCCGCTGCAATAATAAGGCCAGAAGAATCATTAAAGATCCCAGCCATCTGGATAACTGCCTTTTCACCCTGTTGAGTTTGGGAAGAAGTTACTGGTTACACCAGACAGCACAGAGAGGCTCAGGAGGAGATTCTACCCTAAGGCCACAAGGATACTGAATGAAGACCCTATGACGCTTCCACAGACATAAAACAGCCAAAATTATGATTTCATGTGACAAATAAATTGATTGACTGATAGTTTACAATGCTGAAGGGGTTTTGCCACTCAAACATAAGGTGCTTACTCACCAAGGCAACCTGGGAGAGACCAGAGGGTGGCCACAATGTCTCCACAGAAATGCCACCATGGGTCAGGATGGTGTTAATGGTGGTCATCATGGAATGAGAAGCAACTCTAGCTACCTCCCACTGGACCTGGGCGGTTGGCAATAAAGAGGGGTGGTGGTTAGCTAACCATTGTGGCATGAATACCTAATAGCTTTGTTGTAGCACAGCAAAGCACTAGTATTACTGCTAAACTTAAGAGTAGCAAACGAGTGACAGACATGCATAACTGGTCTGAAATATTCTCTGCTGTTTAACAATCAACAGTTTTAGTGAGTTAAGTGTGTATGTATATTGTCGTTTTGTGTGTGCCCTGCCTGTGTGCATCTATCTGTGACTGCAGCCATTTCCTGTCAGCACATCTGTCTCCGCAGTGTGTTTCGCTGGACCTCATGACTTTTACTCAGGGAGGATTAGAATAGAAAATGTTACCACATTTCTCAAATCTCAGCCCGGGGCCGCCTGACACTTCTGCTCCTCAGACCTCCCGCCAACAGAGCGGTTTAGATGGGATGACTCACATGTCAAAGGAAACAAAGGCTCTGCTGGATGGATGTGGCAGCACAGGACAGCTTAGGATCAACTTCAGAGTTGAGATAAGTGTGTGTGGTGAGGAATTACACATGAAGCCGTGTAGGTTGTCAGACTTTAGCCTTGATTGTATGCTGATGCTCTCAGTGGGAGTTTCCCCCAGAAGAGGTTCTCCCCGACATCTGAAGAAAAGTGGCTTTTGAACAGATGGCACAGTCCAGTGTTTCTCTGTTTGTATTGATTTTGTAGCCTCTGTGTTGTCGGTCTGATAAACTGACCATAGAATGAGATAACCTCCAATTGATTTTTTTTTGCAAAATACTGGCCGGTGTTTGTTATCCATGTTAGTCCTAGTTCCATGATTCTTTGCCTGAATTTTGGCTTTACCTAGAAGGGTATGTGGTATGCTATAAGTACCTTTCCTTTTAGAATTATATCTACATACAGAGCTGGTCCTCTTCCACAGAGTCTGCCATGTTGTTCTGCAGTAGCTCAGAATGGACAAACCAAGCACTAACATTGACCAATGGCATTTTTGCATTTTTACGTTTTCACATTTTCACATCAGCCACTGCACTTTTGCTTTGCACACGGGAGAAGATTCAGTTGGTGGCAAACGGCAAGGTAGTCTACACGCTAGACTTTAAGCAAACAAACAAAACCTCCACAGGGTCCCTCTAAAGATGTAATAACTGCGGCTGTTAAAGATAAAGTTAGACATGTTAATTTATTTTAAGGATTCAGAAGGCATCAAGGGAATTTACATAAGTCAAAATACTGTCTTAAAGTAATTTTTTTGGTGTGTTCCAGTGAAGGTTCAAAAGTCGGACCACCCCCACTCCTGGGACCCCTGTGTGAACTACTGTCACCCTTCAAACTCCACCCTCTGCAACACAAGCGCCACCCTCAACAAGTCGTGGACCGCCTCAAATAATAACACCATCAACAGCCTCGACTACTGCAAGTGTAAGAACACATAAACAGTGACATTTATCTGTTCGTTCATTCATTCATTCTGTGACTCATTACTTTTACTCATCTCTGTCTTCTGTCAGTCTTCCAGCAGGATGTCTTGAAAAACATAGTGATGGAGATAGATCGACAATGTGCAAATAAGTTCGTACATTCTGATGCTACTTGGTGAAACTTGTGGCAAATGTGGCTCTTTGCCTAAAAACATTTACTTACATTATACCTAACGTTGAGATGTATTTATGTTGCCAGTTGTTTAGAAATGTTGTGTGGTGGTAGAAACACATCCATGACATCTGCTGAACAATACCACGTAAACTGCTCAACATAATATTGAGATAGTGGGCTAAAACCCGTAAGGTTGCTACAATCCACTGAAGGGGTTTAATATCTCCTTTACTATTTCAGGTGTAGTCATGTCCTGATGCGTAAAAAATTAAAAAAATTAAGTTTTGCTAGACATGCGTTTGTTCTACAATTTATCCCAGCCTCTTTTTGCTTAAATTGCTTTTTATTTCTCCACCCCGTCAAAAGCCGTGGCTACAGGCATTGTTTTTTCGGGTCGTCCATCTGTCCCGTTCTCGTGAAAGCAGTTTCTCAAGAAAGCCTTGAGGAAGGTTATTCAATTTGGCACCAGTGCCCACTTGGTCTCAGTGAAGAACTGCCTAGATTTTGGTGGTCAAAGGTCAGAGGTCAAGGTCTGTGTGACCTCATCTGTCTCAGTCTTGTTAATGCGATATTTCAGGACGCCTTGAGGGAAGTCATTAAAATCTTGCACAAACATCGATTTGGACTCGAAAATGATTAGAATTTGGTGTTTAAATGTCAAACGTTGCTGTGACCTCACAAAACATGTTTTTGGCCATAACTCAAAAATTCATCGGCCTAATATGACAAAAATTTTCAAAAATGTCAAACAGGATAAAGTGATGAAGTGATGACATTTTATATCCAAAAGGTCAAAGTTCAACTTCACTGTGACACCATAACGTTCTGCAAACACTCATCTGGCTGTTACTCAGCGTCGTATCTCAGGAACAGAAGAGGAGACTTTTGGTCAGATACTTAATTGGTGACACTAATCTTGAGTGTCCACTTTGAGGGGACATGAATGTGAACTGTTAGAACAGCTTGACTGGTACATGGAGGCATACAACATGAGGCGCTAAATATAGTTTTGTCTTTTTTTTTTTTATCTGCTTTTATTTAATCTTTCTCTCCTGCACTAACTGATTTATCAGTAACACGTTTTATTTTTTCAGTCTCTTTTTGCTTTTGATTCATTCTTCAATCCGTGTCCTCATGTCTGTGTGTTGCATTGATGGAACAATTGACGCCATCTGTCTATCTTATCTCTGTCTTTTTTGCAGCTCTGGTATCTGCCAGTTTCTCTCCCGGCTCGACGACTACATCGGGCCCCAGTAGCCAGAGCTCCAGCACCCTGCCCAGGCCTACAGTTCCCATGAGTCCACGTAACTCGCTGCTCAAACGACGGCAGAGAAAGAAAGAGCACAAAAGCTCTTGTAAGCCCCATATGCCTCTCTGTCTGTGCTGTGATATCATTTAACCAAAGGGAAATGAATAATCAAAAAATCTGTCCTGTGGGTTTGTCTGTGTGTTCAGTGTCCCTGGCGTCTAGTTCGGTGGGTCCAGGTGGTCAGGTAGTTCATGTAGAGACCAGTGAGGTTGTCCTAACAGGCGATCCGCTCAACGGCTTTGGTGTCCAGCTGCAGGGAGGAATATTTGCCACCGAAACGCTGTCTGCACCGCCACTTATCCGGTTCATAGAGCCTGACAGCTCTGCAGAGAGGTGAGCACACACACACCACACACTTTCAGGCATCAATGAACTGCACGATATCTTTATGTTCTTTACCAAAGTGTCTGCTCTGTGATGTAAATTCTTTCTGACACAAAAATGTTCAACACACACCAGCTTGTGTTTGAAGATAGACTTTTATTTTGGAGCTACAGCATCAAACATCACCTCACTTCCTTAATTACACACATTGCTTGTTCAAGATCTACCACACTTAAGCAAATCTTTGCCAGGATTTTTGTTTCATTTTACATGTCCTTTATACTACAGGTCTGAAATGTGTCCTTAGTTTAGATCAACCTGGTCTCACAGAAGTATGTGAAACTATCACGACCTCTTAAGCCAGCATTACGTGGTGGTGGTTATAATGTGTTTAAATTGCCTACCTGCACCAAGGAAAGTCAATTAGGATCCTTTTCCTTGGGGGTCACACAAATTCCCTGGCTCAATGACGTCATGCAACCCTAGTGAGATTACGTCGGTTGAGATTACTAATATTACAAAGACACTGATGTATAATTACTTGCTTAAATACATGTACTTAGTTGCTTTCTTATCACTGAATGTCCTGTAGTGCACTATAGATGTGGGGGAAATAATTGATTCTTAAATGCATCGCGATTTGGACGTGAACCATTCTGCATTGATGTTTATTAATACCATTATGTTGATGAAACGAAAGAACCGTGGGAGCAGCGCAGCACCTGGACAGTCTACAGTGCAGCACATGGTAGAGTTAACGTGTAATTCATCTTCACAAAAGTCAGCAGGTACATTACATGTTTAAATTTAATGTCTTAATGATTACATGTCCAAGAAGAATGTTAATAATACGGTGAACACTTTGTTCTGCCATCACCCAAAGACTAACATTAACAGAGAGGAGTATTGATCGGCAGTAACGTTAACAAATGAGACCAGCTGACCAACAGGCTGCAGCATTATTAAATAAAAAGGCTGTGGACCATGTACTATTTAATAGTATGTTGTAGGGCTGCCTCCTAATAGTCGACCAAACGTTAGTCAACCAGAAAGGTATCAGTCGGCAGTACTTCATTGGTTGTTTAGTCGCAGAAACAAATCTAAATAAAAAATCAAACCAACGCAAAACTCTATACTGAGCTGCACCATTTCACAATAAATCCAAGCCTATATGACTGGACCATGTGGGACTTTAATTTGAAAGGGCAGACACAGGAAGTGTCCACGCTCAGCAGTCAGACAGGAGTCAGGTTAATTTCCAGGGCTGGTACCTGCGGTTATTCCACAGGCTAGTTAATAAGATGTCGGGCAGGAAGTCCAAAGTGTGGGATCATTTTGAGAAGGTGAAGGACCAACCCAAGGTGATATGTAAACTCATCTTCATTGGTCCACTACAAACATGACGTATCATGTGAAACATGGAAGTAGCTACATGCCCATTAGCCCACAGCGTCATTAACAGGCGGCTCGCTCAGTGTGTGACGTGCACTTGGAGATAAAATATAGGCCTATATTAATGAAGGTTCATTAGTACGGTTTGTATTTCTCTGTAATGTAGCACAGTGTTAACAATGTTACTGAGACTATTCTTTCTCACACCTTCAACTCAAACCACCAAAATATATCATTTCATCATTACATTAATATTGTAAACATGCAGGCGACTAGTCGTGTACCACACAAAGTGTAGTAATATGTATGTTATTTGGAAAGGTTGTAAAAGTATGCTTGTACCTTTGTGATTTAGCAAACTAACTGTGTGTGTGTGTGTGTGTGTGTGTGTGTGTGTGTGTGTGTGTGTGTGTGTGTGTGTGTGTGAGTGAGAGAGAGAGAGAGAGAGAGAACATGTGCTGACTTTAACACTGTTTTAGCAGCTTTACTTAGTTTTCCTGTGTGTTTGTTAGTGTGTGTGTGTGTGTGTGTGTGTATGTGTATGTGTGTGTGTGTGAGACGGTGTTTTAACAGCTCTGCTTGGCTCACTGTGATGTGTGGGTGTATTAACATTTTTAAGCCTTTACTGTATTCTCACGAGTGTAGGTGGGGTTTTCCCAAATATTGACGTACAAGTGTGTGTGTGTGTGTCTTTCGTTGCACTTTAATTCATGCTCATGTGTTAAGTGACTTCATTTAATTCTCCCTGTGTGAAATCGTGTCAGCGTTGTGTATGTAGTGTGTGTTTGCCGATTGATGTTCCCGTTGTATTAACAGCTTCTCTAAGTGCTGGGTGTGTTTCTGCACCCTGAGGCCACACTCCCTTTTCCATTAGCGCCCACACTAACAACACTAATTAGCTAGCCTCCCCTCGCCCACGTTGAAGGAATCAATAAGTACGCTCCTCTCCGCTTGACAGGATGAATCCAAATAAACCCCCTCACACCACCCTGAATTACACTTAACACAATTCGTAGTCTTTAAAAACAGAAGTCTTGTTCAGCAGTGACCAGCGAGGACATCCTGTTCAAGGGTTTAACCTGTGATCATCCTGCATCAGTGCTGCTGGAAGTTTTCTATAAATGTTAATAAGTATTTTAATTTTAAAGTTATTTTAAATTGAGTCCTAAAAAAGCTTTGTGTTACACATGACCAATTTTAAATAAATAATCTGTCATATTGTATTTAAACTATTCTCTGTTATATTTTGCTTTGACAGTTGAAGATAATTAAAAACTTTTACATTTGTTGTTTTTTTACACATTTGATGTAACAACAGGAAGAACTAGCTTCTGAGAGAGAAATGCCA